>JAVBHV010000080.1:0-472819 GCA_033992175.1 Spiraea crenata | reverse complement strand
TAGCGACTTGATTCGGAATACGGTGGTTGCTCATGTGGGCACTAGTTCGGTTTTTAACAGAAGGAAGAGAACAGCGTTTTCGTGACCGTCTTTGCTCCGTTTTCAACAAAAAGTTACCAAGTTACTGTTCATGAGTAGCTTGAGGTCCTCACCAAAATAGCAACTCGATTCGGAATACGGTGGTCCCTCAATTGGGCAGTCGTTCGGTTTTTAACAGAAGGAAGAGAACAGCGTTTTCGTGACCGTCTTTGCTCCGTTTTCAACAAAAAGTTACCAAGTTACTGTTCATGAGTAGCTTGAGGTCCTCACCAAAATAGCAACTCGATTCGGAATACGGTGGTCCCTCAATTGGGCAGTCGTTCGGTTTTTAACAGAAGGAAGAGAACAGCGTTTTCGTGACCGTCTTTGCTCCGTTTTCAACAAAAAGTTACCAAGTTACTGTTCATGAGTAGCTTAATGCCTCACCAAAGGTAGCGACTTGATTCGGAATACGGTGGTTGCTCATGTGGGCACTAGTTCGGTTTTTAACAGAAGGAAGAGAACAGCGTTTTCGTGACCGTCTTTGCTCCGTTTTCAACAAAAAGTTACCAAGTTACTGTTCATGAGTAGCTTGAGGTCCTCACCAAAATAGCAACTCGATTCGGAATACGGTGGTCCCTCAATTGGGCAGTCGTTCGGTTTTTAACAGAAGGAAGAGAACAGCGTTTTCGTGACCGTCTTTGCTCCGTTTTCAACAAAAAGTTACCAAGTTACTGTTCATGAGTAGCTTGAGGTCCTCACCAAGGTAGCAACTCGATTCGGAATACGGTGGTCCCTCAATTGGGCAGTCGTTCGGTTTTTAACAGAAGGAAGAGAACAGCGTTTTCGTGACCGTCTTTGCTCCGTTTTCAACAAAAAGTTACCAAGTTACTGTTCATGAGTAGCTTGAGGTCCTCACCAAAAGTAGCAACTCGATTCGGAATACGGTGGTCCCTCAATTGGGCAGTCGTTCGGTTTTTAACAGAAGGAAGAGAACAGCGTTTTCGTGACCGTCTTTGCTCCGTTTTCAACAAAAAGTTACCAAGTTACTGTTCATGAGTAGCTTGAGGTCCTCACCAAAAGTAGCAACTCGATTCGGAATACGGTGGTCCCTCAATTGGGCAGTCGTTCGGTTTTTAACAGAAGGAAGAGAACAGCGTTTTCGTGACCGTCTTTGCTCCGTTTTCAACAAAAAGTTACCAAGTTACTGTTCATGAGTAGCTTGAGGTCCTCACCAAAAGTAGCAACTCGATTCGGAATACGGTGGTCCCTCAATTGGGCAGTCGTTCGGTTTTTAACAGAAGGAAGAGAACAGCGTTTTCGTGACCGTCTTTGCTCCGTTTTCAACAAAAAGTTACCAAGTTACTGTTCATGAGTAGCTTGAGGTCCTCACCAAAATAGCAACTCGATTCGGAATACGGTGGTCCCTCAATTGGGCAGTCGTTCGGTTTTTAACAGAAGGAAGAGAACAGCGTTTTCGTGACCGTCTTTGCTCCGTTTTCAACAAAAAGTTACCAAGTTACTGTTCATGAGTAGCTTGAGGTCCTCACCAAAAGTAGCAACTCGATTCGGAATACGGTGGTCCCTCAATTGGGCAGTCGTTCGGTTTTTAACAGAAGGAAGAGAACAGCGTTTTCGTGACCGTCTTTGCTCCGTTTTCAACAAAAAGTTACCAAGTTACTGTTCATGAGTAGCTTGAGGTCCTCACCAAAAGTAGCAACTCGATTCGGAATACGGTGGTCCCTCAATTGGGCAGTCGTTCGGTTTTTAACAGAAGGAAGAGAACAGCGTTTTCGTGACCGTCTTTGCTCCGTTTTCAACAAAAAGTTACCAAGTTACTGTTCATGAGTAGCTTGAGGTCCTCACCAAAATAGCAACTCGATTCGGAATACGGTGGTCCCTCAATTGGGCAGTCGTTCGGTTTTTAACAGAAGGAAGAGAACAGCGTTTTCGTGACCGTCTTTGCTCCGTTTTCAACAAAAAGTTACCAAGTTACTGTTCATGAGTAGCTTGAGGCCCTCACAAAAGGTAGCGACTTGATTCGGAATACGGTGGTTGCTCATGTGGGCACTAGTTCGGTTTTTAACAGAAGGAAGAGAACAGCGTTTTCGTGACCGTCTTTGCTCCGTTTTCAACAAAAAGTTACCAAGTTACTGTTCATGAGTAGCTTGAGGTCCTCACCAAAATAGCAACTCGATTCGGAATACGGTGGTCCCTCAATTGGGCAGTCGTTCGGTTTTTAACAGAAGGAAGAGAACAGCGTTTTCGTGACCGTCTTTGCTCCGTTTTCAACAAAAAGTTACCAAGTTACTGTTCATGAGTAGCTTGAGGTCCTCACCAAAATAGCAACTCGATTCGGAATACGGTGGTCCCTCAATTGGGCAGTCGTTCGGTTTTTAACAGAAGGAAGAGAACAGCGTTTTCGTGACCGTCTTTGCTCCGTTTTCAACAAAAAGTTACCAAGTTACTGTTCATGAGTAGCTTGAGGTCCTCACCAAAGGTAGCGACTTGATTCGGAATACGGTGGTCGCTCATGTGGGCAGTCGTTCGGTTTTTAACAGAAGGAAGAGAACAGCGTTTTCGTGACCGTCTTTGCTCCGTTTTCAACAAAAAGTTACCAAGTTACTGTTCATGAGTAGCTTGAGGTCCTCACCAAAATAGCAACTCGATTCGGAATACGGTGGTCCCTCAATTGGGCAGTCGTTCGGTTTTTAACAGAAGGAAGAGAACAGCGTTTTCGTGACCGTCTTTGCTCCGTTTTCAACAAAAAGTTACCAAGTTACTGTTCATGAGTAGCTTGAGGTCCTCACCAAAATAGCAACTCGATTCGGAATACGGTGGTCCCTCAATTGGGCAGTCGTTCGGTTTTTAACAGAAGGAAGAGAACAGCGTTTTCGTGACCGTCTTTGCTCCGTTTTCAACAAAAAGTTACCAAGTTACTGTTCATGAGTAGCTTGAGGTCCTCACCAAAAGTAGCAACTCGATTCGGAATACGGTGGTCCCTCAATTGGGCAGTCGTTCGGTTTTTAACAGAAGGAAGAGAACAGCGTTTTCGTGACCGTCTTTGCTCCGTTTTCAACAAAAAGTTACCAAGTTACTGTTCATGAGTAGCTTGAGGTCCTCACCAAAGGTAGCGACTCGATTCGGAATACGGTGGTTGCTCATGTGGGCAGTAGTTCGGTTTTTAACAGAAGGAAGAGAACAGCGTTTTCGTGACCGTCTTTGCTCCGTTTTCAACAAAAAGTTACCAAGTTACTGTTCATGAGTAGCTTGAGGTCCTCACCAAAATAGCAACTCGATTCGGAATACGGTGGTCCCTCAATTGGGCAGTCGTTCGGTTTTTAACAGAAGGAAGAGAACAGCGTTTTCGTGACCGTCTTTGCTCCGTTTTCAACAAAAAGTTACCAAGTTACTGTTCATGAGTAGCTTGAGGTCCTCACCAAAAGGTAGCGACTTGATTCGGAATACGGTGGTTGCTCATGTGGGCAGTCGTTCGGTTTTTAACAGAAGGAAGAGAACAGCGTTTTCGTGACCGTCTTTGCTCCGTTTTCAACAAAAAGTTACCAAGTTACTGTTCATGAGTAGCTTGAGGTCCTCACCAAAATAGCAACTCGATTCGGAATACGGTGGTCCCTCAATTGGGCAGTCGTTCGGTTTTTAACAGAAGGAAGAGAACAGCGTTTTCGTGACCGTCTTTGCTCCGTTTTCAACAAAAAGTTACCAAGTTACTGTTCATGAGTAGCTTGAGGTCCTCACCAAAGGTAGCGACTCGATTCGGAATACGGTGGTCCCTCATGTGGGCATCGTTCGGTTTTTAACAGAAGGAAGAGAACAGCGTTTTCGTGACCGTCTTTGCTCCGTTTTCAACAAAAAGTTACCAAGTTACTGTTCATGAGTAGCTTGAGGTCCTCACCAAAATAGCAACTCGATTCGGAATACGGTGGTCCCTCAATTGGGCAGTCGTTCGGTTTTTAACAGAAGGAAGAGAACAGCGTTTTCGTGACCGTCTTTGCTCCGTTTTCAACAAAAAGTTACCAAGTTACTGTTCATGAGTAGCTTGAGGTCCTCACCAAAAGTAGCAACTCGATTCGGAATACGGTGGTCCCTCAATTGGGCAGTCGTTCGGTTTTTAACAGAAGGAAGAGAACAGCGTTTTCGTGACCGTCTTTGCTCCGTTTTCAACAAAAAGTTACCAAGTTACTGTTCATGAGTAGCTTGAGGTCCTCACCAAAGGTAGCGACTCGATTCGGAATACGGTGGTTGCTCATGTGGGCACTAGTTCGGTTTTTAACAGAAGGAAGAGAACAGCGTTTTCGTGACCGTCTTTGCTCCGTTTTCAACAAAAAGTTACCAAGTTACTGTTCATGAGTAGCTTGAGGTCCTCACCAAAATAGCAACTCGATTCGGAATACGGTGGTCCCTCAATTGGGCAGTCGTTCGGTTTTTAACAGAAGGAAGAGAACAGCGTTTTCGTGACCGTCTTTGCTCCGTTTTCAACAAAAAGTTACCAAGTTACTGTTCATGAGTAGCTTGAGGTCCTCACCAAAGGTAGCGACTCGATTCGGAATACGGTGGTCCCTCAATTGGGCAGTCGTTCGGTTTTTAACAGAAGGAAGAGAACAGCGTTTTCGTGACCGTCTTTGCTCCGTTTTCAACAAAAAGTTACCAAGTTACTGTTCATGAGTAGCTTGAGGTCCTCACCAAAGGTAGCGACTTGATTCGGAATACGGTGGTTGCTCATGTGGGCACTAGTTCGGTTTTTAACAGAAGGAAGAGAACAGCGTTTTCGTGACCGTCTTTGCTCCGTTTTCAACAAAAAGTTACCAAGTTACTGTTCATGAGTAGCTTGAGGTCCTCACCAAAATAGCAACTCGATTCGGAATACGGTGGTCCCTCAATTGGGCAGTCGTTCGGTTTTTAACAGAAGGAAGAGAACAGCGTTTTCGTGACCGTCTTTGCTCCGTTTTCAACAAAAAGTTACCAAGTTACTGTTCATGAGTAGCTTGAGGTCCTCACCAAAAGGTAGCGACTCGATTCGGAATACGGTGGTCGCTCAATTGGGCAGTCGTTCGGTTTTTAACAGAAGGAAGAGAACAGCGTTTTCGTGACCGTCTTTGCTCCGTTTTCAACAAAAAGTTACCAAGTTACTGTTCATGAGTAGCTTGAGGTCCTCACCAAAGGTAGCGACTTGATTCGGAATACGGTGGTTGCTCATGTGGGCAGTAGTTCGGTTTTTAACAGAAGGAAGAGAACAGCGTTTTCGTGACCGTCTTTGCTCCGTTTTCAACAAAAAGTTACCAAGTTACTGTTCATGAGTAGCTTGAGGTCCTCACCAAAATAGCAACTCGATTCGGAATACGGTGGTCCCTCAATTGGGCAGTCGTTCGGTTTTTAACAGAAGGAAGAGAACAGCGTTTTCGTGACCGTCTTTGCTCCGTTTTCAACAAAAAGTTACCAAGTTACTGTTCATGAGTAGCTTGAGGTCCTCACCAAAGGTAGCGACTCGATTCGGAATACGGTGGTTCCTCAATTGGCCAGTCGTTCGGTTTTTAACAGAAGGAAGAGAACAGCGTTTTCGTGACCGTCTTTGCTCCGTTTTCAACAAAAAGTTACCAAGTTACTGTTCATGAGTAGCTTGAGGTCCTCACCAAAGGTAGCGACTTGATTCGGAATACGGTGGTTGCTCATGTGGGCAGTCGTTCGGTTTTTAACAGAAGGAAGAGAACAGCGTTTTCGTGACCGTCTTTGCTCCGTTTTCAACAAAAAGTTACCAAGTTACTGTTCATGAGTAGCTTGAGGTCCTCACCAAAATAGCAACTCGATTCGGAATACGGTGGTCCCTCAATTGGGCAGTCGTTCGGTTTTTAACAGAAGGAAGAGAACAGCGTTTTCGTGACCGTCTTTGCTCCGTTTTCAACAAAAAGTTACCAAGTTACTGTTCATGAGTAGCTTGAGGCCCTCACAAAAGGTAGCGACTCGATTCGGAATACGGTGGTTGCTCATGTGGGCACTAGTTCGGTTTTTAACAGAAGGAAGAGAACAGCGTTTTCGTGACCGTCTTTGCTCCGTTTTCAACAAAAAGTTACCAAGTTACTGTTCATGAGTAGCTTGAGGTCCTCACCAAAGGTAGCGACTCGATTCGGAATACGGTGGTTCCTCAATTGGCCAGTCGTTCGGTTTTTAACAGAAGGAAGAGAACAGCGTTTTCGTGACCGTCTTTGCTCCGTTTTCAACAAAAAGTTACCAAGTTACTGTTCATGAGTAGCTTGAGGTCCTCACCAAAATAGCAACTCGATTCGGAATACGGTGGTCCCTCAATTGGGCAGTCGTTCGGTTTTTAACAGAAGGAAGAGAACAGCGTTTTCGTGACCGTCTTTGCTCCGTTTTCAACAAAAAGTTACCAAGTTACTGTTCATGAGTAGCTTGATGTCCTCACAAAAGGTAGCGACTAGATTCGGAATACGGTGGTTGCTCATGTGGGCACTAGTTCGGTTTTTAACAGAAGGAAGAGAACAGCGTTTTCGTGACCGTCTTTGCTCCGTTTTCAACAAAAAGTTACCAAGTTACTGTTCATGAGTAGCTTGAGGTCCTCACCAAAATAGCAACTCGATTCGGAATACGGTGGTCCCTCAATTGGGCAGTCGTTCGGTTTTTAACAGAAGGAAGAGAACAGCGTTTTCGTGACCGTCTTTGCTCCGTTTTCAACAAAAAGTTACCAAGTTACTGTTCATGAGTAGCTTGAGGTCCTCACCAAAGGTAGCAACTCGATTCGGAATACGGTGGTTGCTCATGTGGGCAGTCGTTCGGTTTTTAACAGAAGGAAGAGAACAGCGTTTTCGTGACCGTCTTTGCTCCGTTTTCAACAAAAAGTTACCAAGTTACTGTTCATGAGTAGCTTGAGGTCCTCACCAAAATAGCAACTCGATTCGGAATACGGTGGTCCCTCAATTGGGCAGTCGTTCGGTTTTTAACAGAAGGAAGAGAACAGCGTTTTCGTGACCGTCTTTGCTCCGTTTTCAACAAAAAGTTACCAAGTTACTGTTCATGAGTAGCTTGAGGTCCTCACGAAAGGTAGCGACTCGATTCGGAATACGGTGGTTCCTCAATTGGCCAGTCGTTCGGTTTTTAACAGAAGGAAGAGAACAGCGTTTTCGTGACCGTCTTTGCTCCGTTTTCAACAAAAAGTTACCAAGTTACTGTTCATGAGTAGCTTGAGGTCCTCACCAAAATAGCAACTCGATTCGGAATACGGTGGTCCCTCAATTGGGCAGTCGTTCGGTTTTTAACAGAAGGAAGAGAACAGCGTTTTCGTGACCGTCTTTGCTCCGTTTTCAACAAAAAGTTACCAAGTTACTGTTCATGAGTAGCTTGAGGCCCTCACCAAAAGGTAGCGACTCGATTCGGAATACGGAGGTTGCTCAATTGGGCACTAGTTCGGTTTTTAACAGAAGGAAGAGAACAGCGTTTTCCTGACCGTCTTTGCTCCGTTTTCAACAAAAAGTTACCAAGTTACTGTTCATGAGTAGCTTGAGGTCCTCACCAAAAGTAGCAACTCGATTCGGAATACGGTGGTCCCTCAATTGGGCAGTCGTTCGGTTTTTAACAGAAGGAAGAGAACAGCGTTTTCGTGACCGTCTTTGCTCCGTTTTCAACAAAAAGTTACCAAGTTACTGTTCATGAGTAGCTTGAGGTCCTCACCAAAATAGCAACTCGATTCGGAATACGGTGGTCCCTCAATTGGGCAGTCGTTCGGTTTTTAACAGAAGGAAGAGAACAGCGTTTTCGTGACCGTCTTTGCTCCGTTTTCAACAAAAAGTTACCAAGTTACTGTTCATGAGTAGCTTGAGGTCCTCACGAAAGGTAGCGACTCGATTCGGAATACGGTGGTTGCTCATGTGGGCAGTAGTTCGGTTTTTAACAGAAGGAAGAGAACAGCGTTTTCGTGACCGTCTTTGCTCCGTTTTCAACAAAAAGTTACCAAGTTACTGTTCATGAGTAGCTTGAGGTCCTCACCAAAATAGCAACTCGATTCGGAATACGTTGGTCCCTCAATTGGGCAGTCGTTCGGTTTTTAACAGAAGGAAGAGAACAGCGTTTTCGTGACCGTCTTTGCTCCGTTTTCAACAAAAAGTTACTGTTCATGAGTAGCTTGAGGTCATCACCAAAGTAGCAACTCGATTCGGAATACGGTGCTCCCTGAATTGGGCAGTCGTTCGGTTTTTAACAGAAGGAAGAGAACAGCGTTTTCGTGACCGTCTTTGCTCCGTTTTCAACAAAAAGTTACCAAGTTACTGTTCATGAGTAGCTTGAGGTCATCACCAAAGTAGCAACTCGATTCGGAATACGGTGGTCCCTCAATTGGGCAGTCGTTCGGTTTTTAACAGAAGGAAGAGAACAGCGTTTTCGTGACCGTCTTTGCTCCGTTTTCAACAAAAAGTTACCAAGTTACTGTTCATGAGTAGCTTGAGGTCCTCACCAAAAGGTAGCGACTCGATTCGGAATACGGTGGTTCCTCATGTGGGCACTAGTTTGGTTTTTAACAGAAGGAAGAGAACAGCGTTTTCGTGACCGTCTTTGCTCCGTTTTCAACAAAAAGTTACCAAGTTACTGTTCATGAGTAGCTTGAGGTCCTCACCAAAAGGTAGCGACTCGATTCGGAATACGGTGGTCCCTCATGTGGGCAGTCGTTCGGTTTTTAACAGAAGGAAGAGAACAGCGTTTTCGTGACCGTCTTTGCTCCGTTTTCAACAAAAAGTTACCAAGTTACTGTTCATGAGTAGCTTGAGGTCCTCACCAAAATAGCAACTCGATTCGGAATACGGTGGTCCCTCAATTGGGCAGTCGTTCGGTTTTTAACAGAAGGAAGAGAACAGCGTTTTCGTGACCGTCTTTGCTCCGTTTTCAACAAAAAGTTACCAAGTTACTGTTCATGAGTAGCTTAAGGCCCTCACAAAAGGTAGCGACTCGATTCGGAATACGGTGGTCCCTCATGTGGGCACTAGTTCGGTTTTTAACAGAAGGAAGAGAACAGCGTTTTCGTGACCGTCTTTGCTCCGTTTTCAACAAAAAGTTACCAAGTTACTGTTCATGAGTAGCTTGAGGTCCTCACCAAAGTAGCAACTCGATTCGGAATACGGTGGTCCCTCATGTGGGCAGTCGTTCGGTTTTTAACAGAAGGAAGAGAACAGCGTTTTCGTGACCGTCTTTGCTCCGTTTTCAACAAAAAGTTACTGTTCATGAGTAGCTTGAGGTCATCACCAAAGTAGCAACTCGATTCGGAATACGGTGCTCCCTCAATTGGGCAGTCGTTCGGTTTTTAACAGAAGGAAGAGAACAGCGTTTTCGTGACCGTCTTTGCTCCGTTTTCAACAAAAAGTTACCAAGTTACTGTTCATGAGTAGCTTGAGGTCCTCACCAAAATAGCAACTCGATTCGGAATACGGTGGTCCCTCAATTGGGCAGTCGTTCGGTTTTTAACAGAAGGAAGAGAACAGCGTTTTCGTGACCGTCTTTGCTCCGTTTTCAACAAAAAGTTACCAAGTTACTGTTCATGAGTAGGTTGAGGTCGTCACAAAAGTAGCAACTCGATTCGGAATATCGGTGGTTGCTCATGTGGGCACTAGTTCGGTTTTTAACAGAAGGAAGAGAACAGCGTTTTCGTGACCGTCTTTGCTCCGTTTTCAACAAAAAGTTACCAAGTTACTGTTCATGAGTAGCTTGAGGTCCTCACCAAAGGTAGCAACTCGATTCGGAATACGGTGGTTCCTCATGTGGGCAGTAGTTCGGTTTTTAACAGAAGGAAGAGAACAGCGTTTTCGTGACCGTCTTTGCTCCGTTTTCAACAAAAAGTTACCAAGTTACTGTTCATGAGTAGCTTGAGGTCCTCACCAAAATAGCAACTCGATTCGGAATACGGTGGTCCCTCAATTGGGCAGTCGTTCGGTTTTTAACAGAAGGAAGAGAACAGCGTTTTCGTGACCGTCTTTGCTCCGTTTTCAACAAAAAGTTACCAAGTTACTGTTTATGAGTAGCTTAAGGCCCTCACAAAAGGTAGCGACTAGATTTGGAATACGGTGGTTGCTCATGTGGGCACTAGTTCGGTTTTTAACAGAAGGAAGAGAACAGCGTTTTCGTGACCGTCTTTGCTCCGTTTTCAACAAAAAGTTACCAAGTTACTGTTCATTAGTAGCTTGAGGTCCTCACCAAAAGGTAGCGACTTGATTCGGAATACGGTGGTCCCTCAATTGGGCAGTCGTTCGGTTTTTAACAGAAGGAAGAGAACAGCGTTTTCGTGACCGTCTTTGCTCCGTTTTCAACAAAAAGTTACCAAGTTACTGTTCATGAGTAGCTTGAGGTCGTCACCAAAGTAGCAACTCGATTCGGAATACGGTGGTCCCTCAATTGGGCAGTCGTTCGGTTTTTAACAGAAGGAAGAGAACAGCGTTTTCGTGACCGTCTTTGCTCCGTTTTCAACAAAAAGTTACCAAGTTACTGTTCATGAGTAGCTTGAGGTCCTCACCAAAAGGTAGCGACTCGATTCGGAATACGGTGGTCCCTCAATTGGGCAGTCGTTCGGTTTTTAACAGAAGGAAGAGAACAGCGTTTTCGTGACCGTCTTTGCTCCGTTTTCAACAAAAAGTTACCAAGTTACTGTTCATGAGTAGCTTGAGGCCCTCACAAAAGGTAGCGACTCGATTCGGAATACGGTGGTTGCTCATGTGGGCACTAGTTCGGTTTTTAACAGAAGGAAGAGAACAGCGTTTTCGTGACCGTCTTTGCTCCGTTTTCAACAAAAAGTTACCAAGTTACTGTTCATGAGTAGCTTGAGGTCCTCACCAAAAGTAGCAACTCTAAAGGTAGCGACTTCATTCGGAATACGGTGGTTCCTCAATTGGGCAGTCGTTCGGTTTTTAACAGAAGGAAGAGAACAGCGTTTTCGTGACCGTCTTTGCTCCGTTTTCAACAAAAAGTTACCAAGTTACTGTTCATGAGTAGCTTGAGGTCCTCACCAAATAGCAACTCGATTCGGAATATGGTGGTCCCTCAATTGGGCAGTCGTTCGGTTTTTAACAGAAGGAAGAGAACAGCGTTTTCGTGACCGTCTTTGCTCCGTTTTCAACAAAAAGTTACCAAGTTACTGTTCATGAGTAGCTTGAGGTCCTCACCAAAAGGTAGCAACTCGATTCGGAATACGGTGGTCGCTCATGTGGGCAGTCGTTCGGTTTTTAACAGAAGGAAGAGAACTGCGTTTTCGTGACCGTCTTTTCTCCGTTTTCAACAAAAAGTTACCAAGTTACTGTTCATGAGTAGCTTGAGGTCCTCACCAAAAGTAGCAACTCGATTCGGAATACGGTGGTCCCTCATTGGGCAGTAGTTCGGTTTTTAACAGAAGGAAGAGAACAGCGTTTTCGTGACCGTCTTTGCTCCGTTTTCAACAAAAAGTTACCAAGTTACTGTTCATGAGTAGCTTGAGGTCCTCACCAAAGGTAGCAACTCGATTCGGAATACGGTGGTCCCTCATGTGGGCACTAGTTCGGTTTTTAACAGAAGGAAGAGAACAGCGTTTTCGTGACCGTCTTTGCTCCGTTTTCAACAAAAAGTTACCAAGTTACTGTTCATGAGTAGCTTGAGGTCCTCACCAAAGTAGCAACTCGATTCGGAATACGGTGGTCCCTCAATTGGGCAGTCGTTCGGTTTTTAACAGAAGGAAGAGAACAGCGTTTTCGTGACCGTCTTTGCTCCGTTTTCAACAAAAAGTTACCAAGTTACTGTTCATGAGTAGCTTGAGGCCCTCACAAAAGGTAGCGACTTGATTCGGAATACGGTGGTTCCTCATGTGGGCACTAGTTCGGTTTTTAACAGAAGGAAGAGAACAGCGTTTTCGTGACCGTCTTTGCTCCGTTTTCAACAAAAAGTTACTGTTCATGAGTAGCTTGAGGTCCTCACCAAAGTAGCAACTCGATTCGGAATACGGTGGTCCCTCAATTGGGCAGTCGTTCGGTTTTTAACAGAAGGAAGAGAACAGCGTTTTCGTGACCGTCTTTGCTCCGTTTTCAACAAAAAGTTACCAAGTTACTGTTCATGAGTAGCTTGAGGTCCTCACCAAAGGTAGCAACTCGATTCGGAATACGGTGGTCCCTCATGTGGGCAGTCGTTCGGTTTTTAACAGAAGGAAGAGAACAGCGTTTTCGTGACCGTCTTTGCTCCGTTTTCAACAAAAAGTTACCAAGTTACTGTTCATGAGTAGCTTGAGGTCCTCACCAAAATAGCAACTCGATTCGGAATACGGTGGTCCCTCAATTGGGCAGTCGTTCGGTTTTTAACAGAAGGAAGAGAACAGCGTTTTCGTGACCGTCTTTGCTCCGTTTTCAACAAAAAGTTACCAAGTTACTGTTCATGAGTAGCTTAATGCCCTACAAAAGGTAGCGACTCGATTCGGAATACGGTGGTCGCTCATGTGGGCACTAGTTCGGTTTTTAACAGAAGGAAGAGAACAGCGTTTTCGTGACCGTCTTTGCTCCGTTTTCAACAAAAAGTTACCAAGTTACTGTTCATGAGTAGCTTGAGGCCCTCACCAAAAGGTAGCAACTCGATTCGGAATACGGTGGTCCCTCAATTGGGCACTCGTTCGGTTTTTAACAGAAGGAAGAGAACAGCGTTTTCGTGACCGTCTTTGCTCCGTTTTCAACAAAAAGTTACCAAGTTACTGTTCATGAGTAGCTTGAGGTCCTCACCAAAGTAGCAACTCGATTCGGAATACGGTGGTCCCTGAATTGGGCAGTCGTTCGGTTTTTAACAGAAGGAAGAGAACAGCGTTTTCGTGACCGTCTTTGCTCCGTTTTCAACAAAAAGTTACCAAGTTACTGTTCATGAGTAGCTTGAGGTCCTCACCAAAAGGTAGCAACTCGATTCGGAATACGGTGGTCCCTCATGTGGGCAGTCGTTCGGTTTTTAACAGAAGGAAGAGAACAGCGTTTTCGTGACCGTCTTTGCTCCGTTTTCAACAAAAAGTTACCAAGTTACTGTTCATGAGTAGCTTGAGGTCCTCACCAAAGTAGGAACACGATTCGGAATATGGTGGTTGCTCATGTGGGCACTAGTTCGGTTTTTAATAGAAGGAAGAGAACAGCGTTTTCGTGACCGTCTTTGCTCCGTTTTCAACAAAAAGTTACCAAGTTACTGTTCATGAGTAGCTTGAGGTCGTCACGAAAGTAGCACCTCGATTCGGAATACGGTGGTAGCTCATGTGGGCACTCGTTCGGTTTTTAACAGAAGGAAGAGAACAGCGTTTTCGTGACCGTCTTTGCTCCGTTTTCAACAAAAAGTTACCAAGTTACTGTTCATAAGTAGCTTGAGGTCCTCACCAAAATAGCAACTCGATTCGGAATATGGTGGTCCCTCAATTGGGCAGTCGTTCGGTTTTTAACAGAAGGAAGAGAACAGCGTTTTCGTGACCGTCTTTGCTCCGTTTTCAACAAAAAGTTACCAAGTTACTGTTCATGAGTAGCTTAATGCCCTCACAAAAGGTAGCGACTTGATTCGGAATACGGTGGTTGCTCATGTGGGCACTAGTTCGGTTTTTAACAGAAGGAAGAGAACAGCGTTTTCGTGACCGTCTTTGCTCCGTTTTCAACAAAAAGTTACCAAGTTACTGTTCATGAGTAGCTTGAGGTCCTCACCAAAATAGCAACTCGATTCGGAATACGGTGGTTCCTCAATTGGGCAGTCGTTCGGTTTTTAACAGAAGGAAGAGAACAGCGTTTTCGTGACCGTCTTTGCTCCCTTTTCAACAAAAAGTTACCAAGTTACTGTTCATGAGTAGCTTGAGGTCCTCACCAAAGTAGCAACTCGATTCGGAATACGGTGGTCCCTCATGTGGGCACTCGTTCGGTTTTTAACAGAAGGAAGAGAACAGCGTTTTCGTGACCGTCTTTGCTCCGTTTTCAACAAAAAGTTACCAAGTTACTGTTCATGAGTAGCTTTAGGTCCTCACCAAAGGTAGCGACTCGATTCGGAATACGGTGGTTCCTCAATTGGGCAGTCGTTCGGTTTTTAACAGAAGGAAGAGAACAGCGTTTTCGTGACCGTCTTTGCTCCGTTTTCAACAAAAAGTTACCAAGTTACTGTTCATGAGTAGCTTGAGGTCCTCACCAAAGTAGCGACTCGATTCGGAATACGGTGGTTGCTCATGTGGGCAGTCGTTCGGTTTTTAACAGAAGGAAGAGAACAGCGTTTTCGTGACCGTCTTTGCTCCGTTTTCAACAAAAATTTACCAAGTTACTGTTCATGAGTAGCTTGAGGTCCCTCACCAAAAGCAACTCATCTCGCGAATACGGTGGTTGCTCATGTGGGCACTCGTTCGGTTTTTAACAGAAGGAAGAGAACAGCGTTTTCGTGACCGTCTTTGCTCCGTTTTCAACAAAAAGTTACCAAGTTACTGTTCATGAGTAGCTTGAGGTCCTCACCAAAGTAGCAACTCGATTCGGAATATGGTGGTCCCTCAATTGGGCAGTCGTTCGGTTTTTAACAGAAGGAAGAGAACAGCGTTTTCGTGACCGTCTTTGCTCCGTTTTCAACAAAAAGTTACCAAGTTACTGTTCATGAGTAGCTTGAGGCCCTCACAAAAGGTAGCGACTCGATTCGGAATACGGTGGTTGCTCATGTGGGCACTAGTTCGGTTTTTAACAGAAGGAAGAGAACAGCGTTTTCGTGACCGTCTTTGCTCCGTTTTCAACAAAAAGTTACCAAGTTACTGTTCATGAGTAGCTTGAGGCCCTCACCAAAGTAGCAACTCGATTCGGAATACGGTGGTCCCTCAAGTGGGCACTCGTTCGGTTTTTAACAGAAGGAAGAGAACAGCGTTTTCGTGACCGTCTTTGCTCCGTTTTCAACAAAAAGTTACCAAGTTACTGTTCATGAGTAGCTTGAGGTCCTCACCAAAAGTAGCAACTCGATTCGGAATACGGTGGTCCCTCAATTGGGCAGTCGTTCGGTTTTTAACAGAAGGAAGAGAACAGCGTTTTCGTGACCGTCTTTGCTCCGTTTTCAACAAAAAGTTACCAAGTTACTGTTCATGAGTAGCTTGAGGTCCTCACCAAAGTAGCAACTCGATTCGGAATACGGTGGTTCCTCAAGTGGGCACTAGTTCGGTTTTTAACAGAAGGAAGAGAAACAGCGTTTTCGTGACCGTCTTTGATCCGTTTTCAACAAAAAGTTACCAAGTTGCTGTTCATGAGTAGCTTGAGGTCATCACCAAAGTAGCAACTCGATTCGGAATATGGTGGTCCCTCAATTGGGCAGTCGTTCGGTTTTTAACAGAAGGAAGAGAACAGCGTTTTCGTGACCGTCTTTGCTCCGTTTTCAACAAAAAGTTACCAAGTTACTGTTCATGAGTAGCTTGAGGCCCTCACAAAAGGTAGCGACTTGATTCGGAATACGGTGGTTGCTCAAGTGGGCACTAGTTCGGTTTTTAACAGAAGGAAGAGAACAGCGTTTTCGTGACCGTCTTTGCTCCGTTTTCAACAAAAAGTTACCAAGTTACTGTTCATGAGTAGCTTGAGGTCCTCACCAAAGTAGCAACTCGATTCGGAATACGGTGGTCCCTCAAGTGGGCACTAGTTCGGTTTTTAACAGAAGGAAGAGAACAGCGTTTTCGTGACCGTCTTTGCTCCGTTTTCAACAAAAAGTTACCAAGTTACTGTTCATGAGTAGCTTGAGGTCCTCACCAAAGTAGCAACTCGATTCGGAATACGGTGGTCCCTCAAGTGGGCAGTCGTTCGGTTTTTAACAGAAGGAAGAGAACAGCGTTTTCGTGACCGTCTTTGCTCCGTTTTCAACAAAAAGTTACCAAGTTACTGTTCATGAGTAGCTTGATGTCCTCACAAAAGGTAGCGACTCGATTCGGAATACGGTGGTTGCTCATGTGGGCACTAGTTCGGTTTTTAACAGAAGGAAGAGAACAGCGTTTTCGTGACCGTCTTTGCTCCGTTTTCAACAAAAAGTTACCAAGTTACTGTTCATGAGTAGCTTGAGGTCATCACCAAAGTAGCAACTCGATTCGGAATACGGTGCTCCCTGAATTGGGCAGTCGTTCGGTTTTTAACAGAAGGAAGAGAACAGCGTTTTCGTGACCGTCTTTGCTCCGTTTTCAACAAAAAGTTACCAAGTTACTGTTCATGAGTAGCTTGAGGTCCTCACCAAAGTAGCAACTCGATTCGGAATACGGTGGTCCCTCAAGTGGGCAGTCGTTCGGTTTTTAACAGAAGGAAGAGAACAGCGTTTTCGTGACCGTCTTTGCTCCGTTTTCAACAAAAAGTTACCAAGTTACTGTTCATGAGTAGCTTGATGGTCGGAGCTTAATGCCCTACAAAAGGTAGCGACTTGATTCGGAATACGGTGGTTGCTCATGTGGGCACTAGTTCGGTTTTTAACAGAAGGAAGAGAACAGCGTTTTCGTGACCGTCTTTGCTCCGTTTTCAACAAAAAGTTACCAAGTTACTGTTCATGAGTAGCTTGAGGTCCTCACCAAAATAGCAACTCGATTCGGAATACGGTGGTTCCTCAATTGGGCAGTCGTTCGGTTTTTAACAGAAGGAAGAGAACAGCGTTTTCGTGACCGTCTTTGCTCCGTTTTCAACAAAAAGTTACCAAGTTACTGTTCATGAGTAGCTTGAGGTCCTCACCAAAATAGCAACTCGATTCGGAATACGGTGGTCCCTCAATTGGGCAGTCGTTCGGTTTTTAACAGAAGGAAGAGAACAGCGTTTTCGTGACCGTCTTTGCTCCGTTTTCAACAAAAAGTTACCAAGTTACTGTTCATGAGTAGCTTAATGCCCTACAAAAGGTAGCGACTTGATTCGGAATACGGTGGTTGCTCATGTGGGCACTAGTTCGGTTTTTAACAGAAGGAAGAGAACAGCGTTTTCGTGACCGTCTTTGCTCCGTTTTCAACAAAAAGTTACCAAGTTACTGTTCATGAGTAGCTTGAGGTCCTCACCAAAATAGCAACTCGATTCGGAATACGGTGGTCCCTCAATTGGGCAGTCGTTCGGTTTTTAACAGAAGGAAGAGAACAGCGTTTTCGTGACCGTCTTTGCTCCGTTTTCAACAAAAAGTTACCAAGTTACTGTTCATGAGTAGCTTGAGGTCCTCACCAAAGTAGCAACTCGATTCGGAATACGGTGGTCCCTCAATTGGGCAGTCGTTCGGTTTTTAACAGAAGGAAGAGAACAGCGTTTTCGTGACCGTCTTTGCTCCGTTTTCAACAAAAAGTTACCAAGTTACTGTTCATGAGTAGCTTAATGTCCTCACCAAAGGTAGCGACTTGATTCGGAATACGGTGGTTGCTCAATGTGGGCACTAGTTCGGTTTTTAACAGAAGGAAGAGAACAGCGTTTTCGTGACCGTCTTTGCTCCGTTTTCAACAAAAAGTTACCAAGTTACTGTTCATGAGTAGCTTGAGGTCCTCACCAAAGTAGCAACTCGATTCGGAATACGGTGGTTCCTCAAGTGGGCACTCGTTCGGTTTTTAACAGAAGGAAGAGAACAGCGTTTTCGTGACCGTCTTTGCTCCGTTTTCAACAAAAAGTTACCAAGTTACTGTTCATGAGTAGCTTGAGGTCCTCACCAAAGTAGCAACTCCATTCGGAATATGGTGGTCCCTCAATTGGGCAGTAGTTCGGTTTTTAACAGAAGGAAGAGAACAGCGTTTTCGTGACCGTCTTTGCTCCGTTTTCAACAAAAAGTTACCAAGTTACTGTTCATGAGTAGCTTAATGCCCTCACAAAAGGTAGCGACTCGATTCGGAATACGGTGGTTGCTCATGTGGGCACTAGTTCGGTTTTTAACAGAAGGAAGAGAACAGCGTTTTCGTGACCGTCTTTGCTCCGTTTTCAACAAAAAGTTACCAAGTTACTGTTCATGAGTAGCTTGAGGCCCTCACCAAAGTAGCAACTCGATTCGGAATACGGTGGTTCCTGAATTGGGCAATCATTCGGTTTTTAACAGAAGGAAGAGAACAGCGTTTTCGTGACCGTCTTTGCTCCGTTTTCAACAAAAAGTTACCAAGTTACTGTTCATGAGTAGCTTGAGGTCGTCACCAAAGTAGCAACTCGATTCGGAATATGGTGGTCCCTCAATTGGGCAGTCGTTCGGTTTTTAACAGAAGGAAGAGAACAGCGTTTTCGTGACCGTCTTTGCTCCGTTTTCAACAAAAAGTTACCAAGTTACTGTTCATGAGTAGCTTGAGGTCCTCACCAAAAGGTAGCGACTCGATTCGGAATACGGTGGTTGCTCATGTGGGCACTAGTTCGGTTTTTAACAGAAGGAAGAGAACAGCGTTTTCGTGACCGTCTTTGCTCCGTTTTCAACAAAAAGTTACCAAGTTACTGTTCATGAGTAGCTTGAGGCCCTCACAAAAGGTAGCGACTTGATTCGGAATACGGTGGTCCCTCAATTGGGCACTAGTTCGGTTTTTAACAGAAGGAAGAGAACAGCGTTTTCGTGACCGTCTTTGCTCCGTTTTCAACAAAAAGTTACCAAGTTACTGTTCATGAGTAGCTTGAGGTCCTCACCAAAGTAGCAACTCGATTCGGAATATGGTGGTCCCTCAATTGGGCAGTCGTTCGGTTTTTAACAGAAGGAAGAGAACAGCGTTTTCGTGACCGTCTTTGCTCCGTTTTCAACAAAAAGTTACCAAGTTACTGTTCATGAGTAGCTTAAGTCCTCTACAAAAGGTAGCGACTTGATTCGGAATACGGTGGTTGCTCATGTGGGCACTAGTTCGGTTTTTAACAGAAGGAAGAGAACAGCGTTTTCGTGACCGTCTTTGCTCCGTTTTCAACAAAAAGTTACCAAGTTTCTGTTCATGAGTAGCTTGAGGTCCTCACAAAAGTAGCAACTCGATTCGGAATATGGTGGTTCCTCAATTGGGCAGTCGTTCGGTTTTTAACAGAAGGAAGAGAACAGCGTTTTCGTGACCGTCTTTGCTCCGTTTTCAACAAAAAGTTACCAAGTTACTGTTCATGAGTAGCTTGAGGTCCTCACCAAAGTAGCAACTCGATTCGGAATATGGTGGTCCCTCAATTGGGCAGTCGTTCGGTTTTTAACAGAAGGAAGAGAACAGCGTTTTCGTGACCGTCTTTGCTCCGTTTTCAACAAAAAGTTACCAAGTTACTGTTCATGAGTAGCTTGAGGCCCTCACAAAAGGTAGCAACTCGATTCGGAATACGGTGGTCCCTCAATTGGGCACTAGTTCGGTTTTTAACAGAAGGAAGAGAACAGCGTTTTCGTGACCGTCTTTGCTCCGTTTTCAACAAAAAGTTACCAAGTTACTGTTCATGAGTAGCTTAATGCCCTACAAAAGGTAGCGACTTGATTCGGAATACGGTGGTTGCTCATGTGGGCACTAGTTCGGTTTTTAACAGAAGGAAGAGAACAGCGTTTTCGTGACCGTCTTTGCTCCGTTTTCAACAAAAAGTTACCAAGTTACTGTTCATGAGTAGCTTGAGGTCCTCACCAAAGTAGCAACTCGATTCGGAATATGGTGGTCCCTCAATTGGGCAGTCGTTCGGTTTTTAACAGAAGGAAGAGAACAGCGTTTTCGTGACCGTCTTTGCTCCGTTTTCAACAAAAAGTTACCAAGTTACTGTTCATGAGTAGCTTGAGGTCCTCACCAAAAGGTAGCAACTCGATTCGGAATACGGTGGTCCCTCAATTGGGCAGTCGTTCGGTTTTTAACAGAAGGAAGAGAACAGCGTTTTCGTGACCGTCTTTGCTCCGTTTTCAACAAAAAGTTACCAAGTTACTGTTCATGAGTAGCTTGATGCCCTACAAAAGGTAGCGACTCGATTCGGAATACGGTGGTTGCTCATGTGGGCACTAGTTCGGTTTTTAACAGAAGGAAGAGAACAGCGTTTTCGTGACCGTCTTTGCTCCGTTTTCAACAAAAAGTTACCAAGTTACTGCTCATGAGTAGCTTGAGGTCCTCACCAAAATAGCAACTCGATTCGGAATATGGTGGTCCCTCAATTGGGCAGTCGTTCGGTTTTTAACAGAAGGAAGAGAACAGCGTTTTCGTGACCGTCTTTGCTCCGTTTTCAACAAAAAGTTACCAAGTTACTGTTCATGAGTAGCTTGAGGCCCTCACCAAAGGTAGCAACTCGATTCGGAATACGGTGGTTCCTCATGTGGGCACTAGTTCGGTTTTTAACAGAAGGAAGAGAACAGCGTTTTCGTGACCGTCTTTGCTCCGTTTTCAACAAAAAGTTACCAAGTTACTGTTCATGAGTAGCTTGAGGCCCTCACCAAAGTAGCAACTCGATTCGGAATATGGTGGTCGCTCATGTGGGCAGTCGTTCGGTTTTTAACAGAAGGAAGAGAACAGCGTTTTCGTGACCGTCTTTGCTCCGTTTTCAACAAAAAGTTACCAAGTTACTGTTCATGAGTAGCTTGAGGCCCTCACCAAAGTAGCAACTCGATTCGGAATACGGTGGTCCCTCAATTGGGCAGTCGTTCGGTTTTTAACAGAAGGAAGAGAACAGCGTTTTCGTGACCGTCTTTGCTCCGTTTTCAACAAAAAGTTACCAAGTTACTGTTCATGAGTAGCTTGAGGTCCCTCACCAAAGTAGCAACTCGATTCGGAATACGGTGGTCCCTCATTTGGGCAGTCGTTCGGTTTTTAACAGAAGGAAGAGAACAGCGTTTTCGTGACCGTCTTTGCTCCGTTTTCAACAAAAAGTTACCAAGTTACTGTTCATGAGTAGCTTGAGGTCGTCAGCCCAAAAAGGTAGCGATTCGGAATACGGTGGTCCCTCATTGGGCAGTAGTTCGGTTTTTAACAGAAGGAAGAGAACAGCGTTTTCGTGACCGTCTTTTCTCCGTTTTCAACAAAATGTTACCAAGTTACTGTTCATGAGTAGCTTGAGGTCCTCACCAAAGTAGCAACTCGATTCGGAATACGGTGGTCCCTCATTGGGCAGTCGTTCGGTTTTTAACAGAAGGAAGAGAACAGCGTTTTCGTGACCGTCTTTGCTCCGTTTTCAACAAAAAGTTACCAAGTTACTGTTCATGAGTAGCTTGAGGTCCTCACCAAAGTAGCAACTCGATTCGGAATATGGTGGTCCCTCAATTGGGCAGTCGTTCGGTTTTTAACAGAAGGAAGAGAACAGCGTTTTCGTGACCGTCTTTGCTCCGTTTTCAACAAAAAGTTACCAAGTTACTGTTCATGAGTAGCTTAATGCCCTACCAAAGGTAGCGACTCGATTCGGAATACGGTGGTTGCTCATGTGGGCACTAGTTCGGTTTTTAACAGAAGGAAGAGAACAGCGTTTTCGTGACCGTCTTTGCTCCGTTTTCAACAAAAAGTTACCAAGTTACTGTTCATGAGTAGCTTGAGGCCCTACAAAAGGTAGCGACTTGATTCGGAATACGGTGGTTGCTCATGTGGGCACTAGTTCGGTTTTTAACAGAAGGAAGAGAACAGCGTTTTCGTGACCGTCTTTGCTCCGTTTTCAACAAAAAGTTACCAAGTTACTGTTCATGAGTAGCTTGAGGTCCTCACCAAAGTAGCAACTCGATTCGGAATATGGTGGTCCCTCGAATGGGCAGTCGTTCGGTTTTTAACAGAAGGAAGAGAACAGCGTTTTCGTGACCGTCTTTGCTCCGTTTTCAACAAAAAGTTACCAAGTTACTGTTCATGAGTAGCTTGATGCCCTCACAAAAGGTAGCGACTCGATTCGGAATACGGTGGTTCCTCATGTGGGCACTAGTTCGGTTTTTAACAGAAGGAAGAGAACAGCGTTTTCGTGACCGTCTTTGCTCCGTTTTCAACAAAAAGTTACCAAGTTACTGTTCATGAGTAGCTTGAGGTCCTCACCAAAGGTAGCGACTCGATTCGGAATACGGTGGTTCCTCAATTGGGCAGTCGTTCGGTTTTTAACAGAAGGAAGAGAACAGCGTTTTCGTGACCGTCTTTGCTCCGTTTTCAACAAAAAGTTACCAAGTTACTGTTCATGAGTAGCTTGAGGTCCTCACCAAAGTAGCAACTCGATTCGGAATATGGTGGTCCCTCAATTGGGCACTCGTTCGGTTTTTAACAGAAGGAAGAGAACAGCGTTTTCGTGACCGTCTTTGCTCCGTTTTCAACAAAAAGTTACCAAGTTACTGTTCATGAGTAGCTTGAGGTCCTCACCAAAGTAGCAACTCGATTCGGAATGTGGTGGTCCCTCAATTGGGCAGTCGTTCGGTTTTTAACAGAAGGAAGAGAACAGCGTTTTCGTGACCGTCTTTGCTCCGTTTTCAACAAAAAGTTACCAAGTTACTGTTCATGAGTAGCTTGATGCCCTCACAAAAGGTAGCGACTTGATTCGGAATACGGTGGTCCCTGAATTGGGCAGTCGTTCGGTTTTTAACAGAAGGAAGAGAACAGCGTTTTCGTGACCGTCTTTGCTCCGTTTTCAACAAAAAGTTACCAAGTTACTGTTCATGAGTAGTTTGAGGTCCTCACCAAAGTAGCAACTCGATTCGGAATGTGGTGGTCCCTCAATTGGGCAGTCGTTCGGTTTTTAACAGAAGGAAGAGAACAGCGTTTTCGTGACCGTCTTTGCTCCGTTTTCAACAAAAAGTTACCAAGTTACTGTTCATGAGTAGCTTGAGGCCCTCACCAAAGGTAGCAACTCGATTCGGAATACGGTGGTCCCTCAATTGGGCACTAGTTCGGTTTTTAACAGAAGGAAGAGAACAGCGTTTTCGTGACCGTCTTTGCTCCGTTTTCAACAAAAAGTTACCAAGTTACTGTTCATGAGTAGCTTGAGGTCCTCACCAAAATAGCAACTCGATTCGGAATATGGTGGTCCCTCAATTGGGCAGTCGTTCGGTTTTTAACAGAAGGAAGAGAACAGCGTTTTCGTGACCGTCTTTGCTCCGTTTTCAACAAAAAGTTACCAAGTTACTGTTCATGAGTAGCTTGATGCCCTCACAAAAGGTAGCGACTTGATTCGGAATACGGTGGTTGCTCATGTGGGCACTAGTTCGGTTTTTAACAGAAGGAAGAGAACAGCGTTTTCGTGACCGTCTTTGCTCCGTTTTCAACAAAAAGTTACCAAGTTACTGTTCATGAGTAGCTTGAGGTCCTCACCAAAAGTAGCAACTCGATTCGGAATATGGTGGTCCCTCAATTGGGCAGTCGTTCGGTTTTTAACAGAAGGAAGAGAACAGCGTTTTCGTGACCGTCTTTGCTCCGTTTTCAACAAAAAGTTACCAAGTTACTGTTCATGAGTAGCTTGAGGTCCTCACCAAAAGGTAGCAACTCGATTCGGAATATGGTGGTCCCTCAATTGGGCAGTCGTTCGGTTTTTAACAGAAGGAAGAGAACAGCGTTTTCGTGACCGTCTTTGCTCCGTTTTCAACAAAAAGTTACCAAGTTACTGTTCATGAGTAGCTTGAGGTCCTCACCAAAATAGCAACTCGATTCGGAATATGGTGGTCCCTCAATTGGGCAGTCGTTCGGTTTTTAACAGAAGGAAGAGAACAGCGTTTTCGTGACCGTCTTTGCTCCGTTTTCAACAAAAAGTTACCAAGTTACTGTTCATGAGTAGCTTGAGGTCCTCACCAAAGTAGCAACTCGATTCGGAATATGGTGGTCCCTCAATTGGGCAGTCTGTTCGGTTTTTAACAGAAGGAAGAGAACAGCGTTTTCGTGACCGTCTTTGCTCCGTTTTCAACAAAAAGTTACTGTTCATGAGTAGCTTGAGGTCATCACCAAAGTAGCAACTCGATTCGGAATACGGTGCTCCCTGAATTGGGCAGTCGTTCGGTTTTTAACAGAAGGAAGAGAACAGCGTTTTCGTGACCGTCTTTGCTCCGTTTTCAACAAAAAGTTACCAAGTTACTGTTCATGAGTAGCTTGAGGTCCTCACCAAAATAGCAACTCGATTCGGAATATGGTGGTCCCTCAATTCGGCAGTCGATCGGTCTTTAACAGAAGGAACATAACAGCGTTTTCGTGACCGTCTTTGCTCCGTTTTCAACAAAAAGTTACCAAGTTACTGTTCATGAGTAGCTTAATGCCCTACAAAAGGTAGCGACTTGATTCGGAATACGGTGGTTGCTCATGTGGGCACTAGTTCGGTTTTTAACAGAAGGAAGAGAACAGCGTTTTCGTGACCGTCTTTGCTCCGTTTTCAACAAAAAGTTACCAAGTTACTGTTCATGAGTAGCTTGAGGTCCTCACCAAAAGGGCAACTCGATTCGGAATATGGTGGTCCCTCAATTGGGCAGTCGTTCGGTTTTTAACAGAAGGAAGAGAACAGCGTTTTCGTGACCGTCTTTGCTCCGTTTTCAACAAAAAGTTACCAAGTTACTGTTCATGAGTAGCTTGAGGTCGTCACCAAAATAGCAACTCGATTCGGAATATGGTGGTCCCTCAATTGGGCAGTCGTTCGGTTTTTAACAGAAGGAAGAGAACAGCGTTTTCGTGACCGTCTTTGCTCCGTTTTCAACAAAAAGTTACCAAGTTACTGTTCATGAGTAGCTTGAGGTCCTCACCAAAATAGCAACTCGATTCGGAATATGGTGGTCCCTCAATTGGGCAGTCGTTCGGTTTTTAACAGAAGGAAGAGAACAGCGTTTTCGTGACCGTCTTTGCTCCGTTTTCAACAAAAAGTTACCAAGTTACTGTTCATGAGTAGCTTGAGGTCCTCACCAAAGTAGCAACTCGATTCGGAATACGGTGGTCCCTCAATTGGGCAGTCGTTCGGTTTTTAACAGAAGGAAGAGAACAGCGTTTTCGTGGCCGTCTTTGCTCCGTTTTCAACAAAAAGTTACCAAATTACTGTTCATGAGTAGCTTGAGGCCCTCACAAAAGGTAGCAACTCGATTCGGAATACGATGGTCGCTCATGTGGGCACTCGTTCGGTTTTTAACAGAAGGAAGAGAACAGCGTTTTCGTGACCGTCTTTGCTCCGTTTTCAACAAAAAGTTACCAAGTTACTGTTCATGAGTAGCTTGAGGTCGTCACCAAAGTAGCAACTCGATTCGGAATACGGTGGTCCCTGAATTGGGCAGTCGTTCGGTTTTTAACAGAAGGAAAAGAACAGCGTTTTCGTGACCGTCTTTGCTCCGTTTTCAACAAAAAGTTACCAAGTTACTGTTCATGAGTAGCTTGAGGCCCTCACCAAAATAGCAACTCGATTCGGAATATGGTGGTCCCTCAATTGGGCAGTCGTTCGGTTTTTAACAGAAGGAAGAGAACAGCGTTTTCGTGGCCGTCTTTGCTCCGTTTTCAACAAAAAGTTACCAAGTTACTGTTCATGAGTAGCTTGAGGCCGTCACCAAAAGTAGCAACTCGATTCGGAATACGGTGGTCCCTCAATTGGGCAGTCGTTCGGTTTTTAACAGAAGGAAGAGAACAGCGTTTTCGTGACCGTCTTTGCTCCGTTTTCAACAAAAAGTTACCAAGTTACTGTTCATGAGTAGCTTGAGGCCCCCACAAAAGGTAGCGACTCGATTCGGAATACGGTGGTTGCTCATTTGGGCACTAGTTCGGTTTTTAACAGAAGGAAGAGAACAGCGTTTTCGTGACCGTCTTTGCTCCGTTTTCAACAAAAAGTTACCAAGTTACTGTTCATGAGTAGCTTGAGGCCTCTACAAAAGCTAGCGACTCGATTCGGAATACGGTGGTCCCTCAATTGGGCAGTCGTTCGGTTTTTAACGGAAGGAAGAGAACCGCGTTTTCGTGACCGTCTTCCCTCCGTTTTCAACAAAAAGTTACCAAGTTACTGTTCATGAGTAGCTTGAGGCCCTCACCAAAGTAGCAACTCGATTCGGAATACGGTGGTCCCTCAATTGGGCAGTCGTTCGGTTTTTAACAGAAGGAAGAGAACAGCGTTTTCGTGGCCGTCTTTGCTCCGTTTTCAACAAAAAGTTACTAAGTTACTGTTCATGAGTAGCTTGAGGCCCTCACAAAAGGTAGCGACTCGATTCGGAATACGGTGGTTGCTCATTGGGCACTAGTTCGGTTTTTAACAGAAGGAAGAGAACAGCGTTTTCGTGACCGTCTTTGCTCCGTTTTCAACAAAAAGTTACCAAGTTACTGTTCATGAGTAGCTTGAGGTCGTGACAAAAGTAGCAGCTCGATTCGGAATATGATGGTCCCTCAATTGGGCAGTCGTTCGGTTTTTAACAGAAGGAAGAGAACAGCGTTTTCGTGACCGTCTTTGCTCCGTTTTCAACAAAAAGTTACCAAGTTACTGTTCATGAGTAGCTTGAGGCCCTCACCAAAAGTAGCAACTCGATTCGGAATACGGTGGTCCCTGAATTGGGCAGTCGTTCGGTTTTTAACAGAAGGAAGAGAACAGCGTTTTCGTGACCGTCTTTGCTCCGTTTTCAACAAAAAGTTACCAAGTTACTGTTCATGAGTAGCTTGAGGTCGTCACCAAAGTAGCAACTCGATTCGGAATATGGTGGTCCCTCAATTGGGCAGTCGTTCGGTTTTTAACAGAAGGAAGAGAACAGCGTTTTCGTGACCGTCTTTGCTCCGTTTTCAACAAAAAGTTACCAAGTTACTGTTCATGAGTTGCTTGATGCCCTACAAAAGGTAGCGACTTGATTCGGAATACGGTGGTTGCTCATGTGGGCACTAGTTCGGTTTTTAACAGAAGGAAGAGAACAGCGTTTTCGTGACCGTCTTTGCTCCGTTTTCAACAAAAAGTTACCAAGTTACTGTTCATGACTAGCTTGAGGTCGTCACCAAAGTAGCAACTCGATTCGGAATACGGTGGTCCCTCAATTGGGCAGTCGTTCGGTTTTTAACAGAAGGAAGAGAACAGCGTTTTCGTGACCGTCTTTGCTCCGTTTTCAACAAAAAGTTACCAAGTTACTGTTCATGAGTTGCTTGAGGCCCTCACAAAAGTAGCAACTCGATTCGGAATACGGTGGTCGCTCATTGGGCACTCGTTCGGTTTTTAACAGAAGGAAGAGAACAGCGTTTTCGTGACCGTCTTTGCTCCGTTTTCAACAAAAAGTTACCAAGTTACTGTTCATGAGTAGCTTGATGCCCTCACAAAAGGTAGCGACTCGATTCGGAATACGGTGGTGGCTCATGTGGGCACTAGTTCGGTTTTTACTGCCCTAAACGAGCAGGCAATAAACCTTGCACTAAACAGTCGCTAATGAGTATAGATCGAAGCAAGGGTCTTTCCCGCAGAGGATTGTTGGAAACTATTAACCGAAAACAGAGAAACAGTGAATAAAGTAAATTGGGGGATTTGAGAGTTTGATTGTAAAACAATAATAAGAAACAACTAAGGACAGATTATCCACCACCAAACACGTTCAATTACATGCAATTTCCAGAATGAATTACTTATAAGCTCAATTGAAATCATCCCAAACTAATTCACAAGCTCGAATCAGTTTATTACCCTTTTCATAGTTAATCGTTAAGCGTACATAAGCTCGACACTTAATCTATTTCTGAACATGCAATCAAGACATAAGCTCGCAAGATTTAACAATCCAGAATCATTACACACGAAAAAGGGTCTAGGATGAAACTAGGGTTTACAAGTACTAGAGCAGTCTTGCTGAACCTAGAGATTGTTTCACAGGTTAAGGTCATTAACTTTGTTACTCAGGGTACATATGCATAACGATTACGTATTACACATATGAAACTAACAATAGAATCCTAGCATGCTCATCTAGTTGGCCACCTAAACAATCAAACCAGAATTCATGTTATTAAGATCAGTGAAACAATACTTCAATCAAGAATCATAAGGAACACAAACTGAACGTCATTGCATATAATCAAACATGTTCGGGGCTTCAAAACAGCCCCTAGTTACAGAAAATTAGCCGGACATGATGGCTAACATCAGAAACATAAATAAATAATAAAACTGGAGAAAACCGATTTTAGACGAAAGGGGAGAGCAGCAGCCAAGATGAACGAATTCTCAGCAGAAAGAAGTCCCTCATCAGGTCTCCAAAGGCATGTTTTTATAGGCAAAGGTTTCCCAAAAGTCGTGGGAAACCCTAGCTGACTTTCTGTGACTTTCCTTTTCCAAATAGGATTTGACTTTCTGATTCCTATTGGACCTGGGCCTTCTTTTCCTCTTGTAATTGGGTAAAATAACTTTGTATATATGCTGAAATACCTCTGAAAACGTCTTCCAATTATCGGAGCACAATTGGGCCTTGAATTTGGGCTTCTGAAAAATGACTAATCCTTGCCGCGTGGACCGAACAGCCTTCAGTAAAACAAGCACTTCTATGACCAATATAGCTCCGATTGTTGAATCGTCGAATCCTACTGTTAGCTAACATCCTTGTGGTTGTCCTAACATGTGGCTTTTGCTCTGGTTCTCAATATTGGTCAAAGATCATGCCCGGTCAACACAACTGACTTTTTTTCATCAAAAATTGGCTTTTTGACCGACTTTTTATTCCACTCCTCCAATGACCTGCAAAACATAAAACCAAAGTAAAAACAACTAATAATGAAGATTTAGCAGCTTAATGTAAGGTATGTAATGACCCAAAACATGTATAAATACGCACACATCAAATACCCCCACACTTAGCTTTTGCTAGTCCTCGAGCAAAACAGAACAAAACAAAACAATCAAGACTCAATGACATCTAACCTTCCAAATTTTGTTTGAGGGAACAAATGATTGCATCAAAACTAACATAAGCAGTACATCAAGCCATTAATAGTCAAGAGCTAATACATGTTCATGATGATCACATTTGAATGCAGTGTGCAATGGCTCCTAATCAACTCCTCATAAGCAAAAACAACTTAAAGCATATTAAATACAGTTTCAACCCCTCACAGATTCACACAAGTGTTTACGCTCAAAGTGTTTAGGGTACTCCACGCCACTCAATCATTGTACATGCATCATCTACCATAAGCTTGTAAATCGATCTAATCTCCACAGAATCAAGTCTTCCCCTTGGATCAATTCAGCAAATATCAGGGTTGTATTGGGGCTTTAGGGTCACGGTTAAAGAAAGAATGGATATGGATATCACAAAAATTCACTGGAGCATACTTGAAGAGTATATGAAACAGTAAGAGACATGCTTGCATCACAACATATGAGCACTGAGATCACCAAACAAAATGTCAATACTGAGGGCAAATTTCATCACTTTATGCATAATATACACCATCAAAGCTCCAAGAACAATTCAAACTCGTCCTTCATTTAACCAGAACAATAACTTGAACATAACTACCGAACATAACTTTTCTTCTTCTTTTTTTTCTTTTTTTTTTTTTTTTTCATTTTCATTTTTTTTTTTTTTTTTTGAACAGCAGCTAAATACAAGAACATATGAAACCATGCTCCAATAAAGAATATAGCAACCCCCACACTTGAACCTTGCAATCCTCAATCACGAACCAGTGACACATTATCTCTTTTACTCTTAGCTCCAATCAATTAGGGTAGGGTAACGTGTTTAGGCTATAAAGGTGGTCAGTGTAGCTTCATGAAAGAAAAGGCTGAATAATATTGGCTCAAGGGGTTAACTAGTTGATATAAATAGGACACAGGTCAGTTTGGCCATGGTGATTAAGTCCTAATGCCTCTTATCATATCCAAGTTTTGGGAATTATATCATATGATTAAAAAGTCACAAAAAGAATCTCAAAACAAGTTCTAGAGATGCATGACATGTACAACCACTCCAAATGAAAATTTAGTGTATATAATGATGAATACACTCTGATTAAGGCTCAAAATCTCACATAGGGGTGGGTTTACTCCAAGTGATCATATGCTCAGGTCATTTAAACCTATAAAATGTCAATTATCGGCTATGTGCTCAACGTTCCAAACATAATAATCATGTACACAGATTAACCAAAAACTACATAGACCTTCAGTAATGATTATGTGTCATCTTAATGCATGTAAGTTCAGTCCTCATCATCAATTTTGGAAGGATCCTAAGACTCAAAACAAAACAAAAACGAAAGCTGACCTTTTTTTTTGAATTTTTTTTTTTTTTGACACAGAAAATTGAATAACCTTCCCCCCACACTTAAAACTCACATTGTCCTCAATGTAAAACAAATTATTGCATTCAAGGCAGAATATAAGAATGGAGAAGGATTTAACGGTGAAAGAAACAACAAAACACTAGTAAATCAGAAATTCAAAAGCAGTAAAAGGGATCAAGAAAGCAAATCTGAATTGGGTTGCCTCCCAATAAGCGCTTGGTTTACGTCTTCAGCCTGACGGAGCTGATTTTCTTCGAAGTTCAATCAACCGCAGTTGACGCTCCTCTCTTTAGAAGCATAGCCTTAAGCATGGTTCTAACTTGAACTATAGCCTTCTCCAATGTCACATCAATGCTTACTTGATTGGAATTAGCTTGCACAACTGAATCAGCCACATCAATAGAAAAACAATCATGAACAGCTTTAGGATACCTCGTTTGTTCAAAGATTTTGAAGTGAACTGTTTTTCCTAGCACAGTCATGGATAAAGTTCCCGCAAAAACATCTATCTTTGTGTGAGCAGTCGCCATGAATGGATGTCCCAAAATTAATGGTAGTGATGTAGGCATAGGGGCATCCTCCATCTCGAGTACATAGAAATCTGCTGGAAGGATGTGCTCATCTACCCGAACTAGTACATCTTCAATCACTCCCCTTGGGTACTTGATCGATCGGTCAGCCAACTCAATGCTCACGGTTGTTTCCTTCAGCTCACCTAAATTCAGTGCCTCATAAACAGAATAAGGCATTAGATTAATTGAAGCACCTAAATCAAGCAAGGCTTTTTCAAAAATATGGTCACCAATTACGCAAGGAATTGTAAAACTCCCTGGATCTTTCACTTTCGGTGGTAGCTTCCTCTGGATAACAGCAGACACATTATCGCTTAGCTTCACGATTTCACCTTCTTGACGCCTCCTTTTATTAGTGCAAAGTTCTTTCAAGAACTTAGCATATGCAGGAATTTGCTTGATGGCATCTAGGAGAGGAATGTTGACTTGTACTTTGCGAAACGTATCCAAAATGGATTTCTCATTCTCCTCTTTCTTTGAATTTGCAAGTCTGTATGGAAAAGGGACACAAGGAATATTAGTACAAATTGGAATCTCACTGTGTACCTTTGCATTCACAGGGGCTGGTTTCTTGGTTTCAGAACTCGGAAAGCCTTGTTCAACGCTTGCTGCTGCCTTATCCTCATCCAATGACTTTGGTGGGCTCTGTTCTTCATCTCTAAACACTTTTTTCGCCGTTGTGGTCACAAGAGGCTGCTCCAACACTTGCTTACCACTCCTTAATGTAACAGCATTTACTTGCGCGAATCCACCCTTTGGGTTCGGGAGTGGTTGACTTGGTAACACTCCTTTCTGAGTGAATTGATGCAGAGAAGATGCCATTTGGCTCATGGATTTTTCCAAGTTCTCAATCGCCTTCTTTGTCTCTTGATTGATACCTTCTTGGCGTTGATTAATGCTTCTCTGCTCTTGTTGAAACTGCATCATACTAGCAGAAGATTGTAAGATTAAATTCAATTTTTCATCGATAGAGGACGTACCTTGAGGTGCTTGTTGAAAAGTTGAAGCTTGCGGTTTTAGATGGTAGAACCCAGCTGGACTGGTTTGAGGTGGTTGGAGCACCTGATCATTGTTACTCCACCTTCGGTTCGGATGATTTTTCCAACCCTCATTGTAAGTGTTGGAAAATGGATCATTTCTTGGCCTTTGCTGCCCTAGGTAACCGCCATCTACTGCATGCACTTGTTCCAACGTTCCATCCAACAAGCTTGGACATGCATCAGTTGAATGCCCATTCATCGAACACACACCACAGACCTGCCTTGGTTGAACAACAACTTTCTCCATAAGGTTAGTTAGCCTAGAAATTTGGGCAAGTAATTCATTATTCGAACTGACCTCATTAACCGTGTGAGAAGATGGTCCTCTTGATCCAAATTGTTGAGTTTGTGCAGCCATGGTGGCTATCAACGTCCTTGCTTGTGTAGGTGTCTTGTCAATTAAAGCTCCTCCAGCAGCGGAATCAAGCATAGCCCTATCTTCAGGAGACAAACCTTCATAGAAATATTGCATTAGTGACAAATCAGTGAATTGGTGTTGAGGGCATGGTGCACATAGCTTCTTGTAACGCTCCCAATATTCACATAGCAGCTCCCCATGTCGTTGTTGCACACCACATATAGCTTTCCTCAAAGTGGCAGCCTTGGATGCTGGGAAATACTTCTCCAAAAATTGGCGTTGCATTTCATCCCACGTGGTGATTGATCCAGGTGGAAGGTCATACAACCATTCCCTTGCACTATCAGCTAATGAGAATGGGAATGTCTTTAGCTTGACATTCTCCTCACTCACTCCAGCAGGTTTCATCCCCAAGCAAACCATGTGAAATCCTTTCAAATGTGTGTGTGGATCATCACCTGCAAAACCATGAAAGATAGGTAGGTAATGAAGCATTCCAGATTTAAGCTCAAAACCTCCCGTAGCCGGATAGGTGATGCACAATGGTGTGTCAGGTGCATTGGTCGCCACAAGTTGTCTCATTGATAAGTTGGCGTTGGCTGCCATCTCTTGTTGTTGGTCCTCTTCCTCCCCACTCAAGCTTGAAGCGTTAGGTGAAGGTGGAAGAGGAGTATGAACGGCTTCTTGAAATGGATCTTGGTTCCTAAGTCGTTCGAGGCGGTCAGCAATGATTGACAAAGGATCACGACCTAAGGACATAAACACAAAACCCAGAAATTGAAGAAAACAAAAACAAACGATTAGTTTAAGAGAAAACAGAAAAACTGAAATTAAACAAACAATTAAAAAGGCTAATATTTCAGTTAACAATTAGGAAAACAATCCCCGGCGAACGGCGCCAAAATTGATCTGCCCTAAACGAGCAGGCAATAAACCTTGCACTAAACAGTCGCTAATGAGTATAGATCGAAGCAAGGGTCTTTCCCGCAGAGGATTGTTGGAAACTATTAACCGAAAACAGAGAAACAGTGAATAAAGTAAATTGGGGGATTTGAGAGTTTGATTGTAAAACAATAATAAGAAACAACTAAGGACAGATTATCCACCACCAAACACGTTCAATTACATGCAATTTCCAGAATGAATTACTTATAAGCTCAATTGAAATCATCCCAAACTAATTCACAAGCTCGAATCAGTTTATTACCCTTTTCATAGTTAATCGTTAAGCGTACATAAGCTCGACACTTAATCTATTTCTGAACATGCAATCAAGACATAAGCTTGCAAGATTTAACAATCCAGAATCATTACACACGAAAAAGGGTCTAGGATGAAACTAGGGTTTACAAGTACTAGAGCAGTCTTGCTGAACCTAGAGATTGTTTCACAGGTTAAGGTCATTAACTTTGTTACTCAGGGTACATATGCATAACGATTACGTATTACACATTTGAAACTAACAATAGAATCCTAGCATGCTCATCTAGTTGGCCACCTAAACAATCAAACCAGAATTCATGTTATTAAGATCAGTGAAACAATACTTCAATCAAGAATCATAAGGAACACAAACTGAACGTCATTGCATATAATCAAACATGTTCGGGGCTTCAAAACAGCCCCTAGTTACAGAAAATTAGCCGGACATGATGGCTAACATCAGAAACATAAATAAATAATAAAACTGGAGAACACCGATTTTAGACGAAAGGGGAGAGCAGCAGCCAAGCTGAACGAATTCTCCGCAGAAAGAAGTCCCTCATCAGGTCTCCAATGGCATGTTTTTATAGGCAAAGGTTTCCCAAAAGTCGTGGGAAACCCTAGCTGACTTTCTGTGACTTTCCTTTTCCAAATAGGATTTGACTTTCTGATTCCTATTGGACCTGGGCCTTCTTTTCCTCTTGTAATTGGGTAAAATAACTTTGTATATATGCTGAAATACCTCTGAAAACGTCTTCCAATTATCGGAGCACAATTGGGCCTTGAATTTGGGCTTCTGAAAAATGACTAATCCTTGCCGCGTGGACCGAACAGCCTTCAGTAAAACAAGCACTTCTATGACCAATATAGCTCCGATTGTTGAATCGTCGAATCCTACTGTTAGCTAACATCCTTTTGGTTGTCCTAACATGTGGCTTTTGCTCTGGTTCTCAATATTGGTCAAAGATCATGCCCGGTCAACACAACTGACTTTTTTTCATCAAAAATTGGCTTTTTGACCGACTTTTTATTCCACTCCTCCAATGACCTGCAAAACATAAAACCAAAGTAAAACCAACTAATAATGAAGATTTAGCAGCTTAATGTAAGGTATGTAATGACCCAAAACATGTATAAATACGCACACATCAGGGGTGGGGGGTGGGGGTTTTTGGGGGGGAGGGGGGTTTTGGGGTGTCTTTGTTCTGTTTTTTTAGTTGTTTTGTTGTTGTTTGTTGGTGGGCGCCCTCAAAAGGGGGGAGGGATTGGGGATACGGTGGTCGCTCTTTTGGGCGCTCGTTCGGTTTTTTTCACAAGGACGAGAACAGCGTTTTTCGTGGCCGTCTTTGCTCCGTTTTCAACAAAAAGTTACCAAGTTACTGTTCATGACTTGCATAACGCCGTCACAAAAGCTGCAACTCGATTCGGAATACGATGGTCGCTCATTTGGGCAATAGTTCTGTTATTAACACAAGGAAACGAACAGCGTTTTCGTAGCCGTCTTTGCTACGTTTTGAACAAAAAGTTACCAAGATACTGTTCATGACTTGCTTGACGCCATCACAAAACCTGCAACTCGATTCGGAATACGAGGATGACTCTTTTGGGCAATCGTTTGGTTTTTAAAACAAGGAAACGAAAACAGCGTTTTCGTGGCCGAGTTTGCTCCGTTTTCAACAAAAAGTTACCAAGTTACTCTTCATGATTTGCTTGACGCCGTCACAAAAGCTGCAACACGATTCGGAATACGATGGTCACTCATTTGGGCACTCGTTCGGGTTTTAGCACAAGGAAACGAACAGCGTTTTCGTGGCCGTGTTTGCTCCGTTTTCAACAAAAAGTTACCAAGATACTGTTCATGACTTGCTTGATGCCCTCACAAAAGATGCAACGAGATTCGGAATACGATGGTCACTCATTTGCGCACTCGTTCGGTTTTTAGCACAAGGACGAGAACAGCGTTTTCGTGGCCGTCTTTGCTCCGTTTTCAACAAAAAGTTACCAAGTTACTGTTTAGTACTTGCTTGAAGCTGTCACAAAAGCTGCAACTCGATTCGGAATACGATGGTCACTCATTTCGGCACTCGTTCGGTTTTTAACACAGGGAAACGAACAGGGTTTTCGTGGCCACCTTTACTCAGGTTTCAACAAAAAGTTACCAAGTTAATGTTTATGACTTGCTTGACGCCGTCACAAAAGCTGCAACTCGATTCGGAATACGATGGTCACTCATTTGGGCACTCGTTCGGTTTTTAACACAAGGACGAGAACAGCGTTTTCGTGGCCGTCTTTGCTCCGTTTTCAACAAAAAGTTACCAAGTTACTGTTCATGACTTGCTTGATGCCCTCACAAAAGCTGCAACTCGATTCGGAATACGATGGTCACTCATTTGGGCACTCGTTCGGTTTTTCACACAAGGACGAGAACAGCGTTTTCGTGGCCGTCTTTGCTCCGTTTTCAACAAAAAGTTACCAAGTTACTGTTTATGAGTTGCTTGAAGCCGTCACAAAAGCTGCAACTCGATTCGGAATACGATGGTCACTCATTTGGGCACTCGTTCGGTTTTTAACACAAGGACGAGAACAGCGTTTTCGTGGCCGTCTTTGCTCCGTTTTCAACAAAAAGTTACCAAGTTAATGTTTATGACTTGCTTGACGCCGTCACAAAAGCTGCAACTCGATTCGGAATACGATGGTCACTCACTTGGGCACTCGTTCGGTTTTTAACACAAGGACGAGAACAGCGTTTTCGTGGCCGTCTTTGCTCCGTTTTCAACAAAAAGTTACCAAGTTACTGTTCATGACTTGCTTGACGCCCTCACAAAAGCTGCAACTCGATTCGGAATACGATGGTCATTCATTTGGGCAATCTTTCGGTTTTTAACACAAGGAAACGAACAGCGTTTTCGTGGCCGTCTTTGCTCCGTTTTCAACAAAAAGTTACCAAGTTAATGTTCATGAGTTGCTTGACGCCATCACAAAAGCTGCAACTCGATTCGGAATACGATGGTCACTCATTTGGGCACTTGTTCGGTTTTTAACACAAGGACGAGAACAGCGTTTTCGTGACCGTCTTTGCTCCGTTTTCAACAAAAAGTTAACAAGTTACTGTTCATGAGTTGCTTGACGTCGTCACAAAAGCTGCAACTCGATTCGGAATACGGTGGTCCCTCATTTGGGCACTCGTTCGGTTTTTAACACAAGGAAGAGAACAGCGTTTTCGTGGCCGTCTTTGCTCCGTTTTCAACAAAAAGTTACCAAGTTACTGTTCATGACTTGCTTGACGCCGTCACAAAAGCTGCAACTCTATTCCGAATACGATGGTCACTCATTTGGCCACTCGTTCAGTTTTTAACACAAGGAAAAGAACAGCGTTTTCGTGGCCGTCTGTGCACCGTTTTCAACAAAAAGTTACAAAGTTACTGTCCATGACTTGCTAGACGCCTCACAAAAGCTGCAACTCGATTCGGAATACGGTGGTCCCTCATTTGGCACTCGTTCGGTTTTTAACACAAGGATGAGAACTGCGTTTTCGTTACCGTCTTTGCTCCGTATTCCACAAAAAGTTACCAAGTTACTGTTCATGACTTGCTTGACGACACCACAAAAGCTGCATTTAGATTCGGAATACGATGGTCACTCATTTGGGCACTCGTTCGGTTTTTAACACAAGGAAACGAACAGGGTTTTCGTGGCCTTCTGTGCTCAGTTTTCTACAAAAAATTACCAAGTTACTGTTCATGACTTGCTTGACGCCGTCACAAAAGCTGCAACTCGATTCGGAATACGATGGTCGGTCATTTCGGCACTCGTTCGGTTTTTAACACAAGGAAACGAACTGCGTTTTTGTGGCCGTCTGTGCTCTGTTTTCAAATTAAAAGTAACCAAGTTACTGTTCATGACTTGCTTGACGCCGTCACAAAAGCTGTAACTCGATTCGGAATACGATGGTCACTCATTTGGGCACTCGTTCGGTTTTTAATATAAGGATGACAACAGCATTTTCGTGACCCTCTTTGCTCCGTTTTCCACAAAAACTTACCAAGTTACTGTTCATGACTCGCTTGACGCCGTCACAAAAGCTGGAACTCGATTCGGAATGGATGGTCACTCATTTTGGCACTCGTTCAGTTTTTAACACAAGGATGACAACAGCGTTTTCGTGACCGTCTTTGCTCCGTTTTCAACAAAAAGTTACCATGTTACTGTTCATGACTTGCCTGACGCCGTCACAAAAGCTGCAACTCGATTCAGAATACGATGGTCGCCCATTTGGGCACTCGTCCGGGTTTTAACACAAGGACGACAACAGCGTTTTCGTGACCGTCTTTGCTCTGTTTTCCAGAAAGAGTTACCAAGTTACTGTTCATGACTTGCTTGACGCCGTCACAAAAGCTGCAACTCGATTCGGAATACGATTGTCGCTCATTTGGGCACTCGTTCGGTTTTGAACACAAGGACGAGAACAGCGTTTTCGTGACCGTCTTTGCTCCGTTTTCCACAAAAAGTTACCAAGTTACTGTTCATGACTTTCTAGATGCCGTCACAACAGCTGCAACTCGATTCGAAATACGATGGTCGCTCATTTCGCCACTCGTTCGGTTTTTAACACAAGGACGAGAACAGCGTTTTCGTGACCGTCTTTGCTCCGTTTTCAACAGAAGGTTACCAAGTTATTGTTCATTACTTGGTTGACGCCATCACAAAAGCTGCAACTCGATTCGGAATACGATGGTCACTCATTTGGGCACTCGTTCGGTTTTTAACATAAGGATGACAACAGCGTTTTCGTGACTGTCTTTGCTCCGTTTTCAAATAAAAGTATCCAGGTTACTGTTCATGACTTGCTTGACGCCACCACAAAAGCTGCAACTCGATTCGGAATACGATGGTCGCTCATTTGGGCATTCGTTCGGTTTTTAACACAAGGACGAGAACAGCGTTTTGGTGACCGTCTTTGCTCCGTTTTCAAATAAAAGTTTCCAGGTTTCTGTTCATGACTTGCTTGACGCCGCCACAATAGCTGCAACTCGATTCGGAATACGATGGTCGCTCATTTCGGCACTCGTTCGATTTTTAACACAAGGACGAGAACAGCGTTTTCGTGACCATCTTTGCTCCGTTGTCAACAAAAATTTACCAAGTTACTGTTCATGACTTGCTTGACGCCGTCACAAAAGCTACAACTCGATTCAGAATATGATGGTCGGTCATTTGGGCACTCGTTCGGTTTTTAACAAAAGGACGAGAACAGCGTTTTCGTGACCGTCTTTGCTCCGTTTTCAACAAAAAGTTACCAAGTTACTGTTCATGAGTTGCTTGAGCCTCACAAAAGTGCAACTCATTCGGAATACAATGGTCACTCATTTGAGCACTAGCGCGGTTTTTAACAAAAGGACGAGAGCAGCTTTTTCATGACCGTCTTTGCTCCGTTTTAAACAAAAAGTTACCAAGTTGCTGGTCATGACTTGCTTGACGCCGTCACAAAAGTTGCAACTCGATTCGGAATACGATGGTCACTCATTTGGGCATTAGCTCGGTTTCTAACACAAGCACTAGAACAGCGTTTTCGTGACCGTCTTTCCTCCGTTTTCGACAAAAAGTTACCAAGTTACTGTTCAATACTTGCTTGATGCCGTAACGAAAGCTTTAACTCGATTCGGAATATGACGGTCACTTAGGTGGGCACTCGTTCGGTTTTTAACACAAGGACGAGAACAGCGTTTTCGAGACCGACTTTGCTCCGTTTTCTACAAAAAGTTACCAAGTTACTGTTAATGACTTGCTTAATGCCATAACAAAAGTTTCAACTGGATTCGGAATACGATGTCACTCATTTGGGCACTAGCTCGATTTTTAACACAAGGACTAGAACAGCGTTTTCAAGACTGTCTTTGCTCCGTTTTCAACAAAAACTTACCAACTTACTCTTCATTAGCAGCGTCAGGTCGTAAAAAAAGCAGCAACTTGACTCGGAATGTGATGGTCACTGATTTGGGCACTCGTTCGGTATTTCACACAAGGAAACGAACCGCGTTTTCGAAAACGTCTTCGCTCCGTTTTCTACTAAAAGTTACTAAGTTACTTTTCATGACTTGTTTGACGCCATCACAAAAGCTGCAACTCGATTCGGAATATGATGGTCACTCATTTGGGCACTCCTTCAGTTTTTAACACAAGGACGAGCGCAGCGTTTTCATGACCGTCTTTGCTCCGTTTTGTACAACAAGTTACCAAGTTACTGTTTATGAGTTGCGTGATGCCGTCACAAAAGTTGCAACTCGATTCGGAATACGATGGTCACTCATTTGGGGACGAGCTCGGTTTTTAACACAAGGACGTGAACAGCGTTTCCGAGACCGTCTTTGCTCTGTTTTCAACAAAGAGTTACCAAGTTACTCTATATGAGCAACATCACGCTGTAACAAATGCAGCAACTCGATTCGGAATATGATGGTCACTCATTTGGGCACTCGTTCAGTTTTTAACACAAGGAAACGAACAACATTTCGTGACCGTCTTTGCTCCCTTTTCAACAAAGTTACCAGGTTACTCTTCATGGCTTGCTTGACGCCGTCACAAAAGCTGCTACTCGATTTGGAATATGATGGTTAGTTATTTGGGCACTCGTTCGGTTTTTAACACAAGCAGGAGAGCATCGTTTTCGTGACAGTCTTCGCTCCGTTTTGTACAAGAAGTTACCAAGTTTCTGTTTATGAGTGCGTCGTGCTGTCACAAAAGTTGCAACTCTATTCGGAATACGATGGTCCTCATTTGGGCACTAGCTCGGTTTTTAACACAAGGACTAGAACAGCGTTTTCGTGACCGTCTTTGCTCCGTTTTCAACAAAAAGTTACCAAGTTACTGCTCATGACTTGCTTGACGCCAGAAAAAAAAACCTGCAACTCGATTCGGAATATGACGGTCACTTAGGTGGGCACTCGTTCGGTTTTTAACACAAGGACGAAAACAGCGTCTTCGTGACCGTCTTTGCTCCCTTTTCAACAAGAAGGTATCAAGTTACTTTTCATGACTTGCTTCACACCGTCACAAAAGTTGCAACTCGATTCGGAATATGACGGTCGGTCATTGGGAATCGTTCGGTTTTTAACAAAGGAAGAGAACAGCGTTTTCGTGGCCGTCTTTGCTCCGTTTCCAACAAAAAGTTACCAGGTTCTTGTTCTTGAGTTACTTGATGCCGTAACAAAAGCTGCAACTCAATTAGGAATATGATGGTTGCTCGTTTGGGCACTCGTTCTGTTTTTATCCCAAGGAAACGAACAGCGTTTTCGTGGCCTTCTTTGCTCCGTTTTCAACAAAAAGTTCCAAGTTACTGTTCATGACTTGCTTGACGCCGTCACAAAAGCTTCAACTTGATTCGGAATATGATGGTTACTCATTTGGGCACTCGTTCGGTTCTTAACAAAAGGAAACGAACAGCGTTTCGTGAGTCTTTGTCCGTTTTCAACAAAAAGTTCCAAGTTACTGTTCATAGCTTACTTGATGCCATCACAAAAGCTGCAACTCGATTCGGAAAGGAGGTCCTTAGGTGGGCACTCGTTCGGTTTTTAACACAAGGAAGAGAACAGCGTTTCGTGACCCTTTTTGCTCCGTTTCAACAAAAAGTTACCATGTTACTGTTCATGAGTTCCTTGATGCCGTCACAAAAGCAGCAACTCGATTCGGAATATGATGGTCACTCATTTGGGCACTAGTTCCGTTTTTAACACATGGACGTGAACAGCATTTGCGTTACCGTCATTGCTCCATTTTCAACAAAATGTTACCAATTTACTGTTCATGACTTGCTTGACACAGTCACAAAAGCTGCGACTCGATTCGGAACACGATGGTCACTCATTTGGGCACTCGTTCAGTTTTTAACACAAGGACGAGAACAGCGTTTTTGTGACCGTCTTTGCTCCGTTTTCAACAAAAAGTTACCAAGTTACTGTTCATGAGTTGCTTGATGCCGTCACAAAAGCTGCAACTCGATTCGGAATATGATGTTCACTTAGGTGGGCACTCGTTCGGTTTTGAACACAAGGACGAGAACAGCATTTTCGTGACCTTCTTTGCTCCGTTTTCAACAAAAAGTTACCAAGTTACTGTTCATTACTTTCTAGACGCCGTCACAACAGCTGCAACTCGATTCGGAATATGACGATCACTTAGGTGGGCACTCAGTCGGTCTTTAACACTAGGAAGAGAACAGCGTTTTCGTGACCGTCTTTTCTCCGTTTTCAACAAAAAGTTACCAAGTTACTATTCATGAGCAGCGTGACGTCGTAACAAAAGCAGCAACACGATTTGGAATATGATGGTCACTCATTTGGGCACACGTTCAGTTTTTAACACTTGAAATAGAACAGCGTTTTCGTGACCGTCTTTACTCCGTTTTCAACAAAAAGGTTCCAAGTTACTGTTCATGTGTTAATTGACGCTGTCACAGAAGCTGCAACTTCGTTCAGAATATAATAGCCTCTTCAGAAATTGTAGGAGGAATCCTGCTACTATTTTGCAGCTTATCATACAGATAGTTCGTTGCTGGTTGTGCAGTGTGAAAGCCCCTCCCACAAGCTCAAATTTGAGGATTGCTCAAAACTAGTCCGTTGGTCTGTCTTAAGGCTTGTTTTTTAGTGCTTGTCTGGTTGGTTCAATGGTTGTTGTGCCTCCCTGCGTGGATGGCGGTTTTGTAGCTTTTTAGCTTGATTTCTGCTTTTTTGGTTCTTGGATTGGCTTGTGATAGCTTGTGTTGGTCTATGGCCTTTTTATAAATTCGTTCATTTACCAAAGAAAAAAACACTTCATTCGGAATATGACGGTCACTCATTTGGGCACACGTTCCGTTTTTAACACAAGGAAGAGAACAGCGTTTTCGTGAATATCTCTGCTCCGTTTTCGACAAAAATTTTCCAAGTTACTGTTGATGAGTTAATTGACGCGCGTCACAAAAGCTGCAACTTGATTCGGAATATGATGGTCACTCATTTGGCCACTCACTCGGTTTTTAACACAAGGACGAGACTAGCTTTTTCGTGACAGTCTTTGCTCCGTTTTCAACAAAAAGTTACCAAGTTACTTCTCTTGAGTTGCTTGATGCCGTCACAAAAGCTGCAGCTCTATTCGGAATATGATGGTCACTCATTTGGGCACTCAGTCGGTTTTTAACACTAGGAAGAGAACAACGTTTTCGTGACCGTCTTTGCTCCGTTTTCAACAAAAAGTTATCAAGTTACTGTTCATGAGCAGCTTCACGTTGTAACAAAAGTAGCAACACGATTCGGAATATGATGGTCACTCATTTGGGCACTCGTTCGGTTTTTAACACATGGAAGAGAATATCGTTTTTGTGACCGTCTCTGCTCCGTTTTGAAAAAAAAGTTATCAAGTTACTGTTCATAAGCAGCTTGACGTCATAACAAAAGCAGCAACACGATTCGGGATATGATGGTCACTCATTTGGGCACTCGTTCGGTTTTTAACACAAGGACAAGAACAGCGTTTTTATGACCGTCTTTGCTCTGTTTTCAGCAAAAAAGTTACCTAATTACAGTTCATGAAATGTTGGATGCCGTCACAAAAGCTCCAAATATTCGGAATATGATGGTCACTCATTTGGGCACTCGTTCGGTTTTGAACACAAGGACGAGGACAGCGTTTTCGTGACCGTCATTGCTCCGTTTTCAACAAAAAGTTATCAAGTTACTGTTCATGAGCAGCTTGACGCCGTAACAAAAGCTGCAACTCGATTCGGAATATGATGGTCACTCATTTAGGCACTCGTTCGGTTTCTAACACAAGGACTAGAACAGCGTTTTCGTGACCGTCTTTACTCTATTTTCAACAAAAAGTTACCAATTTACTGTTGATGAATTGTTTGATGCCGTCTCAAAAGTTGCAACTCTATTCGGAATATGATGGTCACTCATTTGGGAACTTACTCGATTTTTAACACAAGGACGAGAACAGCGTTTTCGTGACCGTCTTTGCTCCGTTTTGAACAAAAAGTTACCAAGTTACTGTTCATAAGCAGTTTCACGTCGTGTCAAAAGCAGCAACTGGATTCGGAATATGATGGTCACTTATTTGGGCACTCACTCAGTTTTAAACACAAGGAAGAGAACAGCGTTTTCGTGACCGTCTTTGCACTGTTTTCAACAAAAAGTTACCAAGTTACTGTTCATGAGCAACTTCACGTCGTAACAAAATCTGGAACACGATTCGGAATATGATGGTCACTCATTTGGGCACTCATTCGGTTTTTAACACTTGCAAGAGAACAGCGTTTTCGTGACCGTATTTGCTCCGTTTTCAACAAAAAGTTTCCAAGTTATTGTTCATGTTTTAATTGACGCTCTCACAGAAGCTGCAACTTGATTCGGAATATGACGGTCACTCATTTGGGCACACGTTCGGTTTTTAACACAAGGAAGAGAACAGCGTTTTCGTGACTGTCTTTGCACTGTTTTCAACAAAAAGTTACTAAGTTACTGTTCATGAGCTGCTTGACGTCGTAACAAAAGCAGCAACTCGATTCGGAAGATGATGGTCACTCATTTGGGCACTCGTTCGGTTTCTAACACAAGGACGAGGACAGCGTTTTCGTGACCGTCTTTGCTCCGTTTTCAACAAAAATTTTCCAAGTTACTGTTGATGAGTTAATTGACGCTGTCACAAAAGCTGCAACTTGATTCGAAATATGATGGTCACTCATTTGTCCACTCACTCGGTTTTTAACACAAGGACGAGCATAGCGTTTTCGTGACAGTCTTTGCTCCGTTTTCAACAAAAAGCTACCAAGTTACTGTCCATGAGTTACTTGATGCCGTCAAAAAGCTATAGCTCGATTCGGAATATGATGGTCAATCATTTGGGCACTTAGTCGGTTTTTAACACTAGGAAGAGAACAGCGTTTTCGTGACCGTCATTGCTCCGTTTTGAACAAAAAGTTATCAAGTTACTGTTCATGAGCTGCTGCACCGTAGCAAAACAGCAACTCGATTCAGAATATGATGGTCACTCATTTGGGCACTCGTTCGGTTTTTAACACAAGGACGATAACAGCGTTTTCGTGACTGTCTTTGCTCCGTTTTCAACAAAAAGTTACTATGTTACTGTTCATGTGCGGCTTCACACTGTAATCAAAGCAGCAACACGATTCGGAATACGATGGTCAATCATTTGGGCACTCGTTCCGTTTTTAACACTTGGAAGAGAATATTGTTTTTGTGACCGTCTTTGCTCCGTTTGGATCAAAAAGTTACCATGTTACTGTTCATGAGCAGCTTCACGTCGTAACAAAAGCAGCAACACGATTCGGGATATGATGGTCACTCATTTGGGCACTCGTTCGGTTTTAAACACAAGCAAGAGAACAGCGTTTTCGTGACCGTCTTTGCGCCGTTTTCAACAAAAAGTTACCAAGTTACTGTTCATGAGTTGCGTGACGTCGTCCTAAATGCAGGAATATGATGGTCACTCATTTGGGCACTCGTTCGGTTTTTAACAGAAGGAAACGAGCAGCGTTTTCATGACCGTATTTGCTCCGTTTTCGAAAAAACTTACCATTTGCTTGATGTCTTAACGAAAGTAGCACCTCAATTTCGAATATGGTGGATACCCATTTGGGTACTCATTCTGTTTTTATGACAAGGAAGAGAACAACGTTTTCGTGACCGTACTTGCTCCGTTTTCGAGAAAAGCATACCAATTTACTGCTCTTGCATGCAGTGTTTTAAAAAGCGCTCTAGGCGGCCGCCTAGGCGGCGCCGAGGCGTTGGGCGGACACAGGACGACTCGACTTGCTTAAAATCGGGGGCAAAAGTCGTTGAGGCCATCAGGCGGCGCTGGGCAGACTAGGCGGCTAGAGGCGGAGATTAGGCAGACGGCTAGGTTGAGCGAAAAAAAAAAATTATCACCCCGAAACAAAAATAACTCTGTCTCCCATCCTTATTCCCACTCTCTGTCTCCCACTCTTGGTTTTGATAAAGTTTTCTTCTTGGATCGCCAAAGCGAAATGAGGAAAACGAGCACAAACGCAGATCCGAGGCAAATTCCGAGGAAGACCCACAAGTCAAGGCGGAAGATTGAGATCTGCTCCGACAAGTGGTCGCTCATTTGAGCCGGTTGGGCGTCATACATTAGGAATTTTCAGATGGGTGGGTCAAAATTTGCAGAAGAGTGGATGAGGTTCTGAGGAAAAAGGAGAAGAATGGAGGAGTGAGGCGAAAGAGATAGAGTGGTAATGGCAAGCTGGCGTGATAGGACTTTTTGGAATCGGGGAAAAAAAATAAAAATCTAGAGTGTATGAATTGACTAGAACATGTTGATTGGCCGCTTAGCGGTGTATTGGTGGGGGGTAGATTTGGAAGTTACAGGTTTATTGTTAGTCTGGTTAGTAACTTGGTTGTGCAATTGATTAGGGTCCGATCCAAGTCTTAATTCCAAATTGGGTAAATTGGAAAGTGCACAACTTTTTACTTGGCATTTTTCTTAGAAGTAGATTAATTGAATAATGAAAATAGAAAGGAGTAAGAATTAGTTTCATAATTTAGTGACGCATACTAGAGTAACTATACCAATAAGAATCAATGGAAATGACTAGAAAACATGCGAGAAGATTTTCTAGCGAAAATAAAATTTAAAAGTGTGTTTACTAATCAGAGGTGTGAATGAAAATATTGAAAGTTATTAAATTAATTATGTTTTTGCTTTCGAAGACAATTATATGAGTAAATATTTTGATTTTAAGTAGGTTAATTTATATGAATAATATGATATCTAATATTTTTATATAAAACTCTCAATTCGCCTAGGCTCCGCCTAGGCCCCGATTAATCCTCTGGGCGCTAGGCCCTTGCTTACCGCCTAGACCCCGCCTAGCGCTTTTTGAAACCTTGCTTGCATGGCTTGATGTCGTAACGAAAGTAGCAGTTCAATCTCTATTATGGTGGTTACCAATTTGGGTACACATTCGGTTTTCGTGACTGTATTTGCTCCGTTTTCAACAAAAAGTTACCTAGTTACTGTTTATACGTAGCTTGATGTCGTATCAAAAGCAGCAACTCGATTCTGAATATGATGGTTACCGATTTGGGTACTCATTCAGTTTTTAACACAAGAAAGAGAACTGCATTTTAGTAACCGTATTTGCTCCATTTTCAATAAAAACTTACCAAGTTACTGTTAATTACTAACTTGATGTTGTATCAAAAGCAGCAACTCGATTCGGAAGACGATGGTCACCGATTTGGGTATTCGTTCGGTTTTTAGCTCATGGAACAGAGCAACGTTTTTGTGACCGTATTTGCTCCGTTTTCAACAAAAACATGCCAAGTTACTCTTCGTGTGTAGCTTGATGTCGTATCAAAAGCATCAAGTCGATTCCGAAGGTGACGGTAACTCATTTGGGCACTCAATCGGTTTTTAACACAGGGAAGAGAACAGCGTTTTCGTGACCGTATTTGCTCCGTTTTCAACTAAAATTTACTATGTTACTGTTCATGCACAGCTTGATGTTGTATCAAAAGCAGCAACACGATTCGGAAGATGATGGTCACTCATTTGGACACTCATTCGGTTTTTAACTCATGGAAGAGAACTGCGTTTTCGTGACCATATTTGCTCCGTTTTGAACAAAAACATACCAAGTTACTGTTCATACACAGCTTGATGTTGTATCAAAAGCCGCAACTCAATTCTAAGGATGATGGTCACTCATTCAGTTTTAAACACAAGGAAGTGAACAGCATTTTCGTGACCGTATTTGCTCCGTTTTCAACAAAAACTTACCAAGTTACTGTTTATGCATAGCTTGATATTGTATCAAAAGCACCAACTCGATTTTGAATATGATAGTTACCGATTTGGGTACTCATTTGGTTTTTAATACAAAGAAGAGAACAGCGTTTTTGTGGCCGTATTTGCTCCATTTTCAACAAAAACTTACCAAGTTACTGTTCATGCATACCTTGATGTTGTATCAAAAGCAGCAACTCGATTCGGAAGATGATGGTCACCGATTTGGGTACTTATTCGGTTTTTAACTCATGGAAGAAAACACTGTTTTCGTGACCGTATTTGCTCCGTTTTCAACTAAAACTTACCAAGTTACTGTTTGTGTGTAGCTGGATGTCGTATCAAAAGCAGCAACTCGATTCGGAAGATGATGGTCACTCATTTGGGCGCTCATTCGGTTTTTAACACAAGGAAGAGAACAGCGTTTCCGTGACCCTTTTTGCTCCGTTTTCAACAGAAACTTAACTAGTTACTGTCCATGTGTAGCTTGATGTCGTAACGAAAGTAGCAGCCCAATTCCGAATTCACCGATTTGGTTACTCATTCGGTTTTTAACACACGGAAGAGAACAGCATTTTCGTGATCGTATTTGCTCCGTTTTCAACAAAAACATACCAAGTTACTCTTCATGTGTAGTTTGATGTTGTATCAAAAGCAGCAAGTCGATTCCGAAGGTGATGGTAACTCATTTGAACACTCAATCGGTTTTTAACACAAGGAAGAGAACTGCATTTTCGTAACCGTATTTACTCCGTTTTCAATAAGAGCTTACCAAGTTACTGTTCATTCATATCCTGATGTCGTATCAAAAGCAGCAACTCGATTCGGAAGATGATGGCGACCAATTTGGGTACTCATTCTGTTTTTAGCTCATGGAAGAGAACAGCGTTTTTGTGACCGTATTTGCTCCGTTTTCAACAAAACCATACCAAGTTACTCTTCGTGTGTAGCTTGATGTCGTATCAAAAGCAGCGAGTCGATTCCGAAGGTGATGGTATCTCATTTGGACACTCAATCAGTTTTTAACACAAGGAAGAGAACAGCGTTTTCATGACCGTATTTGCTCCGTTTTCAACAAAAACTTACCAAGTTACTGTTTTTGTGCAGTTTGAAGTTGTATCCAAAGCAGCAACTCGATTCGGAAGATGATGGTCACTCATTTGGGCACTCATTTGATTTTTAACAAAAGGAAGAAAACAGCGTTTTCATCCGTATTTGCTCCATTTTCAACAAAAACTTACCAAGTTACTCTTTATGTGCTGTTTCATATCGTATGAAAAGCAGCAACTCGATTCAGAAGATTATTGTCACTCATTTGGGCACTCATTCGAATTTTAACAAAAGGATGAGAACAGCGTTTTCATGACCGTATTTGCTCCGTTTTCAACAAAAACTTAACCAGTTACTGTTCATGCATAGCTTGATGTTGTAACGAAAGTAGCAGCTCAATTCCAAATATGATGCTTACTGATTTGGGTATTTATTCGGTTTTTAACTCATGGAAGAAAACAGCGTTTTCGTGACTGTATTTGCTCCGTTTTCAACAAAAACTTACCAAGTTACTGTTCATGTGCAGCTTGATGTTGTATCAAAAGCAGCAACTCGATTCGGAAGATGATGGTCACTCATTTGGACACTTCATTTGGTTTTTAACAAAAGGAAGGGAACAGCGTTTTCGTGACCGTATTTGCTCCGTTTTGAACAATAACTTAGCAAGTTACTGTTCATGCATAGCTTGATGTTGTAACGAAAGTAGCAGGTCAATTCAGAATATGATGGATACCGATTTGGATACTCATTAGGTTTTTAACACATGGAAGAGAACAGCGTTTTCATGACCGTATTTGCTCCGTTTTCAACAAAAACTTACCAAGTCACTGTTCATGCATAGCTTGATGTCGTATCAAAAGCAGCAGCTCAATTTGGATGATGGTCACTCATTTGGGCATTCATTCGGTTTTTAACACAAGGAAGAGAACAGCATTTTCGTGACCGTATTTGCTCCGTTTTCCACAAAAACTTACCAAGTTACTGTTCATGCATAGCTTGATGTCGTATCAAAAGCAGCAACTCGATTCTGAATGTGATGGTTACCGATTTGGGTACTCAATCGGTTTTTAACACAAAGAAGAAAACAACGTTTTCGTGACCGTATTTGCTCCATTTTGAACAAAAACTTAGCAAGTTACTGTTCATGCATAGCTTGATGTTGTAACGAAAGTAGCAGCTCAATTCCGAATATGATGGTTACCGATTTGGGTACTCCTTCGGTTTTTATCACAAGGAAGACAACAGCATTTTTGTGACCGTATTTGCCCTGTTTTCAACAAAAACTTACCAAGTTACTGTTCATACAACCTTGATGTTGTATCCAAAGCAGCAACTCGATTCGGAAGATGATGGTCACTCATTTGGGCACTCATTCGGTTTTTAACACAAGGAAGAGGATAGCGTTTTCTTTACCATATTTGCTCTGTTTTCAACAAAAATTTACCAAGTTACTGTTTATGTGCAGTTTGATGTCCTATCAAAAGCAGCACCTCGATTCGGAAGATTATGGTCACTCATTTGGGCGCTCATTCGGTTTTTAACAAAAGGAAGAAAACAGCGTTTTCATGACCGTATTTCTCCGTTTTCAACAAAAACTTAACAAATTACTGTTCACGCATAGCTTGATGTTGTAACAAAAGTACCAGCTCAATTCCGAATATGATGCTTACTGATTTGGGTACTCATTCGGTTTTTAGAAGGAAGAGAACATCGTTTTCGTGACTGTATTTGCTCCGTTTTCAACAAAAACTTACCAAATTACTGTTTATGTGTACCTTGATCTCATGTAACCACAATGACTACCTTTATAGCCTAAACACGTTATCCTTCTGTAATTCATTGGAACTACGAGGAAAAGAGATATTATATCTGTTCGCAGTTGAAGGTAGCAAAATTCAAGTGTGGGTAACTACAATCTGTTCTGGAGCATGGTTGTATATGTATTTAGACATCGGTTCTCTTTGATGAACAAGAATCTTTCTACTCATGTCCATACATAAACAAGATGTAATTCTGTAATTGCTGCAGTTGGCTTTCATTTTTCTTTTCTATTTGCCCATATTTCTTTAATCTGGGCAATCACATACACCAGATGGTCGATATAAATCAAGGAGCAATGATAGCTACAAAAGCAGTTGCGGTTCTCTTACGTTTTGAACCCCAGCGAAGTGACACCTTATCAATCTTTTTCTTGGTCCCAAGGTAGCCTTGACAATTTGGAGCACCGCAACGGCACTGCACCTCGGGTCCGAATTGAACAAATCTACAAAATTTAGATATTCAAAAACCAAAACATAAAGGAACTACTGCTTTATTTTATTCGCAACTAGCACAATCCGCATATATTGTCGAGTTTTGTACGACCACAAGTAAACTGTAACCTGGAAATAAAATGTCTATAGGTGCATGCGCAACCTTAATCACATTCTCAAAGGAGTTCATATCAGAATAATGACAAACAAGGGATCAAACTACACACAATCAGGACATACCTGTAATCATAGGTTAATGGGTCTCCAACTTTTACCGATCGTGCAGCAAATACACCAACGCGCGTTTCACCCTCGACTTGCCTGCAAGAAATCAAGTTCCAATTTAAATCAGAAGCTAAATTCTACTAAACTGCTATTCATTTGTACTCCATTAAGAACTGCAATAACAAATAAGGGGGGGGGGGGGGGGGGGAACTGCTCAATGGATCATGCTACTTGATTAGTTCTTGGGTAAATAGTGTGCCGTACACCCACATATCAATAACTTCAGGGTAACCCTGTAAATAGCAAACAACATCCTTGTCTAGATCAATTGAAAAATTGACTCCTTAGCAACTTTGCTACTTAGAGACTTTGATGGTCCTAAAACATCCCACATAGTTCTGCAATTTAATTAGGATACAAAAATATTTGACACAAACCATTAGCCTAATGCAATAAGCAGTTAAAAGGCATAACGTTCAGGCTTACTAACCATTTCTCAAGGACACAGTTGGGATCACAGCTATGGTTTAAAAATCGAGATGGATTTCCTTTAAATGTTGCATCAATTGTGAAGTCTTTTCGAATTTCACACATATAGAAATTCTTCATTTCTTTGTATTTCATGTCCCAAAGCCGCTGTTCGCACAAAGCATCATCGATAACTGAAACAGAGAGAACAGTTTAAAATGTAATGGCTTCTAGACCCTCTAACGAGAAGCAGTTAAATAACAAGGCCATTGAAGTTCTCATCTAGACAAAAATATAGTCCTTGGATGCAGAAAAAATCATGAGAATGTATGATAAACTTGCAGAAAATCTGGACATGCCATGCTACACATCAGCCAAATCTAAATCAATTGTCTTTGACCTCTAAGTTTAAGATGTAAATGCTTTAACCAAAATATACGCCAAAAGAGACATGAAATGCATTAGGAAACAAATAATGCATATTTAACTCAGACAGTTAAGAACAAGGGCTTAGGAGAGTTTTTTTTTTTTTTATGGAACAAAGTCAAGAAAAAGTCATCACAATATGTGCTTCGAAGTTATTCATTGCACATAATCTAGAAAATGTAAAAAGAAGAGAACTACCTTCCCCAACATACTCAATTATAAAGTCGCCTTTCTTGACATATTCAGCTGCCTCCGCTCCCCAACCACATTGTTCAGTCTGGAATAAAATCCGTATTACTTTTGAAGAGAAATATACAAGACAACTCTGCCTAGATAATAAGAACCTATAGACCAACTTTACTTCAAGAAAGGTGAAGCTCTACTTGATGCTGTTTTAAACTCTACAGTACCATTTCTCACCTTGACAATTTTGATCTTCTTTTCCTTGCGAAATGGTCGGTTTGTACAATTTTCTGAGCAATGACAAGCCTTTGAGCAGCTTATGCATTGACCCCTGTTAGTTTATTCATAAATATATCACAAATACGGCTGTGGTATTCATGAAATTTCCAGTATAAATTATAGTGATTTCATTGAACAGTGAGGATTACTGTCAGATATGGATGAAACATCATGTAATGCATTTTTTATTCAAAAGAATTTGGAGAACAGGATACACTGTTGAGAAACCATACAGCCCAACATATGAAAGATAATTCAACATATGAAAGATAATTAAAAATATGTAGAAAGCCAAACTTCATCAGTCAACATATGGAAGATAATTCAATATACCTGCAGACGCATTCCTCAGAGCATGTGGAAGTGCATGTGCATCCAGCATTATCATCATCAGCAATATCACGCTTCTTCTTGACTAGGTAAATATCTAACTTGAGTCAAGATAGTTGACATGCTAGTCATACATAGATTGATAAAAACTTGAGAATAATCAAATTAGCAGAGGCAAAACAGAATAGCTACTGTTTATCTCATCAGGAAATAAATACTCAGAAACTATCATTTGGCCTATAATCAATTGCATGAATACGTTTATGTAAGATAATTATAACCTCAAGTTATTGAACCAAGCTGACAGAATATATAGGATACTACGCCTGATGTGCGCATATGGATGTGGCTCCCCTTTAATATCCGTGTCTTTCCAAGTTAAGTCAATCTTGAACTCCTCGTCAATGTAAGGCACGGGCAAGCGACAGAATACCTCCTAGATTTTCAAGAAAAGTCAATTAGTTGTTTATATTACGCATTACCAAGAAGAACTAGTGAAACATGTAGCAGAAAACTTTTATAAACTTGATATCCAAGGAGTAGGAATAATTTCTAAAGGGAGCTTATCCACCGTAGATCAGTTAATCCAGGTCCTTCAAAACAAGTTACACAAATAGCTATCTCAACTATGAAGCTTACCAAAACAAAACAAAAAAGTTCAAAATAAGAATTATATGCAAGTCTGACCTCTATACTGCTGGTCGAAACTGCATGCTGCTCATTCAACAAAAAAATAAGTCCTGTCAACAAGCTTAATCAATTAAAAATCAAATGAAAACAGAAAACTTTCAACAAAAACATAACTAAGGTCCAGCAACATTTGTCAGCTCCAAAAGCATGTGACTAGCATAATGGGGAAAGGAGTTTTTCGAATTGAACTGGAAATTTGAAACTCTCAGTGACATAACGACAGAACCTTAACTCATTAGTCACTGTCTTTTTCAGTTATACATGATGGAAGGCTTTGTTGTTGTTGTTGTTGTTGTTGTGGAAAAATATCGATGCAACTGCACCCCTCAGGGAATTCCTATGATTGAAAATATAGGGGGTCTTACGTGTAGGAGAGAGAGAGAGAGAGAGAGAGAGAGAGAGAGAGAGAGAGAGAGAGAGAGAGAGAGAGAGAGAGAGAGAGAGAGGGGTATACGTGGCAAAATGAAACCATTTCCAAAGGGGATCCAGTTGATCGTATCTTACTACTCCATTACTCCATTATTGGGTCACAAGATGGAGAATGTTTACAAGACTAGGTAAAATTCAACATTCTCAAGTGGCCTAGAGTCACAAAGGAGAGAAAAATGGCAGCCCATAGTTGTACAGCCTTAAAAGCTTTGAGGAAATATTATCCAATGTTATTATATAGAACTAAATTACACAATAAATGAGCCAATATGGAAATGAAATCCATGATTACCAAAATTCAAAGAATTTCTAATTTAAAATGAAAAAGAAAAGGGAACTTCACAAATCTCAAAGTTGACCGACTGTATTGGTGTTTCTTTATTGTTACAATAGTATTACAGTACCTACTTAAGCCCAAATTCCAAATACCTGAACCTAAGGGTCATGGTGAGTTTTCTACATGCAGTGTGTTGCAGTGACAAGGTTGACAGTTACGATTTTAATTTCCTACGTAGAATAAATACAGCAAATCAAACATTCTAATTGCAATTCCAGACAATAAAAGCATCTGACGTCCCATTCGTCACTGAAGTTAGCATTCTAATCCGATGCATCAAGAGAAACAGGATGGAAGCAAAGCAACAACAGAAGTGCCGGAACTTCTTGTTCATGTGCGGACATATGCATGGACATACACAAGCATACATGAATGTCGTGTTCCTAGTTCCCCTTGTCTCACTCATAAAATTTTTAAAATCCCAATTGAATGCAACAAAAAATGGCTATAATACTAGCAAATGAACTTATGAACTTCTTCTTCGATTTAACTTCTACATATATATAATATACAGTTTTTTTTCTTTTAAGGCCATATAAAAGATGTACCAAACATATAATGCCACTGGTTTGAACCAATGAGGGCTGAAACTACAAGAGGTCTGTCCATTCAAAATCAGGGAAACATAAAAGATCATCATGTACCCTATCTTTAAAGTGACCAAGTACATTAGCCTACTTCAAATACACTTTTTAATTCATACATTTTATAGTCATACCATATCAGCAGTTCATGGGGAAAACAAGAATTATTCCTCCAATAAAAGATAATGATAATTCGCTGGCACATATTCTTCTTCCCTTACTGCTATTTTTGAGTTCCAGTTTGGCCAAATGTACTTCACTGGCAAAAGAAGTGACAACTGACTCAGTAGCATAATGAGCCAGGCCATGAAAAAAGATGGAAAAGAAAAATCCTTGTGTGGAATGCCTATGAGAAGCAGAAGATGAAACTAGAGATGTCAAGTGTTTTAATAAAGGAGGCATCTACTTATACAAGAGCACACTGTTGCTCGCTCAAATAAAATAAAACAAATGACTAGTGTAGAGGTCCCAGTAAGCATATATATGGGCTAGAATACTGGTGAAGGAAAGAAGAAATTGACCTTCCTATCCTGTCGCCAATCTGCAGGATGCTTCCAACAAACAGCTTTCCCTGGCTGGTCGTCCAAGTGAAGCACCTCAGTTGGCCAAGGTGCACATTTATCATGTGATGCTACTGTGCATCGGACACAACGCCAATGTAGCCTCTGTCTGCAAATGAAGCATGCCTGTTCATGGAAGTAAAGTAAGAATAATATGCTAATACAACAGAGGAAATTTTAAACCATATTATTTCATGAAGTCAGACAGGGTTATGGATGATGAAAGAAAACGCATCTAACATGTTCAATTAAAACTCCTTCAAATCCAGTAATGAGACATGTATGATGGTCTCTAAGTCCATGTTATGAAAAGTTCATAGCATATGCCACTAGCAAGCAGCAGAGCCATTGTAATGCATCCCAGTTAATGAAGCATAAGTGACAGTAGTCCGTTAGAGCGAAAGCAGCAAGCTTTTTCCCAAAAGGATGAGATAAGTATAATATACTGAGGACTTTCTGATGCAGTATAGGAACTAGGAATGTTTAATTTAGTTTCCTGATTTACTTTTTATTCTAATAAATTGTAATAGGATTAAGATTGCTTTGTTACTTCTGGTAGGTTTAGGATTTAAGTAGGATTATTTCCATGGTATAGAGGAATAGGTCTTCATTAATACAGGCATTGTAATTGTTTAGAGGCAGAATTGTTTAATGAATGAAAATCTCTTTCCTTGATTTATCTCTTGACTCTTGATCTTCTTCTAAGGTTCTGTTTCTCGTCTTCGTCTAAAGTTCTGCTTCAAAGCCTCTGAGTTCTATTCTTGTTCTGTTTCGAGCCCTCTGATTCTAGTCTTCCGATCCCTAATTGTCTCTTGTTCTGAATCTTTTACCTAATTCTAGAGTTTTGGTTAGTGATGCTACATCACTTGCCTTTTGCACTTTCAACACAGGAAAATTAAAATGCACTGGCAGACCAATAAAGAAGAAAAATCTAGTAACTAAATCATAATTGTTCTTATCAGCATCTTACGTGTTGTTGGCACTTAAACTTTTTCATATTAGAGATCCCAAGTGTTTCCTTCACACATTGCCCATGATATATTCCTGGACAGTTGTGTACAGAGCATGACACCTTTTCCCCAGGGTGGACAAAATTGTGGCAAATAAGGCATTCACCCTGAAATTAATCCAAAAGTACAGAAGAATCAGGGAAAAAAATTCTTAGGTGAACAGATAATAGCAAAAGTGCACGAATATTTTTATGATGAGAGTCACTAATTAGAAGGTCTATGTAATCAAGAGAAGTTAGACAACATTGATAGAACAAAAATCTCTTAAAATGAATTCATTGTTTTCATGTTACAAAAATATAAGTTTAAGCTTTACATATTATGCACTAATCAACATTGTAAGAAACACATGATTTTGTACATCACCATGCTCAACTTAGATATCTACTCCACCCCACTTTCTGGAAGGAAAAGGAAAGGAACAAGAAACACTTTTATCTTCGTCCCCTCAAGTTTTCGGATGATCCAACTTTTTTCCCATAACTGACAAATACCTTTACTTTTACAGAAATTAACAACTCTCACCCCAACAAGTTTAGGAGACCATAACCATTTTTTTAATTTCTACAAATCGACGTCTGTTCTTAAGCCAATAAGCCAAAAACAGAAATGATAAGTTTCTGTAGGGCATTTAAAGAGCTAAACATGTTAAATACATTGGAATTCATAAGGTGAGATATTCCAACAATTGATCTTCTTAGTAGTGCGAGACTGAGAAATTAGTCTTCGAGTTTCAAGGTCAAATCACTCTGTATAACTACCTAAGTCACTGAAATTGATCCTCAACCAATATTCTTGGTCAGTATAAATTTGCACTGTGGCATAAGTTCGATTGACACTCTGCGAATGACATAATCCAATATCAAACCCAAACAAGATTACAAATCTTACAAAGAAAACTAATGCTATGACAAACCCCTGTTTTTCCGGCATTCAATCCTAAATATATCTCAACAAGGCAAAAAAGAGTGCAACTTTTCAGATTCTCAATTCGGTTTCCCCAAATTTTCTCAGCAGCCAAAACAAAATTCAAAATCCCTCCCCAGAACCCCAAAAAAAAAACGAAATTCAAAACCTAAAAGAAAATGTACCAATTTCTTAGCGCCGTCAAGAAACGGCAGTGAGTGCCGCGGCTGAGGAACGCCCGATTTGAGTGTGTCGCTAAACCAGTCGTTGACATGGTCCTCCAAACTCTTGCTGTTGTAGGCCTTCTTGCTCCGGTTAATCGAGGACCGGCTCCGCCGGAAAACCCTGAATGCACCACCATTGTCGACCTCGCCGCCGTGCAGAGCCACCAACTGCAACCTCTGGTCCCAATTGGAGTCAACGCCTAGGGTTTTGACCAAGCTCTGATCGGATGGGTCAGTGAGGGGTTTGAAGTCGGCGCAGGGCGTGAGGGTTAGCGAAGACGGGAGGGAGAGGTTTCCAAGGTCCGGCATTTTTTGTAGAGAAACAACAAGAATCGAAGAAAAAAAATGATAAATCTACAAAAATGTAACGAGAGAGAGAGAGAGAGAGCGACGAAGCGGGGGATTTGGGCGGGAAATTGGAGAACGAGAGAGAAAGAGAGAGAGAGAGAGAGAGAGAGAGAGAGAGAGAGAGAGGAAGCGGGGGATTTGGGCGGGAAATTGGAGAATTGTCAAAAATAATAGTTTGCAGAGTTGGTGCTCGAGGGAAGTTACTGGTAAGGTGCTCGTAATGGTGGGAATTTACGAGACTGCCATGTGGCCATTTGACTCGCTTCCCTTGAAGGACTCAAATTTATCGTTTTTTGGTGCATTGCGGAGTAAAGGGTAGTTTAGTATAACTGAATTTATTTTTAAAATTACTTCGAGAATAAGTTATTTATAATTTGAAAATAAGCCGTAAAGCGTTTGGTAAATAAATTTGTAAAAGTGCTTTAAACATAAAAGTCATGTGTGTTTTGAAGCTTCCAAAAAAAACTTCAATTTTGTAGCTTTTCACTTTTGTGTTATAAAGTAACTTAATTTAAAAGCAGCTTTAATAAAAAACTTGCTTACCAAACACAATAATCTCTTTTGGCTTAAAGTAAAAGTGGTTTTTTTTAACTTAAAGACAAACCAAACGGGCACTAAAAAGGGCATGACAACGCTTGAAATAGAAAAAGGGATATTGTTATCTCTCCAAAAAATCAAAAAAATAAAAGGGGCATTTGTGTTTAGCCCTTTTCTAAACCAAGGAACAAAATTTCCATCGAAACATCGAAATTTTAGAAATTTTAGAGATTCAAACTATCGAAATCTACCGAAATTTTCATAAATTTTTGCTACCGAAATTTTAATCCTTGTTCTAAACACAACTTTTATGTTCAGATGTTCATTATCTAGTCAACATTTTATATAAAGCCAGCATTTTATTAATTATTAATGATATGAATATTGCTCTAAACAAGCCCGCTATCCTTCCAATTATTTACACACATGCCACTTATTACTTTTCAAAATTGACAAAAATTCCCCAAAATCATTTCCAAATCAAATCCGGAGCTGTTCATAATTTTTTTCTAATTCAAAATTCAATTTGTTTGTATAAGTACCCCAAAATTCAATTTGTTTGTATAAGTACCCCAAAAGGTATCTGGGTGGGTGGTGGGGTGTTTGGGCTAGATTTGTTGGTCTCCTCATCAGGTTTTGTTGTGTGTTAGAGGATTTGTTTCGTGGGTAGTGGTCAAGTGGTGGTGGTTTGTCTACTTGACATTGAGACCCGAGGGCTTTTGGGGCTGCGGCGATGAGTCTATTCTCCTCATCAGGTAGGTTGGAGGAGGGGGTGGTGGTTTGTCTACCTGACATTGAGACCCGAGGACTTTTCGGTGGTGGTGGCCGGTGTGTTCTCCTTGTTTGGTAGGTTGGGGATGATAGTATGATGTGTATTCCATAGGAACTATTTTCTGTAGGTAGTTTTTGAATTTTGTTTTAAGAACCTCCTCTGTCAGTATGATATATACTAATCTGAGTTCAACCTTCTATCACATCTTGATTAGGACTTTGTATATGTCCACAATTATGGTCAATAATCCTTGAGTTCTAACTTATTATATGATTTAAAGGTTCTAGCTTTTAAGGTTAATAGAAAAACCTTTCAGGCAGGTTCTTTTCATGCATCTAATCTACCAAGCTAAACTAAAGTCTACCCACTCTAGATTTTGGATCGAATGAAACATGCTACCTTAGTAATAGGCTAACTTTGGTTTGGTTCTACTAGATAGGTATAAACTTTAGAACCACGTTTAAATTAAAAAAAGGGAGGAAACTTTATGAAGAAATGAATTAGTAAATTTGCTCAATTTTGATTAATGATGCGACGCCAGTTGCGTTATACTTGTATCAATCTCTATGTTCTATTAATACTAAGATCGCAACCTGAAATTTAGTATAGAAGGAAAACGAGATATCAATATTTTCAATATTTTCTAGCAATAGCGACCCATTTCGGTCAAAATTCGACCGCCCCAAGATCAAGTGAGGTGTCAATCTACTTGTTTCTTCAAGATCCACAATGCCCACAACTTATTTTTAGTTTTGATTGAGTTTTTGTAAAGCCCATTTGAACCACCATTGAACCTTAATGGTGCTGCCACAACAAACCGTTGTTGTGTTGTCATGAACTGTTTCTGTGTCGGCATTGTATTGGCATGAACTGTTCTGCATTAGCATGAAGTGTTTCTATGTGACACAAACTGTTTGTGTGTTGGCATGTACGGTATTTTATGTGGCACAAACTATTTATGTGTCATGAACTATTTATGTTGTATAATTTGTTTCTGTGCACATGGATTTGTTTTATTGTTAGAGGTGGTTCCCAACATTTTTGTCCTTGGAGGTGAATATTCAAAATTATTGTGCTATAATAGAATTAGGGGGTCTATTTTATCCTTAGAGGTCATTATCCCTTCTTTTATTTAGCTAAAGTAATACTAGCCTCACCGCACACGCGTAATGTATCACGAGTGCTGTGCGCCACATCACGGGCGCTTCGCGCCACATTTCAACGCTCTTGGTATTCGTATCGTGTTTGCTAGGCGTATCTTTTCAATTTTCAATTTTCATAGCACACGTTCGAAAAGATACGCCTAGCAAACACGAGATGAATACCAAGAGCGTTGAAATGTGGCGCGAAGCGCCGATGATGTGGCGCACAGCGCCCCGTGATGCAAAAAAGCCTCTCGCACACGCGTAAGCGTGTGCAGTGAGGCTAGTCTACTATAATTTATATTTTGGCACTATAAAGAGCTTTATCATGGAAGATGTAAGCATGAGAATATTGGTTTTCCATATGTATTGAATTACCTGAAAGTTGAATGCGCATAATAGTTGGGAGTGCAGGTTGATCATCATGATAATCAAGTACATGATCCACACCATGGTCATTGATATGCAATGCAGGTGCAGCTGTTCAATTTGGACAGTATTAGGCACAACTACGATAGTTATATTTTGGTAGTGTGAAGAGTATCACCATCCTTTTACAAATGAAGAACTATTTCTGAAATGAAAGGTGAGTTTCATTGTGAAGGTATTAATTACCTGCAAGTTGTTCTTGCATAAGCGGTTGCCTATTTTCGTTATGGTCAGCAAGGACATTATCCACCATTGCTCGCTTACCTTGGGCTATTGCACGTCGTCGAGCTAGATAATTTTGGTGTTCATCGGGGCTCATTAATTGTTGTTCTCGGGCTACTGCACGTCGGCGAGCTTGATAATTTTGGTGTTCTTCGGGGTTCATGGATTGTCGCCATTCAATTGAGTGACTATGTGAAGCCTCCATTCAGAACTGTACAGTGAAACTTGAATCAAGCTAACAGTTGATTTGTTGTAAAGCTTCAAAAGTATGTTGCATTTTAGGAAGATGTTTCTGTTATTCTTTTACCGTAACAATTACTTGCGTGAAAGCGGAAAAGTGGCATTTTGGAATTTGTATTTATGTCAGTCTATTAAGAAGATGTATTCATTTACAACAAAATAATGTCTATAAAAGTTACAATTGCACCCACGGTATTCTGTTGCTTCTAATAATAGGTGATTGTAGTACAGACTTCCAAGCTTGTTTACCCTATTCAGTTGGCCCCATGTATGTTTTCTTGTGAAGGCATCCAAATGTAATGCCTGCAAAACAGACAAAAAAGACAAAAATGAATTTGGTGTTAATTAGAAGGCAATGAGAAGGCAAAATGAAACCATAGAGTAATGATAGATACTAATCCTTAACGAATGTAATATTTTGCTTGCCAACACATTTGGTGATCTTTTTCTTGGCTTCGCTGATGATTGTTCTGAGCAACCACACTTCATAATGCTTAAACATAAGGTCGGGAGAGCACTGTAAGTAAATAGAAACATAGGAATATATTTGGGGAATTGGCAAAAATAGGCTCATAGTCAAATCCATTTGCCAAAATAGGCAGCGGGCAGCGGTTAGTTCTTCACTAGGCAAAATGCTACAGTAACTTTGCAATTAAATCCCTGGGGGTTATAGTGCGGCCATAGTGCCCCCATAGTGCCTCATAGTGCACCCATAGTGCCTCATAGTCTTTCGAGTATAGAATCGTTGTAATTCATCAACGCCTTCATAGTCCCTCATAGTGCACCCATAGTGCCTTATAGTGCACCCATAGTGTCTCATAGTCTTTCGAGTACAGAATCGTTGTAATTCATCAACGCCTTCATAGTCCCTCATAGTGCACCCATAGCGCCTAATAGTGCCTCATAGTGCACCCATAGTGCCTCATAGTGCCTCATAGTCCCTCTGCTTATTCTCCGAACTCTACCGAAGACGTTTTCGTTTGCCGGTGGCAAACCGCTGGGAATTTGGGGTTGAAACTTTGGGGATATATTCTTGAGGTCGGGAGGGAACTTTTTGTAGTTGGGGTTGTTGTCAATTGATGACCGGAAAACGTAGAACGGAGGGAGGTTTGTAGGATGGTTTTTGGCAAAAAACAGATCAAAACGTTTTGGTTCGCCGGCGGCAAACCGCTTGGAATTTGGGGTTGAAACTTCGTGGGAGTGTGCTCGTGGATGTTGGGAAGCTAGTCCAGGTTTTCCGAACGGAGACAGTGGCCGGAAAATTAGCGACGGCGACGAGAACTCCGGCAGCTCAGTTTTGTGTTTGGTTTCACCGGCGGCATTCCACGCTGTCTTTGGCTCTGAAATTTTGGGGATATATTCTTGAGGTCGAGAGGGAACTTTTTGTAGTTCGGGTCGTCGTCGATCTATGGCCGGAAAAGAGAGAACGGAGGGAGGTTTATCGGACGGTTTTTAGCAAAAAAACAGAGCAAAATGTTTTCGTTCGCCGGCGGCAAACCGCTTGGGATTTGGGGTTGAAACTTCGTGGGAGTGTACTCGGGGATGTTGGGAAGCTAGTCCAGGTGGTTCCGAACGGAGAAAGTGGCCGGAAAATTAGCGACGGCGGCGAGAACGGAAAGAGGTTTGTTGGACGGAAAAAGAGAATTGTGAAGGGGCTTCTCCTCTGCAATTAGGCAAAAGTTTTGCCTAGTTTCAGCACAAAATTGGCTGACCCAACATTTTGGCAAATGGATTTGGCTATGAGCCTATTTTTGCCAATTCCCCAATATATTTGTACCTTGGAGATGATCTGTGGAGGAATACAATTAAGAAGTAGCTTATACAACTTGTACAGTGAAACCTGATAAAGGCTTCAGTAAACAGAACAATGGATGATGAGGAAGGTGGAAGAAAGACCGGAAGAGTGAATGGATAAAGACTACAAGCCGATTTCACTTTCATAGTTACACGGTAGGTGCGCTGCCTAAGAGCATTTCCACCGCGGGGAGGAGGTCGGGTGCAGAGGAGCGGGTTTCCGGTGGTGGCCCGCCAGAAATCGACCCTCACGGGAAAAACGGCGTTTCCACCGCAGAGGGGCGGGGCGGGTCCTGTTCATCGAGGGAGGGTCGGCGGGTCGGTGCAGAGGGGCGGTTTTCCGCCCCAGTACTGTTCGGCGATGGTCGTCGGTGCAGGTGACGTCATCCATGACATCACCGCCCACTCGGCCGAGTTTTATTTTTTTTAATTCTGGCGCGTGTATTACACGCGCCAGGCGCGCGCATGAAAGGTCGGAAGAATCCGACCGTTTGAAAACAACGGCTCTTTTCGCTGACGTCAGCCCTGCTGACGTCAGCACCAACGGCTAAAAACGGCCATTTTTTTTCCGCGTGACACGTGGCCTCCTCCTGGCCGTCGATCTCCAGATCGGACGGCCAGGGTTTATTCAGCCAAAAAATCCCGAAAAATTATAGGAAAAAAATTGAAAAATTTGTTAAAAAATTTTCTATAAATACCCAATCAGTTTTTTGCATTTACCACAACAATTCTTCAGAAATTCTCTCTCCCTCTTATATCCATCTTTCATTTGTGTGAATCTTTTAGTTACAAAATGTCGGCATCCGATTCCGCGACTTGGTCAAAGGAGGAAAACACCCATTTGTGTGAAGCTTGGTGGGTAATTTGTCATGATCCAATTACCGGCAATAAGGTAAAGGTAGATTCATTATGGAGTAAGATCACGGAGGAATTCGACAAGCGGTGTGGCGGAACATCCCGCACACTAGTAGGTATTCAAACTCATTGGAAACGTTTGGTCATACATTTCAATGCTTGACGGTATGCTATTAAAGAAGCACACAGCATTGTACCACCAAGTGGTTCAAATGCACAAGCTTTGGTAATTTTTTTATCCTTGTCATTTATATAAAGGCAATTTAGTTATCTTTATATATTTGTCTAAGTTTGCATGATTTTTTTTTTTGGTAGCAAGATGCCATACAAGCATTTTACAAAGCCAAGGTACCAACCACTAAGAATTTCACCAACCATCATTTATGGGATATTGTGAAGTATAGCCATCGCTTTAAACTTGTGGCAACTACACCGGTCGTTATGCACACCCCAGAAGACACGCCCGATGAAGATTCCCCAGTTCCGGAGAATTTATCTGATGATGACACCCCCATTCGGATAACAAGGCCTCTTGGGAGAAGAGCGGCCAAGGAAGCAAGAGCGGCAAGGAAGAAAACTCCCACTGAGACATCAAGATTCTTTGAGCAAATTGTACAGCAAGGTGCAATTTCCATTCAAGAGAACAGGGAAAGAGAAACGGACAGAAAGGCGGAACTCCAACAAAGATTGGATAAACTTGCCGCGGATAATCAAGCTACGCAAGATTTTCAAATTATGTCAATGAATAAAATTGCCAAGGATAATCAAGCTATGCAAGATTATCAAACTATGTCAATGGATACATCCAAGTTTTCGGAATGGAGGAAAGTTTGATGGAAATGTTGTGAAAATTTCCTTCGTATTTATGACGGGTAAGAAATTTTGGTAAAACGTCTGGACATATCAGTCGGTGGAGTTTTTAGGATATTTATCTTTTTTTTTTAATTTTAGTGAATAGTGATCGCCCCTTGCCCCTGCCCTTGTGGGTGGAACGAAAAATAAAGGGCTGGAGCAATTCGGGGGATGGGTCCCCACAGGAATAGTACCTGCATTTGGGGCAAAAAACTTGCCCCTTGCACCCTTGCACCCCACCCTAGCGGTGGAAATGCTCTAAGGAGGCCCGAAGCAGTAATTTGCTTTACAATCACAATTTTACGGTACGGTTGCCCATAATTTTGGGCTTACAAAAATGAAGTTGTTGTTTACTAGGCCTATTTTCAAGCCCAAAGCCAAGCCCACCTGCAGGATCACCAATACCACCACCGCCTTCACAGAAACTACCGCGTGAAGAGACATTGGGCGCAGAAATTAAAGCATGGGCAGAAGCGTCAGCACCACCGGACAATCCGAAGCAGCCAGGCCCAGGGAACGGTTCCCAACATCTGCACCCGCCGAATTGCAGCGACGCCCTGCCGCTTCAATACGTTCACGCAACCATCTGGGTATTCAGAAAAAGACCCACCACCTTGGGACCCCTGCAACCCAGGCAGGGGCGAGCAAACCGGCACGGCACTACCATTGGAGGGAGGTGACGGTACAGAAACATGATCCGAAGCGGGCTCCGACGAGGGGTTAACCTCCAAGTCATCGCTAGGATTCAAGATGATACCGTTAAACACGGTACGGTGCCATTAACAAGGCGGGAGCTATACCCAACATTGTCCAATAAAGGAGCAGGATTTCGTGGAGCGAACAAGGTGGGTGACTCCGGAGACCGAATGCTAGGAAGTTTGGGGGCAGGTTTGGTTCCGGGTGTCAGAAAATTTAGGAATTGGCTGGGGGCGAAGGTTGATATCAGAGGAAGGGAGAGAGGCCACCCTTGAATAAAATTGGCTGGCGGGTTGGGACGTGGAGACATCAATTCGGTCCAATTGTTGGCCGAATTGGTGGCTCGCCCCTCATCTTGGTCGGTGGAAATTGGAAGTTTTTATGAAGAAAAAGAGAGGGTAGGCAGACAATGCTGTTATGAAGGCTTTCACTGCACACAATAAAGTAGGTGTTCAACTTTCATCGTGTGAATTTATACTTAAATATGAATTAGACATGGAAATTTTACCAAACCATTTGTTTGATTGCAGTTTGAAAACCTTCTTTATGGTTTCCGCGCTAACACGTGGGTTGCACCTCCCGTTGTGTTGCTGATATGGGGTTGGAGAAAAAATGAGAGGCCCGAAATCTCTAGCCTTACATTCTTCTGTGTGAGTATCTATAGCGTACGTATAAGACACACTGCTTTGCTTACCTTATCCTATCCACCACCTCCCTCCCCCTCACTCTTCTCACTTATATCTCCAACTTCACTACTTCAACCGCACTCCCCTCCTTTTCTCCCATGTTTTTAGCTCCTCGAACCCAATCCTTCTCAGAATTCCTCGTGTTGCGTCCCTTTTCTTTTTCTGTCCCTCTTCCCGGAAGAAAAAGAACAATCCCCAATCCTTCATTTTGTTTGAAAAGAAAGAGTGGGGAAAACATAAACCAAGTCTAGTTCTGCTGACATTTCCAATTCCTCTGCTTGCTTGATTCGTTTTGACTAAGCATTAACTTGTTTGCAGTTAATGTCCTGTTTTGCTATTTAGTAACATTTGCCAGTGGATTTTGTGTTTGGAATTGAGGAGGTGGTGGTTGTGGTGCTGGAGTTTTCTCCTTGATTTTGTTACTGTTGGTAAATTGGGCTGCAGACGGAGATTTTTCCACGTTTTGGTTCGAGAGAAACTGGTCTTTTTGATACTTTCAATTTTGCCAGTTGTAGTTATTATCGTTGAGATTAAGGCTTTAAAAGGAGGTGAATAGTTTCGGTGTACAATGGCTCCCAAGACTGGGAAGGCCAAGCCACACAAATCCAAGGGAGACAAGAAGAAGAAGGAAGAGAAAGGTTTTCAATTGATCTCATTCTCATTTTTGAATTTTAATCATCATTTTTCTTCTCTTGATTTTATGGGAATTGAATTCTGAATTGTGCTTTATGTCTTCTATCACTCTGTCTGTTCTCTGTTCTCTGTTCTCTGTTTGATAATTTGTTTTTGGTCCAACATCATCACATTTTGTTGGTGGTTAAATTAAATTATTGGTATTTTGGAAATGACATGAACAGACTGATATTATTTTATATGGTTTTGTTACTTTTGATTGAACATTGCAACTTCTCATCCCTTAATTTCTTAGTTTTTTTGAGTGCTAGAATAAACACTCTGTCAATCGACCTAACTCAATTTGCTCATTGCAGTTTTGCCTACCGTAATCGAGATTAGCATTGAAACACCAGAGGACTCCCAAGTCACCCTCAAGGTACGAAACTACCAATATGTACATGAATATTACTATCGTGGGGTCGTTTGCATACATGCATGACATATAATCAATGGAGAACTTAGTGAATATATTTGTCAACTAGATGAGTAAAACATTCACTAAATTATATACGGGAAATTTTATTGGCACTCCACTTTTTTCATTATGCACTCCATCTATGTGTAAAAATTAAAGAGAAAGTGGAGTGCATTTTGAAAAAATTGGAGTGGGAATAACAATTCCCTTATACAATTGAGTATATAATGTGATAGAATATATTTAAAAAGAGAACATTGGACAATTTACAGTAATTAGATTTTGGTTACCTAATGTGCTAATTTATTTGTATATAAATTTAAATTAAAAAGAGAATATTGGACAGTTTACAGTAATTAGATTTTGGTTACATATCGTGCTAACTTATTTGTTTGAAAATTGGACGTATTGCTATATCAGGGTATCTCTACGGACAGGATCCTAGATGTGAGAAAGCTGTTGGCAGTGCACGTAGAGACATGCCATTTCACTAACTTCTCGTTCTCACACGAGGTATGTGTATACTTTTCCTCTTCTTCACATTTATTTCTCTTACGTACTTTTCTCTATGGGTACCATTGAGGCCCCGCCTCGATTCCACATTTTATACTGCATTCATTGTGGTTTTGATATGCGAAGCATCATTCAATTCCACTCCTGACCTCTGTGATGCCTTTCTCTATTATATCATCATTCCATTCTGGGGGATTATGTGAAACTAATATGGTATTACAAATTCCTAACATAATTCATTTATGTATTTGTACGCAGTATTATTGGATGAATGTTGCTTACAATGTATACAATGTAGATTTGAATATAATGATGTTACATAATCAGGTGCGGGGGCACGGACTCAAAGACTCTGTGGACATTCTCTCTCTGAAACCCTGCCACCTCGCCATCGTCGAAGGTAAATGGACCAGATTTAATCGCATCCCATTGAGGCCAATCTACACCCCAATGGTTTTTTTTTTTTATTTTTTTTTTTATCAAAAGGTCTCACATCCTTGTCTTTTTGTACATTTTCGGCAGATGACTACACGGAAGAGCAGGCAGTGGCCCACATCCGCCGACTGGTGGACATCGTAGCATGCACGACAGTGTTCGGCTCCTCATCCGCATATTCACCAAAAACCCCCGGCAGGTCGAACTCCAAAGAATCCAGTTCAGAAGAAAGCGAGGCAAACGCCGAAGGAGCCAATGCCAACTTGAAGGCCAAATTTCCGATCGCTGCCGCTACGGTGTCGATGTATCCTCCTCCGAAGCTTGGGCAGTTCTATGATTTCTTCTCCTTGTCTCACCTTACTCCGCCGCTCCACTGTACATTTGCCCTCTTGATTTCTCTTGACTTAAATATCTCCTAGGGTTTTGCTGAAGTTGATTGTTGGGTATTTTTATTGATGGTGGATTCAATTTGCAGACATTAGAAGATCCAATCGTCCGTTCCTCGGGGACAAGACAGAGGAAGACTTGTTTCAAATTGATGTACGTGAGCCAAAGATTAATAATTTTTTATTTGATTTTGTAATAGTTTGTTCTATTAATTTAAAGGATCCCTAGTTTAATGGACCTTTAAAAACAAGAATTATACAGTACTTTGATTTGACGATTGTAAAAATTGTCAATAAATTGGTACAATGGTGGGTTGTTGCAGGTTCGGGTTTGTAGTGGGAAGCCAATGACGATTGTTGCTTCCCGAAAAGGGTTCTACCCTGCTGGAAAGCGTCCCCTGATGACTCACTCTCTGGTTGCTCTTCTTCAACAAATAAGCAGGCCTTTTGATGCTGTATGTCCAAAACATTTTGTATATATTGTTCCCCCTTCTTTTCGTATTTCCTTTTGTTTTATTGTTCCCGGTACAGTCTGTGTCTGCTCTAAGTTCCAAATGGATTTTGTTTATGCATGCAGGCATACAATGCTGTTATGAAGGCTTTCACTGAACACAATAAAGTAGGTGTTCAATTTTCATGTGTATTTATACTTAAATATGAATTAGACATGGAAGTTTTACCAAACCATTTGTTTGATTGCAGTTTGGAAACCTTCCTTATGGGTTCCGTGCAAACACGTGGGTTGTACCTCCAGTTGTTGCTGATAACCCGTCTGATTTTCCTCCTCTTCCTCTGGAAGATGAGAACTGGGGAGGAAATGGGGGTGGCCAGGGAAGAGATGGTAAACATGATTATAGGCCATGGGCAAAACAGTTTTCCATTCTGAAAGCAATGCCTTGCTCAACATCCGAAGAGAGGCAACTTCGAGACCGCAAGGCTTTTCTGCTTCACAGTTTATTTGTCGACGTTTCAGTTCTTAAAGCTGTTTCAGCTATTAAGCATCTAGTTAAGACCGGTCAATGCTCCTTGAACGATCCCACTCCTTCATTTCTTTATGAGGAAAGAGTTGGAGATTTGATCATTAAGGTGACCAGAGATACACCCGATGCAAGTATCAAGGTGGATTGCAAAAATGACGGCAGTCATGTTCTTGGAATGCCACAAGAAGAAGTTACTCGTAGAAATTTACTCAAAGGCATAACAGCTGATGAGAGTGCTACTGTTCATGTGAGTATATTGGCAGTTACTCTTTACTCCTATAATTTGTTCAAGCGGGTAGTATCAATATCTGAAAATAGCTTTTGTTCTTGTAGGATACTGCTACACTAGGGGTGGTGGTTGTAAGACATTGTGGGTTTACGGCTGTTGTCAAGGTTTCAACTGAGGTTAATTGGGAAGGAAAAGCTGTTCCTAAGGACATTGAAATTGAGGACCAGCCTGAAGGAGGTGCTAATGCCTTAAATGTTAACAGGTAATTATTTTCACATATGACCTTTTACTTGTTCTATGATTGCAACTTGTTACTTTTTTTTTGGTTGTGGGTGTGGAAATTTCCTTGAATTAAGTTTGATGGTTCACCATTTGCAAAAGCTTAAGCTGGTAAGATGTGTGCCAACATTTCCATTTCTGTACAACTATAATACAAAGCACTAACACTCACCGATATTTCTTTCCTGTGACGTTTGCATTTCAGCTTGAGACTGCTGTTGCAACAGTCATCGCTGCCTCAATCATCGAGTACAGTTCCAGGAACAGAGAGTGTAGATTTGGAAAATCTACGCTCCAATAGGTCTTTAGTAAAGAAAGTACTTGAAAAAAGTTTGTTAAGATTGCAGGGAGGACCCAATAATCATACAAAGTCTATCAGATGGGAGCTAGGAGCATGTTGGGTGCAGCATTTACAAAATCAGGCTTCAGGTAAATCTGAGTGTAAGAAGACTGAAGACGCTAAGATTGAGCCAGCTGTCAAGGGTCTTGGAAAGCAAGGTGGACTTCTAAAGGAAATAAAGAAGAAAATGGAAGTCAGAAACAGCAAAACCGAACAGGGGAAGGAAGTTCTTGGCAGTAGTTCCAATACCACAAATCAGGAGGAATTAGAAAAGCGAGATGTAGAAAAGGAAATTATTTGGAGAAAGCTGCTTCCTGATGCTTCATATTTGCGCCTCAAGGAATCAGACACTGGCCTTCACCTTCAGGTTTTTTAGCTGCTTTGTTGACTTCATTTCTGTAGTTTGACTTCTATTGTTTAAATTCGGGTGGCTAGCTCATATCATCACAAATCAAGCTTTTAAGTACAGAGTGCTATCTTTCTTTATTGGATCTCTTTATCTCATATCATGAGTCCTCATATTGGATATTTGATTAATTATGTGCATATTGGCAGTCACCCGATGAGTTGATTGAAATGGCACATAAGTATTATTCCGAAACTGCACTTCCGAAATTGGTTAGTTTCTCCAACTGCAATTGTTCTTAGCCTCTCTTTCTCCGCACTCCCTTTTTTTGGCTTAAGATCTCTGCCTTAGTATCCTGCTCTGTTGTGTTAGGTGGCAGATTTTGGCTCTCTTGAACTTTCACCAGTTGATGGAAGGACATTGACTGATTTTATGCATACTAGGGGTTTGAAAATGTCTTCCCTGGGACGCGTGGTAATTTATATCTTCATAATTTTTTTACTTCAACTTGCCTCACCTTTTCCAATTGCTAATTGAGTTCAATAAATTTTGATAATCCTGTTTCAATTGTTCTTATTTGCATTGCCTTAGGCTCCCTTATCTCTATTTCAGCTTTCCCTGTCTGTATAATTATGACAGTCTATGAGATTATGTAAGGGTCAGCTGGTTTTGGGATATTGAATTCGTAATATGTAATTTCCATGTGCTATGGTAGGTAGAACTTGCTGATAAGCTCCCTCACGTACAATCACTGTGTATCCATGAAATGGTTGTGCGAGCCTACAAGCACATTTTGCAAGCTGTTGTAGCAGCAATTGACAATGTTGCTGACTTGGCTCCATCAATAGCAGCATGTTTAAATATATTGCTAGGAACACCATCAACTGAAAATGGAGATGTTGACATTACCTATGACGATACATTAAAATGGAAGTGGGTGGAAACATTTCTTTTGAAGAGGTTCGGGTGGCAGTGGAAGCATGAAACTGTTAAGGATCTAAGGAAGTCTGCCATTCTTCGTGGATTGGCCCATAAGGTAACATGAATTGACCTCTTGCAATTGTGTGGTCTCCCCATCTAACTGAATGCGCAGCCTGTTCAGATATTTAAAACAAATCATTTATATCAGGTGGGCCTTGAGCTTGTTCCTAAGGACTATGATATGGACACTGTATCTCCTTTCCGCAAATCAGATGTAATAAGCATGGTCCCTGTGTATAAGGTAAAGACATATAGTTTATTAAAATCTGGATATCTAATTCCCTTAGGACTTTTCAGTTTCCATAAATCTGTTTATTCTCTATACAGCATGTTGCATGTTCATCGGCAGATGGACGCACACTGTTGGAATCATCCAAGACTTCCTTGGATAAAGGTAAACTGGAGGATGCTGTTAATTTTGGTACTAAGGTATGGTGTCACTTATCTTCTTTCTAATCAAAGTCATGATTTTTTTTTTCTGAAAGCCACAATTGATCCAAACTTTGATATGATTTTTGGAGGCACTCTCGAAATTGGTGTCAGTATGTGGGCCTTATCATCGAATGACAGCCGGAGCATATAGTCTTCTTGCTGTAGTGCTGTACCACACTGGGGATTTCAACCAGGTATGCGCTTTAATATGCTTTGAAATGTTGGAATTGCTCTTTTCCTTGATGTCCCCTGCTCCATGAATGGGCAAAAATCATTTCAAAACTGCATTACTAAAATAAATTCATTGTTCTGACAAAAAACAAAAGAATAAATACATTAGTGACATCAGATAACTTAATTTTAAATTGTAGAAAATTTCAAGTACTTTTTGTGCCAACAACATTCTATGTCGTGTAGTACCACAAGTTGTACATATTACATTATTTGAGTATTAATTAAGTAAACTTGTTGGTCATATTTTGTCAGCATGTTTGACATATAGTTTTTGTTATGGTCAATGAAATACTGACATTGTTTTAACTATAACCAGGCAACCATCTATCAGCAAAAGGCTCTGGATATCAATGAAAGGGAGCTTGGACTTGATCATCCTGATACCATGAAGAGTTATGGAGATTTAGCAGTTTTCTATTATCGACTTCAACATACGGAGTTGGCCCTGAAGTATGTTTCTATGTTTTTCAATTAATCTGCCTCTTTTGATGTTTATATCATCATGAATGTCCTTGAGTAGCAATAGGTGTGCTAATTTATTTGATTTACGTATGTAGCCATTTGCTCCACTATTAGTTACTTGGAGACCAGCAGGTTCAATCCCCTTTAATTGAAAGTCATGTTAAGCAAATGGGTAAAAAATTGAGGGTAGTCAATAAAGGTTCTTCTCTTGACAAAAATAATTGATAATTTAAATCTGTGGCCTGAATGTTCTTCAGTACTTTCTGCTGAAAAGATTTGTTACACGCGAAGAGTGAGAACTATTGAAACAGTTGGGCTGGGTCTAGTTTTCTATGGAAATATTGACTATAGCACATTTGTGCACTTATGGCCGAATGATACTTTTTTGTAAAATAAAGAAGTCATTAAAAATGAGGCATTTTCAGTTAGTATCAGTTGTTATTTACAGGATTGTTTAATTTTAATTAGTTGATATTCCATTTATTTTAAACTCAGATCACTTGAAAATATTTGTGCTCTGAAAAACAAAATAGGAACTACTCCTGAATCAGAGTACAATTTACAATAAATGCTTTTTTTTTTTTTTTGGATAAGGAACATAGCTAGAAGTGTGTTCCTGTTACAGTGTGTTCTATTTTTATACGAGTAGGTTTTTTTCACTGGTCCATTTTTATTTACATACTGACTAAAATTGTCAATTTGGTAATGTAGTGCCTCGTTTAATCTAAGAAATCATATGGTACATGTTCATTGGCGTTCACAACTCGGCAATTTACATAATTCTTTCAGTTTATCTGGGTTTGGTTTCTCAATGATTCACATTAACTCGAGGGAGAGAGAATAGAAATATCGTTAGATATTACATTAAGCTTACTGTCCAATCATGAGTCAGTAGGTCAGATAAAATGGGCATTGAAGGAATCCTACTGTTCAATTTGATTTCCCAGACTATATGCTTTGCACGAGTATGTGCATTGAAGGAATCCTAGAATTTCTGATGCGGAAAGGAGCAAAGTTGCATAACTTATTGGTTTCTTCAAAATAATTCTAGGTACGTCAATCGTGCGCTGTATCTTTTGCATCTGACATGTGGGCCGTCTCATCCAAACACGGCTGCTACCTATATCAATGTAGCAATGATGGAAGAAGGTTTGGGGAATGTCCATGTTGCTCTTAGATATCTCCATGAAGCTTTAAAGTGTAATCAAAGGCTGCTTGGAGCTGATCATATACAGGTATCACTCTGTCCTTTCTGTTTCATCTACAAGTAAACTACTAGTTGGTCTTGTATAGGAAGTTCTGTGATCTGTGCATGAAGAGAGTTCAAAGTGATGATTAAACTGAGAAAAAGACTCGATTGATCAGAATTGAGGAAACTTATACTGTGCCAAACAGTAACTGAACCCCTTGTTTTGTTATTCCTCTACAAGATAACTTCAGTTGGTTACTTTTGCAATTCCAGGAACTCTGCCTTGACAAGGAAACCATATTTGGTTGACTTGTTGCCGCTCAGTCAGAGATTATTTGAATTCAATGCCTTCTATGAGCTCATCTGTTTGAAGGCTAAATTTTAATTATAGGTTTTCATTGACTAGGTTAAAGAAGATTAAGTATTGTAATGGAGCTTCAGGAATGGAAATTTTGCAGGTCTCATGTCTTGATTTGATGTATTCGGAGTAAGCATCAAATGGAATTCCATTTTATAGACCAAACTAGTTTCTCTTTTCATGCAAACAAAAATCACACTAGGAAATCTTGGAGCAACAAACAAGTCAGCCATGCCATACATACCCTGTCTTCCACTAACCCTATTGCCGCACAGGCCGCATATGCCCTGTACTCATAGTTCAGAAATCTTCCACAATGGTTAATATGTTACCCAAGAGACATTATTGTTACATTCTGCTTCTCGTTTTTGCATGCATGTCCTTGCTTGCATTTGATTGTATGTTTATTAATAAGAACTGTGAATTTGGTGCACATGTTGATGGATTTTTTTTACATGTTATAATTCATACTTCTCTTTACTCCAGACTGCTGCTAGCTATCATGCCATTGCCATTGCACTTTCCTTGATGGAAGCTTACACATTAAGCGTACAGCATGAACAAACTACCTTACAGATACTGCAGGCAAAACTTGGGTCTGAGGATCTGCGTACACAGGTAATACCAATTTCAGTAGTTTGTAACTGAAGAACATGTTATTTGGTGAGCCTTTTCTTGTTTGCTTGTGTGCATACATTCTTCCACGAAGTATTTGTGATGAAACCTTATTTAGGTTCTGCATATTATAGGATGCGGCTGCATGGCTCGAGTATTTCGAGTCCAAGGCTTTAGAGCAGCAAGAAGCTGCACGCAATGGTACTCCAAAGCCAGATGCCTCAATCTCCAGTAAAGGCCATTTAAGGTAGTAACAAAAAGCAAAAATATTATGCACATGAGGTTTTCACTTTTAAGTGCTTCCGTTCAATAGTAGAAGTCTATGCATCAGTTATGTCATGCTAATCACAAGTATGTTTCTGTTGTTCCCTGTTTTGGTATTTCGTGTTTGTAGGGAACTTGTGTTCTTGTTTTTTTAATCATTTCATTTTTTTCATCTCTTGATTCCTTGTCATTTTGCTTGTGTGGACCCTGTAAACGGATATTACAATGTGATCAGGGCAGTGAGTGAAAGTTTCACATGGAAGAATTTTATAAATATATTCTCTTAATTGCATTCACATATTTACATGGAATATGCTTTTTCTTTCTTTGATCAGTGTGTCAGACCTCTTGGACTATATAACACCAGATGCTGATATGAAAGCAAGAGAGGCTCAAAGGAAAGCTCGTGCAAAGGTCTTAAATTCCTAACCTGCCTGTGGTTTTTGTATCGCACTTTATTTGTTTATTGTGTAATTCAACTGATAAATTCTCTTAACAATGCAGGTGAAAGGCAAACCAGGACAAATAGGGGAGTCAGTGTCTGATGAATTCCAGAAGGACGAGATTGTATTGCCAAGTCATCCTGTTTGGGAGAATTCAAGTGATAAAGAGAACCTGTCAGAACATCAATCTGAAGAACCTACAATTGAGAAATCTAATTCAGGCCTACTGGATCAATCATTAGTATTAAATACGAATAATGATAGTGCACAAGATGGCTCCTCAGATGAAGGTTGGCAAGAAGCTGTTCCAAAAGGTCGTTCAATGATGGGTCGCAAATCTACTGGTTCGAGGAGGCCAAGCCTCGAAAAACTTAATACTAACTTTATAAATGCATCCCAGTCATCAAGATACCGAGGAAAGTCAAGTAATTTTACATCGCCAAAAACAAGCCCAAATGAGCTTGGTGCTTCTACTGGAACCGCTGTTCCCATCTCAAAGAAGTATGTCAAGAGTGCAAGCTTCAGTCCCAAGCCGAACAACTCTAGCATATCAGCTAGTGCAGGGGCCGAGAGACTATCAAACCCAAGGTCAGCCCCATCTACCCCGACTTCTCTTGATCAAGTTCCCAAATCCTCATCTGTGGCAAGTCCAATCAGCATTCAATCCGCTGGAAAACTCTTTTCATACAAAGAAGTTGCCTTGGCTCCACCTGGGACCATTGTGAAAGCAGTGGCAGAGCAGCAGCTACCTAAAGGAAATCTCCCCATTGCACAAACTTTTCGAGTGGGCCAGGAAACACCTGTGATGGATGGCACAACTGGTGAAGTGACAGCAGAAAAAGATGTGAAGGAAGAGAAAAATGAGAAACCTATTGGAGAGAAACAGGTTATGGCTTCCGATAAAAACCCTGTCAATATAGAACAGAAAAGAGCACAGACTTCTGTGTCAAATAAATCATTAGAAGTTGTAAAGCATGCTAGTATTGGAGTACAAGTGGAAGCTGAGATCATAGAATTGAAAAGCACCAGTTCTGAAGATGTACAAGTAGAAAATATAAAAGTCGCAGATACTCTTCTTGAAAGTGGACAGTTGGAAGCACCAGTGCTAGACAGTTCTCCCAGGACGTCCTCTAATTCAGAACACTCATATGTTTTAACTGAAAATACAATTCAGTCGCTGGAAGAAAATATTCCCACTTTGAAAACGAGAGTGGAAGATGGTGGAGGAAAGCTAGATGATTTACCCAATGGCAACATAGTTAAGCCGGTGCCAACTGATGGAGAAAAGTTAGATGAACAAGAAACCGGAAAGGAGACTACCAAAAAACTTTCTGCAGCCGCGCCCCCATTCAATCCCTCCCTAATTCCAGTTTTTGGCTCAGTTCCAGTTGCAGGTTTGAAAGATCATGGAGGGATTTTACCCCCACCAGTAAATATTCCACCTATGCTTGCAGTTAATCCAGTCCGTAGAGCACCTCATCAGTCAGCCACAGCAAGGGTTCCGTTTGGTCCACGATTGTCTGGTGGGTATAATAGATCTGGAAGTCGGGTTTCGCGCAGTAAGCATAGCTTCCCCAATGGCGACCATACAGGTGATGGGAATCTCTTCAGCCCTCCAAGAATAATGAACCCACATGCAGCTGAGTTTGTACCAGGCCAACCTTGGGTTCCTAATGGCTATCCAGTGTCTCCTAATGGTCTTTTGACTTCCCCCAATGGTTATCCCATGTCTCCAAATGGTACCACTCTATCACCAAATGGATATCCTGCATCACCAAATGCCATTCCGGTGACTCAAAACGGGTTTCCGACATCTCCGATCGGCTCAGAAGATCATTCAACAGTTGTAAATGCTGACCTTGGCCTCGAGGCAAATATTGTAAGAGAAGCAAAAGAGATTAACGATAAGTCTTCAGTAGAAGTTGCAGGTGAGAAGCGGCAGATTGAAGGAGAGCATGACGACCAACCTGTTAATAGTGTAACCACTCATTCTGAAACTGAAGAAAAGCCAATTGATGCAGATGTAGTTCCTGGCGATACTTATGCAGGACAAGAAACTTGCAATTTAGTTGTGGAGGAACAACCAAGCAAATGCTGGGGAGACTATAGCGACAGTGAGGCTGAGGTCATTGAGATTGCGTGATAGTAGCTCAAAGGTTCGAATTAACTATGATTAGATTATATTTCTGAAGCACTTCCATTGATAGTCCTTCAATTTATTCTTGCGTTTTTGCAGGAAATGCTGATGAAGATTTTATATGGTGTAAAAGTCCAGAGTTTGGATTTGACATGCAACTTGAGAAAAGCGAAATGAAGAAGTGTACTTATATGGGTTGCAAATTGAAGTTCCGGTATAACTGACTGCAGACTTGTTGAATGTGGATACTCTGATATGTTTGATGGAGGGTAAATTAGGAGTTTTACATAATTGAGTTGATAGGCTGGCATGCGAAAGAAATATGCCATGAGTTATGACTGCGGAAGCATTTTCTGAGTAATTCGGTGATTCATATTCTTTTACCGTTCACTTGCTACTTCTTTTTCACTTTGAAATATCTGTTCTTAGTTGTGAAGTAGAAACGAACATTCGCTTAGGAAAGAATTCTAAGAACATGTACTCGGAGGTGAAGATTTCTTGGAAGTTCTAACACAATAAAGTTGAAAGATGTCTATAGGATGAAGAGAAATAGAGGGCAGTGTTGTAATTGCGCACGTCAAGAGGCGATAGTGTTGTAATTGCCTTACTTCAAATCTTTATATTTCCAGGTCCTAAAAGGATTCGCTTCCAGGGATACTGTTTTCCTTCTTTATTGAGTGCTTGACATGTAGGCTCCTGACGAATACACTAAATAATTCTTTGAACACCCACACCCAGTTTCTGCAGTTGCATGATTTTTGTTTATGTTATTACATGATTTCTCTTTCTCATTGTAGCATGATTTATGTTTATGTTGCAAAATTCCGTTGCATAATTTTTTCCCTACAGTTACACGATTATGCTTGCATGATTTCTGTTTCTGGAGCAGAATTTTCTGTTTTATATCCACACCCAGTTTCTGCTCCCAATTGAACCCAAATTTCAAATCCTTCGAACCCTAAATGCGAAGAAAATGTGACTAAATCTCAGGCGTTCCATCTTGCAAGAAGTGAAGGATATCACCACCACCAACACCTTACTGATATAGTTAAGCTCAGGGTTTCACTTATATAGTTATTGAGCTGGAAAACATGAATGTGATTGTTCCATGATAGTGTTTTTATGCTGTCGACATGAAATCTTGTGCAAAACAAGCTACTTCTGAACATGATATTAGTATAATCATCTATCGTGTAATTTTCTGACATCTGTCCGTCAACCCAACAACTAGTCAGTATTCTCTCGGTAATTTTCTGACATTTGTCTACAAATACAACTTGTCAGCATTCTCTCGGTTAAACATAAAGGACCCTTCTGGTTAGGGAGGGAGTTTTAGTACAATACAATATATAAGAGAACATTGTGCCGGAATGGTTGTAGCTCGTAAGTGTGGACCGGAATCCCTAACGTGCACAGGTCGGTGATCCCCGATGAAAGTCCATAACAACGAGTGTAGCAGCACTGTGTGCAAGTGCGCCAAGCACAACAAAGACATGGAAAATCTGATGGCTGTGCCCTGTAATGTCGAATTTACCAGGCTTCAACCGTTCTGGTATCCTAGTGACGTAAAAGGCAGCTCCTGAAGCATATAGAATAGCCATGGCAAGCTCATACCCCAGAGCAACAATTATGTGCTGATGGCCCCAGTGGATAACAAGTGCATGAACTACAGGAATCACCCCAGAGAATCCCATGGAGAGGAAAAGGGTAGCCCTGAGTGTTCGGAAGTGTGATGCAGAGAGACTAGGTGAAAGAAGGGTGACGATGACAAGGATACCAAGCACAGATATTGAAGAAAGATAAAAAAACCGAGAGAAGGGGTTGCAGGAGAAGGTGTAGTAAATGGGAGCAAAGAAGGAAGAGACTATCATAAGCGAAATACCAGCATAGTCTAAGCGCCAAAAGAAAAAGTAGAAGCGTTTGGAGTGACAAGCCAGGAGGTGGGAGAGAGAGCTGCAAACTAAGCAGCCCATTGCTCCACTTAAGAAGACAAACCAAGGCCATGTTGGGATAGCGTTCAAACCCTCGTCCTCCTTGTTCCCATCAAGCTGGATTGATGATGCCTGTGAAATTTGCCTCAAATGTGAATCCAGCTACTCACATACATTGACAGTAAAGTTTGAGTTTGAAGCAAGGGTTAAAATTTCGACTGAAATTCAGAAATTTTGAGATCTTTAGCCGACAAAAATTTGAAAGGTACCCAAGTTTTGATTTTCGGTGAAAAATTGAAAGTTTGAGTATTTAAAAAAAAACTTGAAATTTATAAAATTGTCCCCAATACTTTACAGAATCGTGAATATGCCCCACAATCGACAAATTTTATTTTAAGTCAATTCCTAGTATGAAAATAATCTGAAAATTACTTCATTGTATTACAAATTACTGCTTATTGATAGCTTAATGACATGAAAAATACCAATTCATTTACCTTATATATAAATTTCATCCATGAGTTAACAAAATTACATGTTAATACATCATTGGTTGATTTAGAGTTTATAGAAAATTGAGACATTAATTTATAGGTTATTAGCATTTTTTATTTTTTATTTTTTATTTTTTATTTTTTTACTAAAATTTTTTCCAACACTTCCGTAAATTTGGACCAGTGAAATTTCTACCGAAACCAAAATGTAATAAATGAAATCAACTATCTATTCATCTATTCATGTTTCAAGATTAGTCTTTGCCATGTCCTTTTTAATTTGTTTTTAATTTTCTCCACAAAGCTGTTTGAAATTCTTTCTCACACTAATTTAACAGACTTTGTACTATTAACACTAAAACACACCTCCAGGCCAAGTCCTCAAAAGACACACTATGCGTATACGATGTGTTCAAGCTTTCAGCTATTCGTTAAGTTTGCCATCCAATGAAGTTGTACGTGGCAAACGTACACTGCTATTCTCTAGCTTCCCTTTCATTACACACGCACAACCACAACATGGATTGTACTAACTATACTGATTGTAAATTTTTCTGAAGTCATTATTCTTTTGGCCACTATTAGTCTCTGCTGCTTACCCAACCCTATTGACAGGTTGGGTATCAAAATATCCACAAAACGACATGATTATTTTTCGGTGAACTAGGACATGATTTTTCGTTCAATTCAATGGTTGGAATAAAAATTTCAAAAAAAGTGGTCTGTGCTTCGAATCTCTCAAACCATTAAGGGCATATTTACATATAAAAAATGATAATAGAAGGAATGATAATCGTTGAGAATTATTCTGTTTCCTTAATTACCTATCGTCTACTAACCTATTTGGGGATCAAAATTTAGTAAATTCTACACCAATTTAAGGGAAAAAAACACTCCAAAAAACTTGTGTATCCGATTCTCATTCTCGAACTTTTATTTCCCACCTCACGAGTCACAATTACCACACACAACAAGCTGGGCCCCAGCTGCCAGGTCACAGGTGGCGGCCTGTGGACGCACCAGCCGAACTATTCTGAGTCCATAATTTGTAGGACCCACATGCCAATGGACCCGATAATGTTCGGACAGATTCCCAACAGAATAGTTTTGGGGTATTTGTTTGCTTCACGCTTTAAAGACAATATTGTACCGTTTCTTAACACTTTTCAAATTTAAAGCAGTCAAATAAAGTCGTAGTGCATGATCGTGTTTGATACCTTAGGGTGCTAATGATATATTTTTCAGCATATGTGGGTGTTATAGAATAAACTGACCGGATGAGCAAATGCAGCGCGAGAAACGTTGAGCTCCTCGTTCGTCTTCATCGTGTTCATCACCATCATCATCAACGGTCCAGAAATCGAAGCCCTGCAAGAAGATTCACAAGCGAGTTAAAATGACGAAAATACCCACGAAGAAATGCGTGCGTTTATGGCGAGCGGCAAAGTCGTGAAAAGTGTTTTGGGAAAGTAGAGTAGCCTTAGTGTTTTCACCTTGAGAAGATGGAGAGCAAGCCACCGAAGTCCTTGTCGTCCAGCAAGCTCATCACCATTAATCCCGCGAATATCAAGAACCCCAAAAAATGCCTAGAATTTTCAGCTTCAATTAAGTAACAACTAAATCGAAATTAATCAATCTCTTCGCATTCAGCAAGAGCAATCACTCACTCACGTCCAGATATTGAGAGTCTCGTTGTGCCAGGCGAAGACACTCAATACGACGTCGGTTAACGGCCACTCGCACCGGTAATAGTCCAGTATGTACTCGTTGTCCTTCATGTACGCCGGAAGGTCCTGGAACTTCATCAGCCTCCTCCCGCTGCCGCTCTTCCCCTTCGCCGACGCCACTCGCTTCCGGCCGTCATTGCACATCTCTCTCTCTCTCTCTTTTCGCGCAAGGAAGATCTGGGCCGTCCGATTCGCCGATCAATGATCATAGAGACACTTCCCCTCTCCCGAGCTTCCTCGATTTCTTCCAATTTTGTGGTCTTCGCTGTTTCTTTTATATACACACCACAACCGAAGCGTGCTTTATTTTAAACTTTCTAGTGTGCGAGTCCATCGGACGTGCTTTCCGACGTGTCGGTCTGCAGTTGGAGGACACACAAAGAAGTCAAAGGAGTTGAGCTGTCAAAGTATTGGGGGGGAGCCGCGACACTTGGCTGACCTGGAATTTTATCCCAATTCAAAGAAAAAGATTCAAATGTGGCGGAAGGTGGTCTTTCTAGAACAAGGGCCCACTTGTGGGCCCATTTATTGGGGTCACGCGTTTGATAATTCTCTGCAATCAATCTGCCCCTTTTTTTCAATTAGAAATGTGTTAAATGAATGCGATACTAGTAATATGTACCATCTGTTGAACATGGCATGGCTATTATCGATTTTTTTGTGTATTCTCTAACACTTAAACATTATGCATTTGCTAATAGACGAAAAGTGTACTCAATTTTATTAACGCGACTATCTTGCGGCAAACTTTGATATAGTTAAGCTCAGGGTTTCACTTATATAGTTATTGAGCTCCTTTGGGTTTCAATTCGGATACGTTTAGCTTGTAGGCATGGACTTATTTGATTGTCGTTAAAAAACCAAGAATTACCATTATCTAACAAAAAAAAAATAACAAATCATCTGTGGGTATTAATCGAAGGTTGAGGACCGCCCACACAACAATTTCGAGCCACGTTAGCGTCAGGCGCGTGGCCGCACACATGAGTCCGCGCGTCAGCAACGTGCCACTCTGAAAAATGTAGCCGTTGCCCAATAACCGACTCGTACTGCCTTTAAATCTTCTAACCCCTTTAAATTCGGTGCTTTCTTTCAAGTTAGAGAGAGAATGGAGAAGCGTTTTCTAGTGCGAGAAAGAGTGAGAGAATTCATCTGAAATTTTGAATTTGTTTTTCGATTTTCTTAAGAGACAATGGAGGAGAAATCGGATTTTAGTGTTTCGATTTCTTCAAAAAGTTCGGAGTTTAAAATCAGATTCGTACTCGATCGAGGGAGCGGCGAGTCCACCTTGACGCAGAAAAGTTGATGTCAGAGGCGCCGTCGCCGGTGGTGGTGTACGATCGGGCGGCGAAGGAGGAGGCGGCGGAGACGGTCTCGAAGGTGGGGATAGACGACGGGAGATTCAGGGGAGGTGCTTCTTCGATTCTGCGGCGCTAGGGTTTAATGGCGGCGACTCCTTCCATCTCTTCTCTACAAGGAATACAGGTATGTATCTCCCTAATTTCTATTTCTTTTTCAATTTCATTTTTAATTCCTTTTGAAAAGACTGATTATTTTTGGGATCGTTTGGCTCGCCTCCGAGGTCGCCATTCATGAAGCTCTATTGACCAGCTACGCGTTGGCCGTTGACCTGCTAATGGCTTTCCGGTGATCGGCCGCGCCTGGTCCCTCATCGCCTCCGCAATCGACTACATTTCGGGTCAGTACCCTTTTATGGATCGGGCCCGGTGCTTGGACCGCGTCTTCGGCGCTTGCTTCCACACCATGGTAAATAAAAAATGGTCAGAAAATTCGATTCTTCCAATTAAAATGTGAAAATTCAAAATCAAAGATTCGATTTCTAATCTGAGTTTCTGATTTTTTCAGGAAAATGTTGCGATTTCTGATGGAATGCCCGAATTCTTGAGTAATTCAATCGTATGGCGGACGTTTGGGGTGAAAATTGATGGTTTAATTCTGGTTTAGCTTTGCGCAGGCTCCTTTTGGATTTGTTAAGGCTCATGGGCTGGGCCGTTACTCTAACAGGATTGTTGTGATCGGTGATACTCAGTACTTGTTCTCTCTTACCACTTTTAGGTATTGAGTTATGAAGTCAGTTTTTGACAATAAAAGATACGATTTTTGAAATGGGTTTTTGTTAGAATAATGGTTTGATGTTAATTTTTGATACAATCCTTCTGGGAAACTTGCTCGAATTGAGCATGCTTTAACAGCAGTTGGGTCTGGCTCGCCAGACAGCATTAGGGATTAAAGGTATGCAAATGTCCTATGCCTTCTTCTGAATTGGCTTTACAATGCATTTGAATTCATATTTTACAGTATCCGTCTTGATTGCATGGGGACATGTTGAATTTAGTGTTGTCAGTTTTCTTATCAAGATAAATCTATTTGGTTGTGTCATTTATTCATTTATTCTTCAAATGAATGGAGCTTTCATTGCATTAGAGAAGAAACTTCTGTCCATCTGCATTGACAAAACATCTGTGAGTGAATATGCTCATCTTGTTTGTACACTGGTATTCATTAGTTCTTTGACTAGCTATGGGCTTTTTTTTCCCACACTTATGGCATGTACTTTGACCTGCAGAATCTGTAATAGTGATGTTGCATCCCACAAACGAATATCATGATTGTCTGTGAATCCTTTTTCTGTTTTAGACATGAAATCATTTTCTCGGTGCTTCCTTATGCTGTCTTTTTGTTTACAGGATATAAAGAAGGGATTGTATGACAGTGGTAACATTGCTTTTACAGTTATCCTTGTCATTGAATGAAATTGTTCATTTTATAATGTGTAATCTGTTTATGCTCGAGGGCTGTTTTATTTTTCCACCGTATCTTTATTCTTCAGATGGTAAGCATCCTCTCGTATAAAAAGATCAAAAGAAAGAATTCGGTTAATTATACGTATTAGTTCGGTAAGTGTTTCTAAATGTGGTCAAGTTTTTCATTTATTGGTTCTAAAAGATATATATTTATTAGGATTCAAAAAGGACATGACTGCAGTCCATAAGCTTCGATCCTTGGCTAATTTTGAGTTTAGGTTATTTTTAATGAATTTATCAAAATATTTCTACAAATAATTAGACACAACCACTGATTATAGGATTTATGAACATGATTAAGCACTTCATCCTGTGAAACTCCACTATTATTGAAATTTGGTGACTTTGGAACAAATGTGTCTTTGTTTTATATTAAAATTTAATTTAATTTTCTGTTTTCACTTGGGGTTATTTTGGATGTGCATCTTTTGATTCTGCAATTTGCTCTATTCTTGTTGCTACATATTTTTGTTCACTCTTTTTGATTCTGCTTGCCATAGATTCTTGGGACTGAGGTTAAAGTTTGCTTATGCAGGATTGTCAAGAGTCAGAAGAAGAGCAGCCATTTTTTCTCCATTCTGGAATAAGAGGAAGATTTCATCAGTATAATCTAGAATGGTTGCTACTTGCCACTCAGAAGAAAGATCTATGTGGCTATTTTATGTTTTTCCTATTGCTTTTGTCCTTTGGCTGGTATTCCTTGAAACTTTATGGCCTCAATTCTTCCAGGGAGGTGGATTTACTCTGTATTCCAACTGTGGGAGTCTAAGATAAGTTCAATGGCTTTTGTGTATCATACAATCTTGTGTAATATGTTCCTGCATTCAGTTCTCTAGACCTTCATAGTTCCAAGCTCTGAAAATCAGAAGTCGATGTTTGGTGCTTTGTTCTCTAGACCACTTTTTTTAAAACATGTTAAAGACTTATTTTGAAGTGTCTGATTTGATAAGTATGCTGAACTTATTGGGTATTAATTGTATCTGAATGCCTTGACTTAAATTTTTAATAAATTGATTGACATGCCAATATGATGGGTGATCAATTGGTGTATTTCAGTTTAAAGAAATTGATTAAAAATATGATGGGGGATCATTATGTGCATTTCAGTTTGGCTGGATGCATTAGATTTTGATAGAGAGTGCATATGGTAGTTTAAGTATTTATACTGCTCTGTTGTAGGTCTCACATCTAGTTCTTGCAAGTCGTACTGCTTTGCTGAATGAGATCATTAACTGTAAAGAATATATTCCTATCTTATGATTGTTTCTTTTGGATTGGCAGACCAGAAAAACACCTTCGTTAAGTGTCAGACCTTTTGTCATATTTTTAGGTTTCATGTTCCTGGTTATTTATGTTCTTCCGCATATGGTTATTGAGTATATTTTAGTTTATATGTCTTTGTTGATTCATGTGTTTTGTTTGTTTGCTGAAGGATTTGGCAATCACATAGCCTCTAAGGGTGGACGCCTCAAGTTGGATGTGTTTAAGATAGTCCTCATCATCCGGGCAGCATGACAGTCCTTATCATCCAGCCAGAATATGCTATCAGGCATGAACTTCATTCTTTTTGGAATTCCAAATAGTCTCAGGCTTTGTGTCCAACTCTGTTAGTTTTGCCATTGTGAAAGTTATGTGGGTAGTCTATAGTTATTATGAAATAGGCATTGTTATTTATGCTTTATTAGATGTCCGTTAAAGGGCATTGGGACAAATATTACAATTGTATATTTATAATAACTGCTAATTGGTGAGAAGGATATTGCATTTCTTATGGCTTTAGAATTGATTAACATGATACTTCATCTCATTAAAATGCACTGTAAGTGAAATTTTAAGAGTTGGGACAAATGTGAAGGCCTTTGGACTATAAGATAGAGCTGCAACCGGAGGCTTTGCGCTTGAAAGTAGCCCCCTGAGCTATCAGAGCTAAGGAAGCAACTCTAGGAGCTGTTGGGTGCTGCGTCTTTTGGTCTCAGTTCCTTTTGGAGGTATGGGGCGGGGGGAGGTTTGTGTCCTATTTCCTTCCTTCTTTTGTTCTGGTTCTGGTCTTTATTAAATCAGAATTTCACTTCCACTTAGAATTGTTTAATCTGAAACATAGCATTTAATCCTGTTAAAATTCATTATGTCTTTATTTTAAATTAAAATTCATCGTCACTTTAAATTTTTTATCTGTTTTCAATTGGGTTTAGTTTGCATATGCATTCATTATTAGTGAAATTTGGTTACTTAGGAACAATGTGTCTTTATTTTAATTTAAAGTTCGCTGGCCTCTTCAAATTAGTGTTGGTTTTTACTTGGGGTTATGTTTGCATATGCAACTTCTGGTTATGCAATCTGCTCTATTATTTTTGCTGGGACAAATTTTGTTCTGCATGCCATAAATTCTTAGGATTGATAGTTTGCTTATTCAGGATTCTCATGAGTCAGAGGAAGAGGATTTCATAGTAATAAACTTCGATGGTTGCTATTTGCCACTCGGGAGAAAGGTCTAATTTAAGTGGCTATTCTTATGCGTCTCATGTTTGCTATTGTTCCTTTGCTTCATATTTCTTAAATCTTCTGGGTTTTTATTCTTCCAGGGAGGTGGATTTACTCTATAGTCCTAGAAACATCGGAAATGTCACATAAGTTCAATGACCTTTTCATATCCTTCTAATACAATCTTGTGTATATGTTTCTGCATTCAGTTCTCTAGACCTACATAGTTTGGAGCTCTGTTTTTCTAATTTAAAATGACAATAATGGGTATTAGTTGTTTCTGAAAGCCGCGACATAAATTTTTAATAAATTGATTAACATGCCAACCTAATGGGACATCAATACGTGTATTTCAGTTTGGCTGGATGCATTTGACTTTGACAAATTTTATATGGTAGTTAAGTTTTACATATGATAATAACAATCTACCATTCTGTACAAAGATGATGATGGAATTTGTACTGCTCTGTTGTAGGCAGTGGCGGATGCAGAAAAATCATTCAGGGGGCACCTTTTATATAACAAGATGAAAGCAAAAACATAGATCTAATATAGTTTACAATATCACTTAAAAAACCTATGAAAATAGTGGAGGAAGAAAGTTGAAGGGGGGGTGGGGGGTGGAGGGGGTGTGGTACGTGCCCCTCTTGGTCCTCTCCTGTGTCTGCCTGTGGTTGTAGGTCTCAAATCTAGGTGTAAGACGTACCATTTTATTGAAAAATGTCCTATACTCTTAAGAATATTTTCCTCCTATTTTATGATTGTTTGTTTTGGATTGGCAGGCTGAAAAAAACCTTTGTTGAGCATCGGACATTTTGTCACTTATATCAAAGTTTCCATGTCTGTTGGATATTTTTAGATTTCAAGTTCCAGGTTAGTTTTGTTCTTTCGCATATTGTTTTTGAGTTTATTTCGGTTTATATGTCTTTGTTGATTCATATGTTTTGTTTGTTGAAGAATTTGGCAATCACGTAGCCTTTAAGGGTGGACGCCTCAAATTAGATGCTTTTAACAGTCCTCATCATCTGGCCAGCACATGGTATCATGAACTTCATTATTTTTTGTTGTCCAACTAGTCCAACTTGAGTTCTTTATGGTATTCTGAATAGTCTGAGGTGAGTTCTTAAGCTGATTTGTGTCCCTTAATTAAGTTTCTGAGGATTCCTACAGACTCTATAGTTAACTTTTTAGGTCATGCCTATTGCATGACGTGTCGCAATGCAGATTGTGTATGCTTCGCTTCTTTGAAAGGAAAGTGATTAGTCTAGTGTTATTGTGAACTGTACATTTTATATTAAGCTTCATTAGAAGTCTGTTTGTTTAAGGTCATTTGGAAAAATATTAGAATAGTCTATTTATAATAACAGCTCTCTGGTCAACAAGATATTGCCACTTTAAAGTGTCCTCTGGCTACATGATTGATTAACATGAAACTTAGCACTTTATCCTGATAAAATCCGTGATAGTGAAATTTGGTAACTTGGAACAAATGTGGCTTTGGTTTAAATTTAAATTCAATGTAATTGTTTGTTTTCTATTGGGGGTTATTTTGCTTATGCATCTTTTAATTATACAATCTGCTTTATTATTTTTTTTGTTACAGGTTTTTGTTTTGCTTTCCAAAAATTCATGGGACTGATGTATGAATTTGCTTATTCAGGATTCTCAAGAGTTGAGGAATACAATGCAGGTATTTCTTCTAAATTCTGGTATGAGAAGAGGATTCCATCAGTAATTGGTATTTTTAATGGTTGCTATTTGCTACTCAGAAGATAGATCTAAGTGGCTATTTATAAGTTTTTCCTGTCTGCTTTTGTTCTTTAGTTAGTATGCCTTGAATCTTCCTGGTTTCGATTCTTACAGGGAGCTGGATTTACTCTGCATTCCTCACTTCAGAATTCTACGATAAGTTCTATGGCCTTTGTATATCCTTTTAATACAATCTTGCTTAATATATTTCTGCATTCAGTCCTCTATACCTACATTGTTCAGGCTCTTTTTTAATTTGAATGACTATTAGAATTGATTGTTCGGTGCTCTATTCTCTTGACCACTTCTTTTAAAACTTGATAAAGACTTATCTTGAAGTGTCTGATAAGTATGATGAACTTATTGGGTAATAATTTTTTCTGAAAAATCTCGATTTTTAATAAATTGATTGACATGCCAACGTGATGGGTGAACAATATGTGAATTTCAGTTCGAATGGATGCACTAGATTTTGATAAATTACATATGATAGTTAAGTACTGATTACAATGGCATTTGTACTACTCTGTTGTAAGTCTCACATTTAGGTCTTGTAAGGTGTTCCATTTTTGTGAAAAATATCCTTTACTTTCCAGAATGTTTTCTTCTCTCATGAATGTTTGTTTTGGATTGGCAGACATGAAAAACACCTTTGTTGAGTCCGAAATTTTGTCACTTGTATCAAAGTTTCCATTGTCTGGATGTGTTTAGATTTCTTGTTGCTACAAATTCTTGTTCTGTCTTTTTTGTTCTGTCTACAAATTTTGGTTTTTTTTTTTTTTTGTTTTTTTTTTTTTAATTTTTTTTGGAAAAACCGTCGTTTTACTTGTTCTTTTTGTTGTCTTATTGCATCCTAAATCTGCATCATTTTGCAACTTCGTGTTTGGTTGATAGTCTGTCCTATGTTATCCTATATATTTCTGTTACGTTTTTGCAGGTTCACAAATATACTGACCATAGCACAACAAGTATGGCTTCGAAAACTTGTGGGTTTGAAAAATCCAGTTAGTCAATTAAGTGATAGAGTTTGTAAAGGAAGATGAACCACAATTCTAATGTCTACTGGACTCAAAAGGATACCCAAGAAGAAAAAGTTGGCACCAGATGGTCTACAACCTGCTGAACAGGAATGGTTTATAGTCTGTCATGCCATTCTCTACTCTTTTACTGAACGCAAGTTTTTCTGGTCTCTTGACTTTTTGACATATTTCAGATTTAATATGACGAAGGAGCATGAAGGACGAAGAAAATAACAAAGAGAGGAAGAAGAAAAGAAAACTGAAGAAGCAGCAACCAAATGAACTTAAATAACCACTGAGAGATATTAGGGAGAAGCGGATTACTCAAGAATTGAAATGGAGCTGAAGTTGAATTAGTTGTTGAAAAGAGTGAAGACATTTATCTCAGACAACCACCCTTCTTTCCTCTAATGTTGGAGTTTCAGTGAATGGTGACATTCTATATTGCCAGCACAAAGGACCCGTTTTCTGGACTGCCTATAGGGTACATTTGCATTTGATACTTAATTTTCTGTTGATATATATGCTTTATATTTTGGGGTTATGGCAGCTTGTTCTTTGTCTATGTATGCACATGTTGGAGCATGAAGGACGAAGAAAATAACAAAGAGAGGAAGAAGAAAAGAAAACTGAAGAAGCAGCAACCAAATGAACTTAAATAACCACTGAGAGATATTAGGGAGAAGCGGATTACTCAAGAATTGAAATGGAGCTGAAGTTGAATTAGTTGTTGAAAAGAGTGAAGACATTTATCTCAGACAACCACCCTTCTTTCCTCTAATGTTGGAGTTTCAGTGAATGGTGACATTCTATATTGCCAGCACAAAGGACCCGTTTTCTGGACTGCCTATAGGGTACATTTGCATTTGATACTTAATTTTCTGTTGATATATATGCTTTATATTTTGGGGTTATGGCAGCTTGTTCTTTGTCTATGTATGCACATGTTGCTTTGGGTGGTCTATTTAGGTCCATAAGTTATATTTATGTGAATTGCTGTATTTTTTAAAGGGTTTCAGTTTCTTTTTTTTGTCAAATGATAAATAAACTTTTTAATGCTATCTAGTTTGTATTAATCCTAGGTGTTTGCTTTATCTGGACCTGATAAATCTCAGTGGTTTAGGAGGGTAGCATTATGTGTGCTTTAATTAGAGTTAGACTTAGTATATGCCAAAGTTTGTGCTTTAATTAGAGTTAAATTTAGTACGCCGAAGTTTGAAGTATTACCTATATACAGTTGAAAGACGGGCTGGTAAGATGTGTTCCAAAGTGTTGGCGGGAGATCAATGACTATTTTTGTTTGGATGGTAAACACATCATTTTGATATTTTTATGACTTTTAAGGTGCTAATTGAATGACTCAGCTTTCTCATACACTTCGAATGGAAATTTTTCATAGGGTTTCATGTTTCGAGCATTTCTAATTTTTTACATCACACTATGTCATTGCCTGTGCACCAATAAGGTAGACTTCTCCAGGCTTGACGGAAGTCCCTTACAACACATGCTTTGAATACTTCTGTACACCTTAGACTTAAAATGGAAGAAGAAAAGCAGCAGGATGATTATAACACATGCTGCTATACACCTTACACCAAAGTCAAAAGGATACCCAAGAAGAAAAAGTTGACGCCAGAGGGTGTATGAGATCTTACAGAACTTAAGTTTTACTGAACTTAAGTTTTCTGGTCTCTTGACTTTTTGAGATCTTACAGATTTAAGATATAGGAGCAAGAAGCACGGTGAAAACAACAAAGAGAGGAAGAGGAAAAGAGGAACGCTGAAGATACCACAACCAAATGAACTCAAATGGCATTAGGCAGAAGCGGATTACTCAAGAATTGAAATAGAACAGCAGTTGATCAAGTGATTGTTGAATAGAGTAAAGAGCATTCATCTCAGACAACCTGTGATTCTTCTGATGTTGGAATTTCAGTGAATGGCAAGGTTCTTTATTGCCAATTCTAAGGACCCCTTTGGTAGGCTGCCTCAAGTGCTGGAGGGTACGTTTACCTTTTATACTTCATTTATTGTTGATATATGCTTAACAGATTGTGGTTATGGGAAGCTTGTTCCTTTTCTCTGTATGCATATGCTGCTTAGGTCCATATGTTTTATTTATGTGTCTATTGCTTGACTCTTTATGGATTAATTTGATCTTCAATGGGTTTCAGTATCGGTTTTGTATCTTAATTGTTTAATGCTATCAAAATTCTATTAATAGTAGGTGTCCTATTTTTTTGACTTGCTTAATCTTAGCTGTTTAGGAGGGCGGCCTTTTGCTTGCTTTAATTAGAGTTAGATTTAGTATACTCAAAATTATAGTATTACCTACAAACTAGTGCATAAACAGTTGAAAGACGGGTTGGCTTCAGTTCAATGACGATTTCTGTTCGGATACACACATGCCATAAAGGATAGAAGTCCTAATGAAAATCATAATTTTGACATTTTAATAACTTTTTAAGGAGCTAATTGCAAGATTATACTTTTTGTATACTATTTTCTCATACATACTGAATGGAAATTGTTCACAGTGCTTCATGTTTCGAGCATCCCAACCCAGGTCGTCACCTGCACACCAATATGGTAGACTTCTCTATGAATATAGTTCAGGCTTGGCGGAAGTCCTTTAACTGCCTGGATTAGTTCTAATTGTTTAACCTGGATCCTGGATTCCTTGTATCTTCTTATTAGGTTATTTCAAACTAGCGATATTGGCTGCTTAGAAGGTTTTTTTTTCATCAAGTCTTGGGCTGAGCTAATTATTTTGTCTTGTCTTTTTATCAAGTTGCACTTGCGGTGAATGCTGCTTGAGGGTTTCGGAAAACCTTAGACATGAAGAAGAAGAAGAAGTACAAGAAGAAAACCTGCAGTCCTTCAGGAAGAATTAGCACATGTACAAGCCATACTAGCAGTAATTCATTTTGAAACAAATGTATCTTAGATCACTCATTTTCTATTATTGTTCTAATGTCTAACTTATTGTTTAATTTTAGTTTTAAAATAAGGCAGGATGCATACCTATTCAACGAGGCTGAAGACGAATAGGTGAATGGTACGTTATTTTCCATCTGTTATCATCAAATTCCTGTAAACATTAGATATTGTAGAATATTCTTATTTTAGCTTGGCAAGATCTCTATTTAATGGTAGCTGGAGTTGCTTCTTTAGTGCTGGGTATATAAAAAGAGGTGAGCACGGGTTTTCCTTTCAAATATATATACCCTTCTTTAGATTAGGTAGTGAATCTCTGTGGGCAGTATATTCTACTACTGATGCTTTATTCCTGTTCTTGTTCCACTTGGTAATATTTTATTTGGTTTGTAGTTGTCAATTATTGTTGTTGCATTACTTGTTACTTGTTGAATAAAGTGTAGTAGATCAGTAGTGCATATAGTGTGAAGTCCAAGATTTTCCAATTTTGAAGCAATAGCATGTGTCATTAGTGAAAACCAAAGATGCAATCCTTTACTTCCAGTGGGAATGTAGAAGCAGTAATAACGAAGTCGCATCAGTAGTGCATATAGTGTGCGGTCCAGATTTTCCAATTTTGAAGCAATAGCATGTGTCATTAGTGATAACCAAAGATGCAATCCTTTACTTCCAGTGGGAATGTAGAAGCAGTAATAATGAAGTCGCATCCGAAAAATGAATATTATGATTGGTTGTGACTCCTCTTTCAGTTTTATAAGTGGATATATTTTTTGCTGCTGCCTTATGCTTTCGTTTTGCCTACAGGGTATAAAGGAGGGGTGGAATGACGGTGGCAGTATTGCTTCTTCAGTTATCCTTGTCACTGTTGTCACATGTATTGAATGAAACTGTTCATTGTATAATGTGTAAAATACGTTAATGTTTAGGGCCATTTTCTTTTTCCAGTGTATGCTTACTGTTTTCTTCGTTAGTTCGGTTCTAACTGAATGCACCGCCTTTTCAGATATTTAAAACAAATCATTTTATATCAGGTGGGCCTTGAGCTTGTTCCTAAGGACTACGATATGGACACTGTATCTCCTTTTCGCAAATCAGATGCAGTAAGCATGGTCCCTGTGTATAAGGTAAAGACATATATAGTTTATTAAAATCTGGATATCTAATTCCCTTAGGACTTTTCAGTTTCCATAAATCTGTTTGTTCTCTATACAGCATGTTGCATGTTCATCGGCAGATGGACGCACACTGTTGGAATCATCCAAGACTTCCTTGGATAAAGGTAAACTGGAGGATGCTGTTAATAATGGTACTAAAGGTATGGTGTCTCTTATCTTCGTTCTAATTAAAGTCGTGATTTTTTTTTTTTTGCAAATTGAAAGACAAAATTGATCTAAACTTCGATATGATTTTTGCAGGCACTCTCGACAGTATGTGGGCCATATCATTGAATGACAGCCGGAGCATATAGTCTTCTTGCTGTAGTGCTGTACCACACTGGGGATTTCAACCAGGTATGTGCTTTAATACGCTTCGAAAGGTTGAAATTGCACTTTTCCTTGATGTCCCCTGCACCATGGATGGGCAAAAATCATTTAAAAACTGCATTACTAAAATAAATTCATTTTTCTGACAACAAACAAAAGAATAAATACAATGGTGACAGCAGATAACTTAATTTTAAATTGTAGAAAATTTCAAGTACTTTTTGTGTCAACAACATTCTTTGTCGTGTATTACCACAAGTTGTACATGTTACATTATTTGAGTATTAATTAAGTAGACTTATTGGTGAGATTTTGTCAGCATGTTTGACATATAGTTTTTGTTATGGTCAGTGAAATACTGACATTGTTTCAACTATAACCAGGCAACCATCTATCTGCAAAAAGCTCTGGATATCAATAAAAGGGAACTTGGACTTGATCATCCTGATACCATGAAGAGTTACGGAGATTTAGCGGTTTTTCTATTATCGACTTCAACATACGGAGTTGGCCCTGAAGTATGTTTCTATGTTTTTTCAATCAATCCGCCTCTTCTGATGTTTATATCGTCATGAGTGTCCGTGAGTAGCAATAGGTGTGCTAATTTATTTGATTTACGTATGTAGCCATATCTTCCACTACTAGTTATCACGCGGAGACCAGCAGCTTCAATCCCCTTTAATTGAAAGTCATGTTAAGCAAATTGGTAAACAATTGAGGGTAGTCAATAAAGGTTCTTCCCTTGACAAAAATAATGGATAATTTAAATCTGTGGTCTGAATGTTCTTCAGTACTTTCTGCTGAAAAGATTTGTTACACGCGAAGAGTGAGAACTATTGAAACAGTTGGGCTGGGTGTAGTTTTCTATGGAAGTATTGACTAAAGCACATTTGTGCACTTATGGCCTAATGATACTTTTTTGTACAACAAAGAACTCATTAAAATGAGGCATTTTCAGTTAGTATCAGTTGTTATTGACAGGATTCTTCAATTTTAATTAGTTGATACTCCATTTATTTTAAACCTACATCACGTGAAAATATTTGTGCTTTGAAAAAAATTAGAGTTCAATTTACAATAAATGCTTTCTTTCTTTTTTTGGGATAGGAACATAGCTAGAAGTGTGTTATTGTTACAGTGTGTTCTATTATTACACAAGTAGGTTTTTTTCACTGGTCCATTTTTATTTACCTACTGACTAAAATAGTCAAATTGGTACTGTGGTGCCTCATTTAATCTAAGAAATCATATGGTACATGTTCATTGGCGTTCACAATGCGGCAAATACATAATTCTTTTAGTTTATCTGGGTTTGGTTTCTCAATGATTCACATTATATCAAGGGAGGGAGAATAGAAATAGCGTTAGATATTACATTAAGCTTACTGTCAAAAATCATGAGTCAGTAGGTCAGATAAAATGGGGTTCAATTTGATTTCCCAGACTATATGCTTTGCACGAGTATGTGCATTGAAGGAATCCTAGAATTTCTGATGAGGAAAGGAGCAAAGTTGCATAACTTATTGGTTTCTTCAAAATAATTACGTCAATCGTGCTCTGTATCTTTTGCATCTGACATGTGGGCCATCTCATCCAAACACAGCTGCTATCTATATCAATGTAGCAATGATGGAAGAAGGTTTTGGGAATGTCCGTGTTGCTCTTAGATATCTCCATGAAGCTCTAAAGTGTAATCAAAGGCTGATTGGAGCTGATCATATACAGGTATCACTCTGTCCTTTCCGTTTCATCTACAAGTAAACTACTAGTTGGTCTTGTATAGGAAGTTCTGTGATCTGTGCATGAAGAGTGTTCAAAGTGATAATAAAACTGAGAAAAAGACTCGATTGATCAGAATTGAGGAAAGTTATAATGTGCCAAACAGTAACTGAACCCCTTCTTTTTGTTGTTCCTCTAGAAGATAATTTAAGTTGGTTACTTTTGCAATTCCTGAACTCTGCCTTGACACGGAAACCATATTTGGTTGACTTGTTGCCGCTCAGTCAGAGATTATTTGGACTCAATGCCTTCTATGAGCTCATCTGATTTGAAGACTGATATTTAATTATTGGTTTTCATTGACTAGGTTAAAGAAGGTTAAGTATTTTAATAGAGCTTGCAGGTCTCATGTCTTGATTTAATGTATTCGGAGTAAGCATCAAATGGAAATCCATTTTATAGACCAAAGTAGTTTCTTTTTTCATGCAAACAAAAATCAGAGTGAAATCTTGGAGTAATGAACAAGTCAGCCATGCCATACATACCCTCTCTTCCACTAACCAACCCTATTGCTGCATAGGCCACATATGCCCTGTACTCATAGTACGGAAATCTTCCACAATGGTTAATATGTCCTGCTTGCATTTGATTGTATGTTTATTAATTAGTACTATGAATAATTGGTGCACATGTTGATGGATGTTATAATTCATACTTCTCTTCACTCCAGACTGCTGCTAGCTACCATGCCATTGCCATCGCACTTTCCTTGATGGAAGCTTACACATTAAGTGTTCAGCATGAACAAACTACCTTACAGATACTGCAGGCAAAACTTGGGTCTGAGGATTTGCGTACACAGGTAATACCAATTTCAGTAGTTTGTAACTGAAACAGATACGGCCAACAAAATAATGTATAACTGAAGAACATGTTTGGTGAGCCTTTTCTTGTTTACTCGTGTGCATACATTCTCGCACACAAAGTATTTGTGATGAAACCTTATTTAGTTTCGTGTTCTGCATATTATAGGATGCGGCTGCATGGCTCGAGTATTTCGAGTCCAAGGCTTTAGAGCAGTAAGAAGCTGCGCGCAATGATACTCCAAAGCCAGATGCCTCAATCTCCAGTAAGGGCCATATAAGGTAGTAGCAGAAAGAAAAACTATTATTATGCACATAAGGTTTTCACTTAGGTAGCAGAAAGCAAAACTATTATTATGCACATAAGATTTTCACTTTTAGGTGTTTCCGTTCAATAGTAGAAGTCCATGCATCAGTTATGTCACGCTAATCACAAGTATGTTTCTGGTGTTCCCTGTTTTGGTATTTTGTGTTTGTAGGGAACTTGTGTTCTTGTTTTTTTAGTCATTTCATTTTTTTCATCTCTTGGTTCCTTGTCATTTTGCTGGTGAACTTACCTGTAAAAGGATATTACAATGTGATCACGGCCGTGAGTGAAAGTTTCACATGGAAGAATTTTATAAATATATTCTCTTAATTGCATTCACATAGCAACATTCACATGGAATATGCTTTTTCTTTCTTCGATCAGTGTGTCAGACCTCTTGGACTCACCAGATGCTGATATGAAAGCAAGAGAGGCTCAAAGGAAAGCTCGTGCAAAGGTCTTAAATTCCTAACCTGCCTGTGGTTTTTGACTCTCACTTTATTTGTTTATTGTGTAATTAAACTGATAAATTCTCTCAACAATGTAGGTCAAAGGCAAACCAGGACAAATAGGGGAGTCTGTATCTGATGAATTCCAGACGGATGATATTGTATTGCCAAGTCATCGTGTTCGGGAGAATTCAAGTGATAAAGAGAACCAGTCAGAACCTCAATCCGAAGAATCTAGAAATGAGAAATCTAATTCGGGCCTACTGGATCAATCATTAGAATTAAATACAAATAATGATAGTGCACAAGATGACACGTCAGATGAAGGTTGGCAAGAAGCTGTTCCGGTTAACATGATACTCCATCCGATTAAAATGCACTGTAAGTGAAATTTTAAGAGTTGGGACAAATGTGAAGGCCTGTGGACTATAAGATAGAGCTGCAACCGGAGGCTTTGCGCTTGCAACCGGAGGCATTTAATCCTGTTAAAATTCATTATGTCTTTATTTTAAATTAAAATTCATCCTCACTTTAAATTTTTTATCTGTTTTCAATTGGGTTTAGTTTGCATACGCATTCATTATTAGTGAAATTTGGTTTTCAATGTGTCTTTATTTTAATTTAAAGTTCACTGGCCTCTTCAAATTAGTGTTGGTTTTTACTTGGGGTTATGTTTGCATATGCAACTTCTGGTTATGCAATCTGATCTTGCTGGGACAAAATTTTGTTCTGCTTGCCATAAATTCTTAGGATTGACAGTTTGCTTATTCAGGATTCTCGAGAGTCAGAGGAAGAGGATTTCATAGTAATAATCTTCGATGGTTGCTATTTGCCACTCGGGAGAAAGGTCTAATTTTAGTGGCTATTCTTATGCGTCTCATGTTTGCTATTGTTCCTTTGCTTCGTATTTCTTAAATCTTCTGGGTTTCTATTCTTCGAGGGAGGTGGATTTACTCTATAGTCCTAGCAACATCGGAAATGTCAGATAAGTTCAATGACCTTTTCATATCCTTCTAATACAATCTTGTGTATAGGTTTCTGCATTCAGTTCTCTAGACCTACATAGTTTGGAGCTCTGTTTTTCTAATTTAAAATGACAATAATGGGTATTAGTTGTTTCTGAAAGCCGCGACATAAATTTTTAATAAATTGATTAACATGCCAACCTAATGGGACATCAATACGTGTATTTCAGTTTGGCTGGATGCATTTGACTTTGATAAATTTTATATGGTAGTTAAGTACTAATTACATATGATAATAACAATCTACCATTCTGTACAAAGATGATGATGGATTTTGTACTGCTCTGTTGTAAGCAGTGGCGGATGCAGAAAAATCATTCAGGGGGCACCTTTTATATAACAAGATGAAAGCAAAAACATAGATCTAATATAGTTTACAATATCACTTAAAAAACCTATGAAAATAGTGGAGGAAGAAAGTTGAGGAGGGGGCGGGGGGTGGGGTACGTGCCCCTCTTGGTCCTCTCCTGTGTCTGCCTGTGGTTGTAGGTCTCAAATCTAGGTGTAAGACGCACCATTTTATTGAAAAATGTCCTATACTCTTAAGAATATTTTCCTCCTATTTTATGATTGTTTGTTTTGGATTGGCAGACTGAAAAAAACCTTTGTTGAGCATCGGACATTTTGTCACTTGTATCAAAGTTTCCATGTCTGTTGGATATTTTTAGATTTCAAGTTCCTGGTTAGTTTTGTTCTTTTGCATATTTTTTTTGAGTTTATTTCGGTTTATATGTCTTTGTTGATTCATATGTTTTGTTTGTTGATGAATTTGGCAATGGTGTAGCCTTTAAGGGTGGACACCTCAAATTCGATGCTTTTAACAGTTCTCATCATCTGGCCAGCACATGGTATCATGAACTTCATTATTTTTTGTTGTCCAACTAGTCCGAGTTGAGTTCTTTATGGTATTCTGAATAGTCTGAGGTGAGTTCTTAAGCTGATTTGTGTCCCTTAATTAAGTTTCTGAGGATTCCTACAGACTCTATAGTTAACTTTTTAGGTCATGCCTATTGCATGACGTGTTGCAATGCAGATTCTGTATGCTTCGCTTCTTTGAAAGGAAAGTGATTAGTCTAGTGTTATTGTGAATTGTACATTTTATATTAAGCTTCATTAGAAGTCTGTTTGTTTAAGGTCATTGGGAAAAATATTAGAATAGTGTATTTATAATAACAGCTCTCTGGTCAACAAGATATTGCCACTTTAAAGTGTCCTCTGGCTACATGATTGATTAACATGAAACTTAGCACTTTATCCTGATAAAATCCGTTATAGTGAAATTTGGTAACTTGGAACAAATGTGGCTTTGGTTTAAATTAAAATTCAATGTAATTGTTTGTTTTCTATTGGGGGTTATTTTGCTTATGCATCTTTTAATTATGCAATCTGCTTTATTATTTTTTTTGTTACGGGTTTTTGTTTTGCTTTCCATAAATTCATGGGACTGATGTATGAATTTGCTTATTCAGGATTCTCAAGAGTTGAGGAATACAATGCAGGTATTTCTTCTAAATTCTGGTATGAGAAAAGGATTTCATCAGTAATTGGTATTTTTAATGGTTGCTATTTGCTACTCAGAAGATAGATCTAAGTGGCTATTTATAAGTTTTTCCTGTCTGCTTTTGTTCTTTAGTTAGTATGCCTTGAATCTTCCTGGTTTCGATTCTTACAGGGAGCTGGATTTACTCTGCATTCCTCACTTCAGAAGTCTACGATAAGTTCTATGGCCTTTGTATATCCTTTTAATACAATCTTGCTTAATATATCTCTGCATTCAGTCCTCTATACCTACATTGTTCAGGCTCTTTTTTAATTTGAATGACTATTAGAATTGATTGTTCGGTGCTCTATTCTCTTGACCACTTCTTTTAAAACTTGATACAGACTTATCTTGAAGTGTCTGATAAGTATGATGAACTTATTGGGTAATAATTTTTTCTGAAAATCTCAATTTTTAATAAATTGATTGACATGCCAACGTGATGGGTGAACAATATGTGAATTGCAGTTCGACTGGATGCACTAGATTTTGATAAATTACATATGATAGTTAAGTACTGATTACAATGGCATTTGTACTACTCTGTTGTAAGTCTCACATTTAGGTCTTGTAAGGTGTTCCATTTTTGTGAAAAATATCCTTTACTTTCAACAATGTTTTCTTATCTTATGAATGTTTGTTTTGGATTGGCAGACATGAAAAACACCTTTGTTGAGTCCGAAATTTTGTCACTTGTATCAAAGTTTCCATTGTCTAGATATGTTTAGATTTCTTGTTGCTACAAATTCTTGTTCTATTTAGTGTAAATTCGTGGGATTGCTATATGAATTTTCTCATTCAGCATTCTTAAGAATCAGAAGAAGACTACTGCAGCCATTTTCCTCCATTCTGGAATGAGAGGAGGATTTCATCAGTAATAGGTAATCTAGAATGGTTACTACTCGTCACTCAGAAGAAATATGTAAGTGACTATTTTTATGTTTTTCCTGTTTTCTTTTTTCCTTTGGTTGGTATTCCTTGAATCTTCGTGGTCTCAATTCTTCTAGGGAGGGGACTTACTCTGTATTCCTAGCAACATCGGAAATCTAAGATAAGTTCAATGGCCTTGTTTATCCTCCTAATACAATCTTGTCTAATATGTTTCTACATTCAGTATTCTATATCTACATAGTTCGGGGCTTTTTCTTTTTAATTCAAAATGACTATAGACTTAAATGTTCGGTTCCTTGTTCTTTAGACCACTCCTTTTAAAACATGTTAAAGACTTTATTTTCAAGTGTCTGATTTGATAAGTATTATGAACATATCGGGTCGTGTAGCCATTGACAACTTCTGTTAAACGTGTATGACCAGCAAGAACATTACATAAGGTAATACATATACACTTTGTACTTTGTCATCCGGTAAAGACACTTTTCCTGAAAGATAAAATTAAACAAATTTCAAAGAATGCCTTGTGTATACAGTTGTTCTGTATTACTAAGTCGGGTGCTGTATTCTTTGTATTTGATTTTCTGAATTTTCATTTTATTTTACAGGAAAAGTCGTAAGTGTCATCCTACTATTTGTTCGGCATATCTTGCCTCTTGCCTATTTTGCTAGTTGCCGTTCCAGTTATGCAGTCATCCAAGGTCAGCCACTTCTCTAGTTCAATTTGACATCCTTTGATCAATCATGGCACATCCGTCGTTTCATGAACACCTTGTAGTTACTTTTTGGCAATTTAAGAATCTATTGTGTATTCAAATTTTTATGTGCTGTTTTCTATTCCTTTGTAATTAACTATAGTTATAACTTGAGCAGAGTAACGATCCAACCAAGAAGAGTTATCAAGATATTACCAAGATTCTTCCTTTCATGATTGGTGAGCAGATGAAAAAACCGTCGTTTCATGAACACCTTGTAGTTACTTTTTGGTAATTTAAGAATCTATTGCATCCTAAATCTGCATCATTTTGCAACTTCGTGTTTGGTTGATAGTCTGTCCTATGTTATCCTATATATTTCTATTACATTTTTGCAGGTTCACAAATGTACTGACCATAGCACAACAAGTATGGTTTCGAAAACTTGTGGGTTTGAAAAATCCAGTTAGTCAATTAAGTGATAGAGTTTGTAAAGGAAGATGAACCACAATTCTAATGTCCACTGGACACAAAAGGATACCCAAGAAGAAAAAGTTGGCACCAGATGGTCTACAACCTGCTCAACAGGAATGGTTTATAGTCTGTCATGCCATTCTCTACTCTTTTACTGAACGCAAGTTTTTCTGGTCTCTTGACTTTTTGACATATTTCAGATTTAATATGACGAAGGAGCATGAAGGACGAAGAAAATAACAAAGAGAGGAAGAAGAAAAGAAAACTGAAGAAGCAGCAACCAAATGAACTTAAATAACTACTGAGAGATATTAGGGAGAAGCGGATTACTCAAGAATTGAAATGGTGCTGCAGTTGAATTAGTTGTTGAAAAGAGTGAAGACATTTATCTCAGACAACCACCCTTCTTTCCTCTAATGTTGGAGTTTCAGTGAATGGTGACATTCTATATTGCCAGCACAAAGGACCCGTTTTCTGGACTGCCTATAGGGTACATTTGCATTTGATACTTAATTTTCTGTTGATATATATGCTTTATATTTTGGGGTTATGGCAGCTTGTTCTTTGTCTATGTATGCACATGTTGCTTTGGGTGGTCTATTTAGGTCCATAAGTTATATTTATGTGAATTGCTGTATTTTTTAAAGGGTTTCAGTTTCTTTTTTTTTGTCAAATGATACTTTATTTTAACTTTTTAATGCTATCTAGTTTGTATTAATCCTAGGTGTTTGCTTTATCTGGACCTGATAAATCTCAGTGGTTTAGGAGGGTAGCATTATGTGTGCTTTAATTAGAGTTAGAATATGCCAAAGTTTGTGCTTTAATTAGAGTTAAATTTAGTACGCCGAAGTTTGAAGTATTACCTATAAACTAGTATATATACAGTTGAAAGACGGGCTGGTAAGATGTGTTCCAAAGTGTTGGCAGGAGATCAATGACTATTTTTGTTTGGATGGTAAACACATCATTTTGATATTTTTATGACTTTTAAGGTGCTAATTGAATGACTCAGCTTTCTCATATTGAATGAAAATTTTTCATAGGGTTTCATGTTTTGAGCATTTCTAATTTTTTACATCACACTATGTCATTGCCTGTGCACCAATAAGGTAGACTTCTCCAGGCTTGACAGAAGTCCCTTAATTACCTGGGTTTAGTCTAATTCCACCTAGATTCCTTATATTTTTGTATCTGGTTATTTCAAACTAATGGATTCTGGCTGCTTAGAGTTTTTATTTTTCCTCAAGTCGTGGGCTGAGTTAATAATTGTGTCTTTTTATCAAGCTACTTGCTTCGAATACTTCTGCACACCTTAGACTTAAAATGGAAGAAGAAAAGTACCAGGATGATTATAACACATGCTGCTATACACCTTACACCAAAGTCAAAAGGATACCCAAGAAGAAAAAGTTGACGCCAGAGGGTGTATGAGATCTTACAGAACTTAAGTTTTACTGAACTTAAGTTTCCTGGTCCCTTGACTTTTTGAGATCTTAGAGATTTAAGTTATAGGAGCAAGAAGCACGGTGAAAACGACAAAGAGAGGAAGAGGAAAAGAGGAAAGCTGAAGATACCGCAACCAAATGAACTCAAATGGCATTAGGCAGAAGTGGATTACTCAAGAATTGAAATAGAACAGCAGTTGATCAAGTGATTGTTGAATAGAGTAAAGAGCATTCATCTCAGACAACCTGTGATTCCTCTGATGTTGGAATTTCAGTGAATGGCAAGGTTCTATATTGCCAATTCTAAGGACCCCTTTGGTAGGCTGCGTCAAGTGCTGGAGGGTACGTTTACCTTTTATACTTCATTTATTGTTGATATATGCTTAACATATTGTGGTTATGGGAAGCTTGTTCCTTTTCTCTGTATGCATATGCTGCTTAGGTCCATATGTTTTATTTATGTGTCTATTGCTTGACGATTTATGGATTAATTTGATCTTCAATGGGTTTCAGTATCGGTTTTGTATCTTAATTGCTTAATGCTATCAAAATTCTATTAATAGTAGGTGTCCTCTTTTTTTGACTTGCTTAATCTTAGCTGTTTAGGAGGGCGGCCTTTTGCTTGCTTTAATTAGAGTTAGATTTAGTATACTCAAAATTTAAAGTATTACCTATAAACTAGTGCATAAACAGTTGAAAGACGGGTTGGAAAGATGTCTTCCAAAGTGTTGGCTTCAGTTAAAGTATTACCTATAAACTAGTGCATAAACAGTTGAAAGACGGGTTGGAAAGATGTCTTCCAAAGTGTTGGCTTCAGTTCAATGACGATTTCTGTTCGGATACACACATGCCATAAAGGATAGAAGTCCTAATGAAAATCATAATTTTGACATTTTAATAACTTTTTAAGGAGCTAATTGCAAGATTATACTTTTTGTATACTACTTTCTCATACATATTGAATGGAAATTGTTCACAGTGCTTCATGTTTCGAGCATCCCAAATTTTTAGGTCACCCTAGGTCGTCGCCTGCACATCAATATGGTAGACTTCTCTATGAAAATAGTTCAGGCTTGGCGGAAGTTCTTTAACTGCCTGGATTAGTTCTAATTGTTTCACCTGGATCCTGGATTCCTTGTATCTTCTTATTAGGTTATTTCAAACTAGCGATATTGGCTGCTTAGAAGGTTTTCTTTTTTCATCAAGTCTTGGGCTGAGCTAATTATTTTGTCTTGTCTTTTTATCAAGTTGCACTTGCGGTGAATGCTGCTTGAGGGTTTCGAAACACCTTAGACATGAAGAAGAAGAAGAAGAAGTACAAGAAGAAAAGCTGCAGTCCTTCAGGAAGAATTAGCACATGTACAAGCCATACTAGCAGTAATTCATTTTGAAACAAATGTATCTTAGATCACTCATTTTCTATTATTGTTCTAATGTCTAACTTATTGTTTAATTTTAGTTTTAAAATAAGGCAGGATGCATACCTATTCAACGAGGCTGAAGACGAATAGGTGAATGGTACGTTATTTTCCGTCTGTTATCATCAAATTCCTATGAACATTATATATTGTTGAATATTCTTATTTTAGCTTGGCAAGATCTCTATTTAATGGTAGCTGGAGTTGCTTCTTTAGTGCTGGGTATATAAAAAGAGGTGAGCACGGGTTTTCCTTTCAAATATATATACCCTTCTTTAGATTAGGCAGTGAATCTCTGTGGGCAGTATATTCCACTACTGATGCTTTATTCCTGTTCTTGTTCCACTTGGTAATATTTTATTTGGTTTGTAGTCGTCAATTATTGTTGTTGCATTACTTGTTACTTGTTGAATTAAGTGTAGTAGATCAGTAGTGCATATAGTGTGAAGTCCAAGATTTTCCAATTTTGAAGCAATAGCATGTGTCATTAGTGAAAACCAAAGATGCAATCCTTTACTTCCAGTGGGAATGTAGAAGCAGTAATAACGAAGTCGCATCAGTAGTGCATATAGTGTGAGGTCCAAGATTTTCCAATTTTGAAGCAATAGCATGTGTCATTAGTGATAACCAAAGATGCAATACTTTACTTCCAGTGGGAAGGTAGAAGCAGTAATAATGAAGTCGCATCCGAAAAATGAATGTTATGATTGGTTGTGACTCCTCTTTCACTTTTATAAGTGGATATATTTTTTGCTGCTGCCTTATGCTTTCGTTTTGCCTACAGGGTATAAAGGAGGGGTGGAATGACGGTGGCAGTATTGCTTCTTCAGTTATCCTTGTCACTGTTGTCACATGTATTGAATGAAATTTTTCATTGTATAATGTGTAAAATACGTTAATGTTTAGGGTCATTTTCTTTTTCCAGTGTATGCTTACTGTTTTCTTCGTTAGTTCGGTTCTAACTGAATGCACCGCCTTTTCAGATATTTAAAACAAATCATTTTATATCAGGTGGGCCTTGAGCTTGTTCCTAAGGACTATGATATTGACACTGTATCTCCTTTTCGCAAATCAGATGCAGTAAGCATGGTCCCTGTGTATAAGGTAAAGACATATATAGTTTATTAAAATCTGGATATCTAATTCCCTTAGGACTTTTCAGTTTCCATAAATCTGTTTGTTCTCTACACAGCGTGTTGCATGTTCATCGGCAGATGGACGCACACTGTTGGAATCATCCAAGACTTCCTTGGATAAAGGTAAACTGGAGGATGCTGTTAATAATGGTACTAAGGTATTGTGTCTCTTATCTTCGTTCTAATTAAAGTCATGATTTTTTTTTTTCAAATTGAAAGACAAAATTGATCTAAACTTCGATATGATTTTTGCAGGCACTCTCGACAGTATGTGGGCCTTATCATTGAATGACAGCCGGAGCATATAGTCTTCTTGCTGTAGTGCTGTACCACACTGGGGATTTCAACCAGGTATGTGCTTTAATATGCTTTGAAAGGTTGAAATTGCACTTTTCCTTGATGTCCCCTGCACCATGGATGGGCAAAAATCATTTAAAAACTGCATTACTAAAATAAATTCATTGTTCTGACAACAAACAAAAGAATAAATACATTGGTGACAGCAGATAACTTAATTTTAAATTGTAGAAAATTTCAAGTACTTTTTGTGTCAACAACATTCTTTGTCGTGTATTACCACAAGTTGTACAATTACATTATTTGAGTATTAATTAAGTAGACTTATTGGTGAGATTTTGTCAGCATGTTTGACATATAGTTTTTGTTATGGTCAGTGAAATACTGACATTGTTTCAACTATAACCAGGCAACCATCTATCAGCAAAAAGCTCTGGATATCAATGAAAGGGAACTTGGACTTGATCATCCTGATACCATGAAGAGTTACGGAGATTTAGCGGTTTTTCTATTATCGACTTCAACATACAGAGTTGGCCCTGAAGTATGTTTCTATTTTTTTCAATCAGTCCGCCTCTTCTGATGTTTATATCGTCATGAGTGTCCTTGAGTAGCAATAGGTGTGCTAATTTATTTGATTTACGTATGTAGCCATATCTTCCACTATTAGTTATCACGCGGAGACCAGCAGCTTCAATCCCCTTTAATTGAAAGTCATGTTAAGCAAATTGGTAAACAATTGAGGGTAGTCAATAAAGGTTCTTCTCTTTTTGGCAAAAAATAAAGGTTCTTCTCTTGACAAAAATAATTGATAATTTAAATCTGTGGTCTGAATGTTCTTCAGTACTTTCTGCTGAAAAGATTTGTTACACGCGAAAAGCGAGAACTATTGAAACAGTTGGGCTGGGTGTAGTTTTCTATGGAAGTATTGACTAAAGCACATTTGTGCACTTATGGCCAAATGATACTTTTTTGTACAACAAAGAAGTCATTAAAATGAGGCATTTTCAGTTAGTATCAGTTGTTATCTACAGGATTCTTCAATTTTAATTAGTTGATACGCCATTTATTTTAAACCTACATCACTTGAAAATATTTGTGCTTGGAAAAAAATTAGGAACTAGTCCTGAATCAGAGTTCAATTTACAATAAATGCTTTCTTTCTTTCTTGGGATTAGGAACATAGCTAGAAGTGTGTTATTGTTACAGTGTGTTTTATCATTACACAAGTAGGTTTTTTTCACTAGTCCATTTTTATTTACCTACTGTCTAAAATAGTCAAATTGGTACTGTAGTGCCTCATTTAATCTAAGAAATCATATAGTACATGTTCATTGGCGTTCACAATGCGGCAAATACATAATTCTTTTAGTTTATCTGGGTTTGGTTTCTCAATGATTCACATTATATCAAGGGAGGGAGAATAGAAATAGCGTTAGATATTACATTAAGCTTACTGTCGAAAATCATGAGTCAGTAGGTCAGATAAAATAGGGTTCAATTTGATTTCCCAGACTATATGCTTTGCACGAGTATGTGCATTGAAGGAATCCTAGAATTTCTGATGAGGAAAGGAGCAAAGTTGCATAACTTATTGGTTTCTTCAAAATAATTACGTCAATCGTGCTCTGTATCTTTTGCATCTGACATGTGGGCCGTCCCATCCAAACATGGCTGCTACCTATATCAATGTAGCAATGATGGAAGAAGGTTTTGGGAATGTCCGTGTTGCTCTTTGATATCTCCATGAAGCTCTAAAGTGTAATCAAAGGCTGATTGGAGCTGATCATATACAGGTATCACTCTGTCCTTTCTGTTTCATCTACAAGTAAACTACTAGTTGGTCTTGTATAGGAAGTTCTGTGATCTGTGCATGAAGAGTGTTCAAAGTGATAATAAAACTGAGAAAAAGACTCGATTGATCAGAATTGAGGAAAGTTATAATGTGCCAAACAGTAACTGAACCCCTTTTTTTTGTTGTTCCTCTAGAACATAATTTAAGTTGGTTACTTTTGCAATTCCTGACCTCTGCCTTGACATGGAAACCATATTTGGTTGACTTGTTGCCGCTCAGTCAGAGATTATTTGGGCTCAATGCCTTCTATGAGCTCATCTGATTTGAAGACTGATATTTAATTACTGGTTTTCATTGACTAGGTTAAAGAAGGTTAAGTATTTTAATAGAGCTTGCAGGTCTCATGTCTTGATTTAATGTATTCGGAGTAAGCATCAAATGGAAATCCATTTTATAGACCAAAGTAGTTTCTTTTTTCATGCAAACAAAAATCAGAGAGTGAAATCTTGGAGTAATGAACAAGTCAGCCATGCCATACATACCCTCTCTTCCACTAACCAACCCTATTGCTGCACAGGCCACATATGCCCTGTACTCATAGTACGGAAATCTTCCACAATGGTTAATATGTCCTGCTTGCATTTGATTGTATGTTTATTAATAAGTACTATGAATAATTGGTGCACATGTTGATGGATGTTATAATTCATACTTCTCTTTACTCCAGACTGCTGCTAGCTATCATACCATTGCCATCGCACTTTCCTTGATGGAAGCTTACACATTAAGTGTTCAGCATGAACAAACTACCTTACAGATACTGCAGGCAAAACTTGGGTCTGAGGATTTGTGTTAGGCCCCAATTGTCCCACATTGGAAGAATTGAGTATTCTAGTGTGGTTTAAGAACTCATGGGCACCCTTCTCTTACAAGCTAGCTTTTGGGGGTAAGTTCTACCCATGGGTTCCTAACAATTTGCGTACACAGGTAATACCAATTTCAGTAGTTTGTAACTGAAACAGATACGGCCAACAAAATAATTTATAACTGAAGAACATGTTATTTGGTGAGCCTTTTCTTGTTTACTCGTGTGCATACATTCTCGCACAAAAAGTATTTGTGATGAAACCTTATTTAGTTTCGTGTTCTGCATATTATAGGATGCAGCTGCATGGCTCGAGTATTTCGAGTCCAAGGCTTTAGAGCAGTAAGAAGCTGCGCGCAATGATACTCCAAAGCCAGATGCCTCAATCTCCAGTAAAGGCCTTATAAGGTAGTAGCAGAAAGCAAAACTATTATTATGCACATAAGGTTTTCACTTAGGTAGCAGAAAGCAAAACTATTATTATGCACATAAGATTTTCACTTTTAGGTGTTTCCGTTCAATAGTAGAAGTCCATGCATCAGTTATGTCACGCTAATCACAAGTATGTTTCTGGTGTTCCCTGTTTTGGTATTATGTGTTTGTAGGGAACTTGTGTTCTTGTTTTTTTAGTCATTTCATTTTTTTCATCTCTTGGTTCCTTTTCATTTTGCTGGTGAACTTACCTGTAAAAGGATATTACAATGTGATCACGGCCGTGAGTGAAAGTTTCACATGGAAGAATTTTATAAATATATTCTCTTAATTGCATTCACATAGCAACATTCACATGGAATATGCTTTTTCTTTCTTCGATCAGTGTGTCAGACCTCTTGGACTCACCAGATGCTGATATGAAAGCAAGAGAGGCTCAAAGGAAAGCTCGTGCAAAGGTCTTAAATTCCTAACCTGCCTGTGGTTTTTGACTCTCACTTTATTTGTTTATTGTGTAATTAAACTGATAAATTCTCTCAACAATGTAGGTCAAAGGCAAACCAGGACAAATAGGGGAGTCTGTATCTGATGAATTCCAGACGGATGATATTGTATTGCCAAGTCATCGTGTTCGGGAGAATTCAAGTGATAAAGAGAACCAGTCAGAACCTCAATCCGAAGAATCTAGAAATGAGAAATCTAATTCGGGCCTACTGGATCAATCATTAGAATTAAATACGAATAATGATAGTGCACAAGATGACACGTCAGATGAAGGTTGGCAAGAAGCTGTTCCAAAAGGCCGTTCAACAATGGGTCGCAAATCTACTGGTTCGAGGAGGCGGTGCCTCCAAAAACTTAATACTAACTTTATACACATCCCAGTCATTAAGATAACGAGGAAAGTCAAGTAATTTTACATCGCCAAAAACAAGCCCAAATGAGCCTGGTGCTTCTACTGGAACTGCTGTTCCCACCTCAAAGAAATATGTCAAGAGTGCAAGCTTCAGTCCCAAGCCGAACAACTCTAGCATTTCAGCTAGTGCAGGGGCCGAGAGACTATCAAACCCGAAGTCAGCCCCATCTACCCCGACTTCTCTCGATCAAGTTGCCAAGTCCTCATCTGTGGCAAGTCCAATCAGCATTCGATCAGCTGGAAAACTCTTTTCATACAAAGAAGTTGCCTTGGCTCCACCTGGGACCATTGTGAAGGCAGTAGCAGAGCAGCAGCTACCTAAAGGAAATATCCCCATTGCACAAACTTTTCGAGTGGGCTAGGAAACAACTGCGATAGATGGCACAACTGGTGAAGTGACAGCAGAAAAAGATGTGAAGGAAGAGAAAAATGAGAAACCTATTGGAGAGAAACAGGTTATGGCTTCCAATAAAAACCTGTTGATATAGAACAGAAAAGAGCCCAGACTTCTGTGTCAAAGAATTCATTAGAAGTTGTAAAGCATGCCTAGTATTGGAGTACAAGTGGAAGCTGAGACCATAAAATCGAAAAGCACACTGAAGATGTACAAGTAGAAAATATAAAAGTGACAGATACTCTTCTTGAAAGTGAACAGTTGGAAGCACCAGTGCTAGACAGTTCTCTCAGAATGTCCTCTAATTCAGAACACTCATCTATTTTAACTGAAAAAACAACTCAGTCGCTGGAAGAAAATATTCCCACTTTGAAAAGGAGTGGAAGATTGTGGAGGAAAGCCAGATGATTTAGCCAATGGCTACGTAGTTAAGCCAGTACCAACTGATGGAGAAAAGTTAGATGAACAAGAAACCGGAAAGGAGACAACCAAAAAACTTTCTGAAGCCACGCCCCCATTCAATCCCTCCCTAATTCCAGTTTTTGGCTCAGTTCCAGTTACAGATTTCAAAGATCATGGAGGGATTTTGCCCCACCAGTAAATATTCCTCCTATGCTTGCAGTTAATCCAGTCCGGAGAGCACCTCATCAGTCAGCCACAGCAAGGGTTCCGTTTGGTCCACGATTGTCTGGTGGGTATAACAGATCTGGAAGTCGGGTTTCGCGCAGTAAGCATAGCTTCCCCAATGGCGACCATACAGGTGATGGGAATCTCTTCAGCCCTCCAAGAATAATGAACCCACATGCAGCTGAGTTTGTACCAGGCCAACCTTGGGTTCCTAATGGCTATCCAGTGTCTCCTAATGGTCTTTTGCCTTCCCCCAATGGTTATCCCATGTCTCCAAATGGTACCACTCTATCACCAAATGGATATCCTGCATCACCAAATGCCATTCCGGTGACTCAAAATGGGTTTAAGACATGGAGAAGATCCATCAACAGTTGTAAATGCTGACCTTGGCCTCGAGGCAAATATTGTATGGGAAGCAAACGAGATTAACGATAAGTCTTCAGTAGAAGTTGCAGGTGAGAAGCGGCAAATCAAAGGAGAGCATGAAGACCAACCTGTTAATAGTATAACCACTCATTCTGAAACTGAAGAAAAGCCAATTGATGCAGATGTAGTTCCTGGCGATACTTGTGCAGGACAAGAAACTTGCAATTTAGCTGTGGAGGAACAACCAAGCAAATGCTGGGGAGACTATTGCAATAGTGAGGCTGAGGTCATTGAGGTTGCGTGATAGTAGCTCACAGGTTCGAATTAACTATGATTAGATTATATTTGTGAAGCACTTCCTTGAATAGTCCTTTCAATTATTCGTTGCGTTTTTGCAGGAAATGCTGATGAAGATTTTATATGTTGTAAAAGTCCAGAGTTTGGATTTGCCATGCAACATGAGAAAAGCAAAATGAAGAAGTGTACTTAGAGCATTTCCACCGCGGGGAGGAGGTCGGGTGCAGAGGAGCGGGTTTCCGGTGGTGGCCCGTCAGAAATCGACCCTCACGGCAAAAACGGCGTTTCCACCGCAGAGGGGCGGGGCGGGTCCTGTTCATCGAGGGAGGGTCGGCGGGTCGGTGCAGAGGGGCGGTTTTCCGCCCCAGTACTGTTCGGCGATGGTCGTCGGTGCAGGTGACGTCAGCCATGATGTCACCGCCCACTCGGCCGAGTTTTATTTTTTTTAATTCTGGCGCGTGTATTACACGCGCCAGACGCGCGCGTGAAAGGTCGGAAGAATCCGACCGTTTGAAAACAACGGCTCTTTTTGCTGACGTCAGCACCAACGGCTAAAAACGGCCATTTTTTTCCGCGTGACACGTGGCCTCCTCCTGGCCGTCGATCTCCAGATCGGACGGCCAGGGTTTATTCAGCCAAAAAATCCCGAAAAATTATAGGAAAAAAATTGAAAAATTTGTTAAAAGATTTTCTATAAATACCCAATCAGTTTTTTGCATTTACCACAACAATTCTTCAGAAATTCTCTCTCCCTCTTATATCCATCTTTCATTTGTGTGAATCTTTTAGTTACAAAATGTCGGCATCCGATTCCGCGACTTGGTCAAAGGAGGAAAACACCCATTTGTGTGAAGCTTGGTGGGTAATTTGTCATGATCCAATTACCGGCAATAAGGTAAAGGTAGATTCATTATGGAGTAAGATCACGGAGGAATTCGACAAGCGGTGTGGCGGAACATCCCGCACACTAGTAGGTATTCAAACTCATTGGAAACGTTTGGTCATACATTTCAATGCTTGGCGGTATGCTATTAAAGAAGCACACAGCATTGTACCACCAAGTGGTTCAACTGCACAAGCTTTGGTAATTTTTTTATCCTTGTCATTCATATAAAGGCAATTTAGTTATCTTTATATATTTGTCTAAGTTTGCATGATTTTTTTTTTTTGGTAGCAAGATGCCATACAAGCATTTTACAAAGCCAAGGTACCAACCACTAAGAATTTCACCAACCATCATTTATGGGATATTGTGAAGTATAGCCATCGCTTTAAACTTGTGGCAACTACACCGGTCGTTATGCACACCCCAGAAGACACGCCCGATGAAGATTCCCCAGTTCCGGAGAATTTATCTGATGATGACACCCCCATTCGGATAACAAGGCCTCTTGGGAGAAGAGCGGCCAAGGAAGCAAGAGCGGCAAGGAAGAAAACTCCCACTGAGACATCAAGATTCTTTGAGCAAATTGTACAGCAAGGTGCAATTTCCATTCAAGAGAACAGGGAAAGAGAAACGGACAGAAAGGCGGAACTCCAACAAAGATTGGATAAACTTGCCGCGGATAATCAAGCTACGCAAGATTTTCAAATTATGTCAATGAATAAAATTGCCAAGGATAATCAAGCTATGCAAGATTATCAAACTATGTCAATGGATACATCCAAGTTTTCTCCCCTAACTGCCAAATATTGGAAGGCAAAACGTATGGACGTCATGAGGAGAGAATTGTTTCCAGTTGATGATCCCGAGGTAGGTGGAGGGTCAAGCGCTGGCAGAAGTCATGAAACCCCGTACTACCCAGAGTAACCTTGGAGGAATGATGTTGAAGAATAAGTTGGATTGTAGCGGTTATTATTTTGGTTTTAATTTTATGTAATGGTTTGTTTGAGAATTTAAATAAAAGTTGATGTATTCATTTATTGGATGTCAATTAATTATATAAGTCCTAAATTTATTTAAACACACATAAATTTGACTTCAATTATAAATTAAAAATAAACAAAGCGTTTACAACAAGCTTTGCCACTTATTCAAACATACTTAAATTACATAAAAACAAACATAAGCACTAAGTTTTGCGACTTATTCAAACACACTTAAGTTACAGAAAAAACAAACATAAGCAATTTCAAATTGCCAGTGACTTCATCAATGGTCACCTTCTTCATTCCAAATATGTTCAATCAAGTCCTGTTGACGCTGCCTGTGAATGATGTTTGTATGCATTGAAGTATAACGCTGGACACACCGATTAACGTACCCTTCCTCCCTTCCCACTGGAGGAAGGAATGATGGAGGAAGGAAAGGTTGATGGAGGAAGGAATGATGGAGGAAGGAAAGGTTGATGGAGGAAAATGTGATGGCGGGAAGGTTGATGGAGGAAAAGTTGAGGGAGGAAAGTTTCGGAATGGAGGAAAGTTTGATGGAAATGTTGTGAAAATTTCCTTCGTATTTATGACGGGTAAGAAATTTTGGTAAAACGTCTGGACATATCAGTCGGTGGAGTTTTTAGGATATTTATCTTTTTTTTTTAATTTTAGTGAATAGTGATCGCCTCTTGCCCCTGCCCTTGTGGGTGGAACGAAAAATAAAGGGCATGAGCAATTCGGGTGGGTCCCACAGGAATAGTACCTGCACTAGGGGCAAAAAACTTGCCCCTTGCACCCTTGCACCCCACCCTAGCGGTGGAAATGCTCTTATATGGGTTGCAAATTGAAGTTCCGGTATAACTAACTGCAGACCTGTTGAATGTGGACACTCTGATAAGTTTGATGGAGGGTAAATTAGGAGTTTGACATAATTGAGTTGATAGGCTCGCTTGCGAAAGAAGAAGCAAAAATGGCAGCTATAGAATTGTTACACCGGTTATTTTCCTTTTAAGCACTCAAACGCTAATGTTTTCTTTTATAGGACACTTTACACACGTTCCCTGCTAGTTCCCGTGTAGTCCCCCAGTGGAGCTAGTAGTTCCCAAGTAGTACCCTCCTAGTCCCCAATCGGTTCCCAACGTTATACACCAATCTCTAGCTAATTCCCATGCAGTTCCCTGAGTGGAGCTGATAGTTCCCCTAGCAGGACCATCATAGTCCCCAATCAGTTCCCATGCAAGCCTTCTCCTCTTCCCACACGGCCACTCTGGAGGTCGAAGCCTTTGCTGCCTCGTCTCTCTACACCAACGTATCGTCTTCAATCGAGTGCCTTGTCACGCGAGATTTCAATCCAATAAGCCCATGTGGTTTTTCGATGTCGCGATGCTCCGATGCAGTAGCTTCCTCTCGCCGAAATTGGAGATCTTCTCGATCAAGATCGGAGGCGTGGCGAATGTGAGGCTCGCGGGATTTTGGAGATCTTCTCAATCAAGATCGGAGGTGAGGCGTTGGTGTACAGCTGCTTGGATTTTCAATCCGTGGAGCTCGCGGACATGATGTCTCGGAAGGATGATTGGGGATTCAAGGAGAATTTAGAGCTGCAGAGAATGAGGGAAGAAGTGGAACGGAAGAAGAAATGGAAAGGGGAAAAGCGCAAGAGAGAACGGTGCGTGGAAACTAACAGGAAACTGAAAATAGTAGTCAGTTTTATGTGTCCTACAAATGAATACATTGAAGAAAGTGTGCTTAAAACAAAAATGACCGCGCAAGCCGGTCTAGAGCTGCTAAAACCCCGAAGAAGAAGGGGTAACAAGGGCTTTACCACGGCGCACCGAGCCGTTTTGCTTTCTAACACGCGGTATTGATTTATTTGCACACTACCACTGAAAACCGCTCGTAATATATCTCTCCCAAAATTTCAGTTCCCTTATAGTACCCATATTTCATTTCTTTCAACCTATTTTTTTTTCTTGGCTGCGTCCCTCTCTCTCTCTCTCTCTCTCTCTCTCTCTCTCTCCCTCTCTTTGCGACGACGACGGAGAAGCCAATTCGCTCTCGCTTCGTCTTCTCCGGTCTTCTTCTCTTTCTTCAACATGGCGACAAGGCTTACCGTTGCCGCGTAAATAGAGCTCGACCTCCCTCTTTCAATCCTCCGAATGCCGGATCTAAGAAATCGACAACGGTGGCATCGACAGTCATGAGCACCACCTCCGACGAATTTCACAGAGTTTGGTAATTTCTGATCTTGATTGGTATTGGGTCATACTTCACAATCTTATTTTGATTTGGGTTTTTTCAATTTGAAATTTTTGTGCTTGTTGTTTGTTGAGTTGGATACATGAATTGAATGTGCATAGAGAGCAAACTAGAAAGCTAAAAACTTTTTTGAATCCCATTTTCTGAAAATTGAAAATGGATTGTCGTAGACCAGGACCTTGGTTTGATTCGATTGCTACCTACCTGAATTCCGATAAGTTTTGTGTTGTTAGCTTTCTCACTAAACTGCATCTGTTTGGGGACAAGGTGCGTTTTTAGTTGGTCAAGTGTCTCAATTCCGTGCTGTCTGTTGCTGGGTTTACAATAATTTCCATTTTCTTTGCAGCTCCCTCATCATAATTTGACAGTAGAGGCAGTTTGGCCCGGGCTTTTAGTTGATCAACCTGGCCATTATTGAGATGTGCCGTTTTCAATGTCACTTGATTTTGCTTCGATTTCTACTGACTCCGGTGTGAGTTACAATGTATGTGCACGGAATAATGCAGGGTCCCCCGAGGGCTTGGACAGTGGTGAGGGTGGAGTTCATGCTTCTCTGCTTCTCGGTTTTTTTGTCACTATTGCTTTTGCCTTTAAGAAGAACTTTGAGCTTTGGAGAAGTAATGCTCAGAAGTTGAGAATGATACAACCATTTGATATATACCTTTCGAATCCCCATGTTTTTGCCTCAGGGATTATTGGTAGGACACTGTATTTCCTATTTGCTGAATTTATACATGTAGATGATAAGAATAGACCAGGTAGTTTGCTATGGGAGTTAGTTAGACACAATGCTGATATCAAATAGAAATACTTTTCTAGGGGATATTAGAAAATAAATCATCAGCTTTTTGAGAATTTCTAATATTTGCACAAAATTTGGAATCAAGTAGTTCGACTCGCATGTATTATAGAGGAATAGGGGTTAAATGTATCGAGAAGTTGTAGTATAAATTTTGTTTATTCTTGTCTTAACTCTTCTGCATTGTATTTTATCTTAGCCAAGCCCAAATAGTCGGTATTTTCAGGTGAGCTGAATAGATTTGGTTTGTGGTCTTAGCCTCCTGATCGTTGTGGATGAGTAGATGATACAAAACTTGTTCAAATAGCTCTACTAATCGATACTCCAAATTCATGGTTCCACATTCGGTCACACTTCGATTAGGTCAAAAATTGCAGATGATGATCCTCAGGGTTTTAGAGGCTTTAGTATCCAGGCTCCTGGCGTAAAATCTGCCTTTAGAGGGTACTTCGGCTTAGTTTGGGAACCTTCATTGCGTTATTTTATATGCTTACAAATCTCTTTTATCAGGATAGCAAAGATGCTTGTGGTGACAACAATTTGATTGGTCAGTTTGGTGTGGGCTTCTACTCAGCATTCTTTGTTGCTGATCGGGTAAGTTTTAACCAGAAAACTATTTGTCTTGCAACTTTTAGTTTGATCTTTCTTTGTTCTTTTATTAAGTGGCTGAATTTATAAGCCTTTGGGGTAATCCTCTTACTCAACAAGTTCCTCCCATGTGTGTGTTGGCTAAGTTCGTTTTAGTTATCTTAAAGTTGCTCCATTGTATAGGGAACTGCATTAGGCCTATCTTTATAATTTATCTGTGTCTCATTGAAAGTTCCAAATACTTTCATTGTAGAAATCTTTCCAGGATTTTCTTCGAAAGCATGAGCATGACAGGTCAGTGTGGGCATTTGCTGCTGCTGGTGTGAATATTACATTCATGCTCATTCAGGTGCTTGATCTAGATGTCGGCTAGTACTTTATCTTGTTATTTCTTGTTCCTTTATGTTTGTATAGTTCTGAAGAACAAATTATCTTGATTTGGCTGGCTCTTTTGAGTTGTAGATGCAGAAGCTTACTGCAGGTTGTGTTCTTGTTTTTTTTTTCTTCACATGTGCTTCCCTTTACAAGCATTTTCGTGCATCTTAAAATTTGAGTTGATATTTCAAATACAATTATGAGCTTTGAAACTTTTTCCTGGTGCTGGTTTGTAATTGAATCACAACCAATGCCTATGCCATGTATAGTCCAGTTCTTAATGAGTGGGATTTGGTATATGTGGGATTTCCTGAAAGAGTATAATGTAGTGATATGAAATTGAGTTTTGTAATTGACTCTTCTACTTGGAACTTGTGTAGAATAAAGGGGCATAGCACTGAAACAGAAACCAATCAACAAGAAAGGGAGTAGTCTACAGATGTCAGAGCAAGAAGAAGATATCGATGCATGGTTTTCTATATAGTTAAATTTAAAACGATGTGACATTTTTTAATTTGGTCTTGTAAAAATTTCCAAGGAAAATGTGAATATATGGATAGTGTTTTTTTTAATGAAATATTTGTTTATTCCCTATTGATTTTTGAGTGATGAAGAGTTATATTTAAGTTGGGAACTAAAGGGTGCCAGTGGGAACTTAGTGGAACTAAGTGGGCTATAGTGATGTAGTGGTTATCATATTTGTATGGGATTTTGTCTGTCCTTTGTGAATGATAGACTATGAATTGATTCCTTTCTTGTAGCCGTAATTGTTGTATATGTTGGATTTGTCCTAGTTTTTATCTCATTGTTAATGTTGTTTGACAAGAAAGATGCTTCCAATTGGGGATTAGCTCCAGTAGGTATTTCATGTACATGTTTCATTTCATATGCCTTTATCGGCCTGAAACAAGAAATGTGTGAGGGAAGGCAGGCCTCACGCATATCATAATTCTTACATTTGCCGCCCTCTCAATAACAAATTTTAGAAAGTTCTGTTTTCCATCTCTTTTGGGCTCTACTTTAGTTAAGTAGGTTCATGTGGATGTTTCTATTCATGTTCACCGCACATCATTTACCTCGCTTTGCTTTACATATTGGGAAGTATTTTGTTTCAGTACCCCCTCGCAGTTTTAACCCATGAATTACTCTTTTATTGTATTAGTTACCCCCTGTTGCAGCCCAGTCCCCCAAAAGTGCCCTTATAGTTATCGGCATAGTTCCCATTCAGTTCCCCGAAAGTTCCCCGGTAGTTCCCAGTCAGTTAACCGTACTTTGTTTCTTGGCACAACCTACACAAACGCACCAATTTAGGCATGTACATGTACGTATGGCAGTTGTTGTTAGTGTCAGCGTAGACAAAAGCGAGGTTATGGAATAACGGAGGTTGTGCCTTAATTGAAGTGCCTAATGTGATATGACTAGCAACCATACTACCCTATTTCTTGCTGTCATTTACCACCCAATTTGTACTTGTATAATTATTGTCTTAGTTCCCCCCGTTTTCGCATAGTTCATCAGTAGTTCCCTTATAGTTCCCTTAGTTCCCCCAGTTCCCCCATAGTTCCCTTACAGTTCCCAGTCGGTACCCTGCCCCATTCAGTTCCTACTCAATTCCCTGGTAGTTCCATCCTAGTCCTTCTTAGTCCCTATCCTTGGCACAATGTACATAGAAAAGCACCAATATAGACATATTCATGTACGTGTAGCAGTTGCTGGTTGTGTCAAAGTAGACAAAAGCATTGTAATGGGGGGTTGTGCTTTAATTGAAGTGCCTAATGTGATATCTCCAGCAACCAAACTAGTCCCCAATTTATTGCTTTCAACTACTCCCAACTCTGAATTTATGCACTATTGTATTAGTTCCCACCCCCCGGTGCCGTACCCCTTTAGTTCCCATTCAGTACCTCTGCAGTCCTGCGTAGTTCGTTCATTGGTAGAAAGCACACCCAAACACAGCCATTTACTCATGTACATGTACGTATGGAAGTTGTTGTTATTGTAAGAGAAGACAAAAAGCAAGGTTATGGAATTATGGGCATGTGCCTTCATTGAAGTGGCCAATGTGATATGACTATCAACCACACAACTCCCCTATTTATTGTTTTCAATTACAGCCAACTTTGAAGTTATGCAATTGTATTAGTTCCCCCCATTTGACGCCTAGTTCCCTTCTAGTTCCCTTCAAGTACCCTCCAAGTACCCTTCTAGCTCCGTTGCAGTTCCTAGTAGTTCCCTTGCAGTACCTCATCAGTCCTTTGTTTCTAGTTACAAAGTAAATGCAAAGGCACCCATGTACTCATGTACATGTACTTATGGTAGTTGTTCTTGGTGTAAAACAAGACAAAAGTAAGGTGATGGGCATGTACATGTACGTATGACAGTTGTTGTTAGTGTCAACATACACAAAAGCAAAGGGATGGGATAATGGGGGTTGTGCCTTAATTGAAGTGCCTACTGTGATATGACTACTAACCATACTACTCCCCTATTTATTGCTTTCATTTACTACCCACTTTGAACGTGTACAATTATTTTATTAGTTCCCCCCGTTATTAGTTTCTTTACAGTTCCCTCAAAGTTCCCATTCAGTTCGCCATAGTTCCTTTTCAGTTCCCTCAAAGTTCCCATTCAGTTCCCCGATAGTTCCTTTGCAATTCCCTTGAAGTTCCCATTCAGTACCCTGCCCCATTCAGTTCCTACTCAGTTCCCTGGTAGTTCCAACCCAATCCTTCGTAGTCTTTATCCTTGGCACAACATACACAGAAAAGCACCAATATACTCATGTACATGTACGTGTGGTAGTTGTTGTTAGAGTCAGCGTAGACAAAAGCAAGGTGATGAGATTATGGGGGTTGTGCCTTAATTGAAGTGGCTAATGTGATATGACTAGCAACCATACTACTCCTATATTTATTGCTTTCATTTACTACCATTTTGGACCCTCACCCCCCCTCCCCGGTTGCCGTCTAGGTCCCCGGTAGTCCCCCTGCATTACCCCTTGAAGTTCCCATATAGTATCGTTCCCCATTCAGTTCCCTGAGAGTGCCCACGAAGTTCTGCGTAGTTGGGCCTTATTCCCACCCATTACAATAGGTAGTGCCCACTTGCTTCATTTACCAACCCAATTACTCCTTTCTACTTACTCCTCCTCCATTAACTCATCTTCATTCATTAACTCCTCTGGCATTCCATAACTCCGCCCCCTTTCCACAATCATTACACCAACAAACTCTTTAATCCTTGGTTAATCACTAATCATGTATTTTTTTTGCTGTCATATCATGGCCATATGCAATATTTCATTATGTGAACATTAAATTGTCCATGGTTCTAAAGATATTCAGATGCAGCATGTTTGCATCTTTAGCATAGTCCCCACATATACCCCAGACGGCACCCCTTTAGTACCATCCCAGTTCCCCCACAATTCCATCATATTGACAGCACCCCCATGTTATGATTAATCAGATGGTAAATTGGCCAAATTGCATAGTTTCAACATTGTTCATATTTAGTACAACTAGAGGGCACCCATAATGTACAGCACCAAAATACTTAATCACATATCAAAGTAAAAAAGTTGAGATATGAGAACTTGGTGCATACTTAATCTGCACAATCAATCAAGATGCAATTTTGCAGAAATGCGGGACTTGTCAGAACTATGGGGGAACTATGTGAACTGCGTCGGAACTATGTGGGACTACATGGGAACTTTGTAAAATGCATGGGACTATGTGGGACTACGACGGAACTACAAGGGAACTATTCGCGACCTGCATTTTAATTTGCATAAGAATTCCAAAAAAATATTAACTGCTAATAGTTCCCATGGAGTGCCCTTTCAGTTCCCCTTATAGTTCCCACTTAGATCCCCACTAGTATAAACATTTCGCACATAGTTCCCCCTCAGTTTCCTTTAGTTCCCATGTGCCCAAATGTGATTGGCCGATCTGCAACAGGTTTTTGAAAGGGCCTAACTTTGTCGTACGATGTCAGGTTGAGGCCCCATAAAATTGGCTGCGCTCGTGAAAATGGGCCCAACAACTTTCAAGAAGGACTCAAACAGTGATTACGTAATAATGGTCCTCGGATGGTTACATACGAGCACCACCGTCGGTTGGCATGTACGTCGAAGCGATGTTCGTGCAATAATGGGTGTGTTTATTTGAAAATTTTTGACCGAAACACAGCCTTACGTCGAAAGGAAGAGAATGAACGGTTCGGATCGTTGATATCATATTTTGATGTTTGTCATATGGTTCAATAGGAGTGTTGAGGGGTTAGTGTTATGAAAACATTATAAACACCGAGCCTTGTTTTCGATATTTGATAGGATCGAAACGTGACATGGACGATCCGAACCGTTTATCTTTTGTGGTTGTGTGTGAGGTCATGTTTAACCAAAAAAATTCAGAAAAAACCTAATGGAGACTGTGCAACGGAGCGTGAACGTAGACGCCGATGGATGGTCACGGATGAATGTACCGATTCACGGAGAATGGGGCCGTAATTCGGGGACGTGCCCTTCATGAAAGTTGTACAGTGCCTCAATACAAGCACAACGGCGAAGACCGGGCGTGAAGTTGAGCCCGAACGAGAAAGTTATAGCAGAGCAAAATTGAGAAATGATCGGCCAATGAGGGGGCGCCATGTGGCCAAACCGCGCAGCCGTTTGCATCCAAGTTCAATGAGGCTTTTCCGGCCACCGAACGGCCAATCCGACCCCACAAATTGCTTCCCATCTTGAATCCGTACTGAACCCGACTAATCCCAACCGCCTATTTGATCGGAAAAAGGAGGGGCTGTAGTGGAGAGAACCATCACACTTTTCCACCATTATTCGAGCCATATTCAGGCCGAATTGAACACCAAAATCTGTCCTAATCGATTCATTGGGGAGCATAGAAGAATTTGGACTATTCAATTAATCAAAACGGTGGAGAATGAAGCCAGCTCTGTTTTTGGGGAACTAGTCGGAAAATTCGCAGATTCCGGCGAGGTGCAGCAGCGGTGATGGCAGAAGCGCGGCTACTGGCCGGTGATATTTCTTAGATTTCAGCAACATTGCCGAGTTCCCAGCTATTAAAATTCCCAGATTCCGGTGAGAAAACCCAAATTCCGATGAGAAAATTCCATATTACGGATCTATGAGGTAAATATACATAGTTCTCCCTTAATAAATTGATTAATTGCATGGAAAAATAAAAAATGTGCATAGTTCCCATGTAGCTCCCCTTAGTTTCCACATAGTTCCCACTTAGTACCTCATAGTCCCCAATAGTTCCCTTTTAGTACCCTCATAGTTCCCAGAGAGTTCCTCCTTAGTAAATTGGTAATTTTCGCACGTGAATTGACACAAACATCCCCGGCACAGTAATACAGCAAAGGATAGGCGAATTCTGCTCCCATATCATGTTCCTTGATACTTCTGATACATCATAAAAAATAGAGCAATCACACACATTTCACTTGGTCAATCTCCTATCAAATTGAAAGATCTGCTAATAGATAATTTACATAGTGTACATACTGATAGGCCTTTTCATCATTTTCTCCTTTCCTGAAAATCTGCATCCTAGCACGCCGTAGTCTATAATCACATTAGTGATGCCTACACGATCACTTTATACAATGGTTTCTCTCTTTTCCCCTAGATTGAGTCTATTGAGTCACCACCTTCACTGCTTTCACTACTATTGCTGCTACTTCCGCTTTCGCTTTCACTTCCGCTGCCATTTCCACTGCCACTTTCACTCCCACTACAGAGATAGGAAAATGCATCAGCAACATGACAAGCACAAAATCAAAATTGTGAAAGAAACTACAATTATTAAGGCTGTTGATTCAAGTCCAAATCTCTAGTCACCAAAACTCACTTCAAATCACAGTTAGTACATTCAATATATTGGTGACTGAAAGTTCTAAATTTATTTTCCATACAGGAAAGTATTAGACATCATGTGTTTTATATCTGCATACATTACTCCTCCTATTTTGTGAAAGCCTAGTATTATTCTAACATTATGATCATTTCATTTTAATAAGACAAAATGTAATCATGAAGGTATTGGGTCAAGATTTTCCTCAAACTGCTCAAATTGTAAGACAAAACTTGGATTTCAGAACACATATACTTATTCTCTCTGGGTTATTGATATCAAATTCTTTCACCTCCACCTGTAGAATAACATGTCAGCAAGTAGTTCAAATTGCCATACGATCGTTAGAATCCCTGAATGAATATGCACTAAGAAAGGTATGTTCAAGCTATCTGATGAATTTATAGTGGGTATGCAATTCATAGTGCTTCCACTTATAGAAATCTTTCAAGGGAATGCTAGGGTATGGTTCTTAGTGCATCCAATAACATGCATAAGAAGGTGATTAAGATTAATTAGTGGAAGAAACAAGGACCTGTTCAAGTATAGGAAGATCTCAAAAACTCAGCATCCCAGTTGTTCTATTCAAATTGTTATATTAAAAGGCAATGGGTTCAATTGAATTGGTTTGAAACCAACTCTGTACCAATCTGTGAAATCCAACTCTAATGCAATCTCGTTCAGGTTTTATAGCTTGAAATAAAAGATACAATACTGTACTGCAAACTCCACCTTTGTCCCTAGACATGCAGTGCAGATGCAATTAAATGAACAATTATCCTTTTTTTTTTGTTCGATCACACCCTAACCTTCTTTGTTCTTTCTCACTAAAAGTACATGAATGAACACAAATTGAATGAAACTTACTGAACTATGAGGAATAACATCAAAGACTAAATCTTTGCTCCTTTGCCATCAGGTGGTGAACAATATGCTGAAACTGATGTACTCATGACAGCGGCTGCTGGAGCTGACAATTCACCAGCAGGCCTAACATGCTTCAATCTCTTCACCGCTCGATGCAACTTCTCCAACCGAAAACTCTCACCGTCAAAGAACAAAACAGCATCATTTTCCTTGTAATTCTCACTGATACCTTCGCAAGCAAACCCCCTGACAACACAAATTCAACAGTACAAAGGAATCATGATCTGGAAATTCATGGTTTCTTCAGTGTCAATATAATTAACGAATCAAATCAAAGTGAGCACTAATCCATTGAGCATATATCAAGTAATTGCTCCAAATTTGCACAGACGAAACCAAATACAAATCTTACATTACCTTGGCAGGTCAACCCACCACAGTAAACAAGGTTTACCAAATTAAAAACCCCAATTCGAATTATTTCAAAAAGAATCAGCAGGAAAATTATCATACAGAAAGACAGTTCAATCAATTCACCCAATTCTACAACATATCAAACAACTAGCATGGGAATTTAAAATTGAAAAGATCAAGAACTAAATACCCAATACCAATCAAGATCAGAAATTACCAAACTCTGTGAAATTCGTCGGAGGAGGTGCTCATGACTGTCGATGCCACCGTTGTCGATTTCTTAGATCCGACGTTCGGAGGATTGAAAGAGGGAGGTCGAGCTCTATTTATGCGGCAACGGTAAGCCTTGTCGCCATGTTGAAGAAAGAGAAGAAGACTGGAGAAGACGAAGCGAGAGCGAATTGGTTTCTCCGTCGTCGTCGCAAAGAGAGAGAGAGACGGACGCAGCCAAGGAAAAAAAATAGGTTGAAAGAAATGAAATATGGGTACTATAAGGGAACTGAAATTTTGGGAGAGATATATATACGAGTGGTTTTCAGGCGTAGTGTGCAAATAAATCAATACCGCATGCTAGAAAGCAAAACGGCTCGGCGCGCCGTGGGTTGGCTCCAATTTTTCAAAGAAATATGCCATGGGTTATGAATGCGGAAGCATTTTTAAAGTAATCTGGTAATTCATATTCTTTTACCGTTCACTTGCTACTTCTTTTTCCCTTTGAAATAACTATTCTTTGTTGTAAGTACTTAGAAATGAATTCTAAGAACATGTACTCGGAGGTGAAGATTTCTTTGAAGTTCAAGTTGAAAGAAGTCCATAGGAAGAAGAGAAATAGAGGGCTAAGGGCCTGTTTGGGATGTAGGACTATTAGTGAGGGGACTAAATCCTTGGACTAACTGGTACTAGCTTGGCTTGGATTATGAGAGACTGTATCTTGTTCCATGTTTGGCTTAGATTGGATTGGACCGCCACCACGCCCCATCTCCGACGAAACCCACCACCGCCAATCGGACAACAAAATCAAGGGAAAGAGAAGATTTGTAAGAAATAAAAAGTTGTGTTGGGAGGGAAAGAATTCTTGTGGTTATAACTCCATGTAAGATATGGACTCTACATTATACTCCTAATGTAACAGTGATTAAGCACATTACTTATGGATCAAGTTATTGAGTTGTAACATGTATCTTAGTTAGGTTAAGTTGTAATCAATATTGTAACTGAGTTGATTACATATGGATCACATTGATATAGGGCCGGCTATTTGCCTAGTTCTATTAGGACTTTACTTAAAGCACAAGTATGGTAATTAGGGCGTTATAGTCTTTTATGGGAGGAATATAACTGACCTAATCAACCACTATATATTAAGATGCTTAGGTCCCTGCACACATACTGTTCCAACGTCTTTGCCCCATAGAGAAGTGGATTAAGAGGTATTGCTGTGTAGAAGATCTTTGCTTGATCAACTAAAGATGGCCGGTTCCAAAGGTAAATATATAATTATGTATTGCATGAACTATAGTTCTATGATCTTGAACATGCTCATGTTTACATATGGTATCAGAGCCAAACGTTTAGTGAGACATAGATCAATTGTTAGATTTTGAAAACAAAATTTAGATTGTGTTTAATCAACACAAAGTTTTCAATTAGGGTTTATGTGATGTTAAAACCTTTGGTAAAAATTAAAACCCATTTTTGAAATCATGAAGGGTCGGGTGAGACACGAATACAGACACATGCAACCCGGTTAAAAACACGCGGGTCACCGTTTTTACCCGGCATGTGAGAAACGCGCGTTTTGATAGTGTTAAAACAACGGTCAAATTTTTCTGGGCAATTGAATTGGGGCTTAGGGTTCTAACGTTTTTCCGCTGCCAAATTGATTAAAATTGATTGAAATTATTGGTTAATTGTTCGAATTCGTCTGGGGTTTTCACTTAAAATAGCAAATTCGGTCTTGTGGTAACCTGTTTATGAGTTTAATTGCTTCCGCTGATGCTAAAGATGCTTGCTATGGACACCAGATAAGTTTTCGAAATCCTAAAGTTGAATATCAATCAAATTTATGTTTTTAGACCATATAGAACTGTTAGAGCGTTCTTTCAGGGGGCGCGCATAGGTCTGAATCGTTAATTTAGTTCGGATGGCCCTGAATGCATGCTATAATTGTTTTCTGGAAATCTGATGATTGATTGATATTGTGATGTTATTCTAGCATGCTGTTTTTGATGATTGTTTAAGTTTTGTATGATGTTTGTATGTTAGAATACATCAGTGACGATTGTTATAATAACAAACTTAAAATATCTCCCAATTTATGTAAACCTGCAGAATTTATCTGCTGGTTTTGAGGCTGGTTCATGACCAAGAGCTTTGCTTGGTCATGAATGTGAGGATTCAGCCTCATTTTGGTTTCTGGAATCAGTGAGGAGGTCTTTTGCAAATTTTGCCTCAGCAAACGTCAAAAGGTTACTCCTGCTGGTTCATTAGGATTCAGAACCAAAAACCTGTATTCACAACCCATTAGTCATTTTGAATTTATCTCTACTATATGAGACTCATTATGTCTTAGAATGGTTTTGTGAATAGCATATAATGACAATAGCTGGTGTGTGTTAAGATTCATTATCTGATTTTCATGTCTCTAGGTATGATCATACATGAATGCTGCATAATTAGTTAAAGTTAGTTATATGAATTGAAGGATATCATATTCTATTGCGATATGTCTGATATGATAACTTATGCAGTATGGGGTTAATTTAAAAACAAAAGAAAACCAAATTTTCGGTTGATGTTTGCTAAGTATACTGGTTTTTACACTTAAGTTCCCACTAAAAAGTTTTAATAGTAAACTTAGCAAAACTTTCTTTTGTTTTCAGCTACCAGCCAATCCTCCATAGTTCCCCTAAATGGCACAAACTTTAAGAAATGGAAACGTGAGATAGAATATGCCTTAGCCTTTGATGAGTTCGACATAGCCTTTAATGAACCAAAACCTGCCAAACCTACTGAGGAAAGCACAAAGGAGCAGAAGGACGAGTACAAAAAGTGGATGCACGCCAACAAGATGGCTCTTCTGTTCATGAAGAGCAAAATTGAAGACTCCATTGTAGATGGAATTGACCCCTCTTCCAGTGCAGTTGAATACATGGAGAACATCACAGAGAGATATGTGGAATCTCCAAATGGAAGAAGTGTGGAGCTGCTTGAGGAGATGATGGAGTTGGAGTATGATGGAACTGGTGTGAGAGACTACATAATGAAGAAGTTGGATTATGTAGCCAAACTGAGGGATCTCAGAATGAGATTAGATGATAAGTTTGTTGTCTGTCATGTTCTGGGGAAGTTACCACCGGCTTTCAGCAAGTTGAAGTCTAACTATGTTGCTGTTGGAGAAAAATGGGATGTTAATCATCTCATTGCTACTGCTGTTGCTGAGGAAACCATCAACAAGAAGGAGGGCAAAATGACTGCTGCTACTACTCAGGTTAATCTGATGACCACTGCCAACAAACCACACTTTAAGAAGCATGGTGTTTCCAGCAAGGATAAGTTCAAAAAGACTAACAAGTCTTCTGTTAAGAAGGATTTTAAGAAACAGAAGCCAAACCCCAACCCTAAACCGCAGAACAAGGATAAGGAGAAGGATCCCAAATCTGATAGATGCTTCCACTGTGATAAGGTTGGACATATTAAGAAGGATTGCAGACAATTCAAAGAGTGGTTAGCAAAACGAGGTATTCCTATATTTATCCCTATTATCCCTTACATTATTGAAGTAAATTTGGTAAATATTTCACCAAATTCTTGGTGGTTAGACACTGGATCACCCATTCACATCATTAATACTTCACAGGAGTTGCTTGGAAGGAGAACACCAAGTAAGGAGGAGCAGAATGTAGCTGCTGGGAATGGATCTAGAGTTGCAGTCAAAGCTATTAGACAAGTTAGACTAGCTCTAGAAGTAGGGTTCAATATCCAGTTAGATAATGTTTTTTGTATTCCCTCTATGAGGAGAAATTTGATTTCCATGTCTTGTTTGGTTCAAGATGACAATACTTTTACTAGTGATAAGTATTGTATGAAGATTTTCAATAAAAATTCCCAACTTATAGCTACTGCAAATCTTATTCTTGGTCACTGGAAGTTAAATTGCAGTTATTTTACAGAAGTGTTTGATGTTGAACTTGTGGGGAATAAAAGGGATAGGTTTGATGAAAACTCAACTGACTTATGGCATAGGAGATTGGGGCATATATCTAAAGAACGTTTGCAGAAAATGGTCAAAGAGAAACTGATAAATCATGAACTTGACTGCTCAGATTTATCAGATTGCAGAGAATGTACTAAGGGTAAAATGACCAATTCTAGGAAAAAGGGGTCTGTTCGAAGTTCAAACCTGCTTGAACTCATTCACACAGATATTTGTGGTCCATTTCAGACCAGACCTATCTGTAGAAACTACTATTTCATCACCTTCATCGATGATTTTTCCAGATTCTGCAGAATTTTTCTGATTTCTGAAAAATCTCAATCCTTAGAAACTTTTAAGATCTTTAAGGCTGAATCAGAGAAATATTTAGGGAAAGTCATCAAAGTGGTGAGATCAGATAGAGGAGGGGAGTTTTATGGCAAGTATGATGAAGCTGGACAACACAAAGGACCATTTGCTCAGTTTCTTGAATCAGAAGGCATCACAAGCCAGTACACAACTCCAGGCACTCCTGAGCAAAATGGCGTTGCAGAAAGAAGAAATAGGACTTATCTGAACATGGTTAGGAGCATGATGAGTACAACTAGCCTACCAAAGTTTCTGTGGGGGGAAGCCTTAAAAACTGCTAACTATTTGACCAATAGGACTCCTAGTAAGTCAGTTAACAAAACCCCACATGAAATCTGGTATGGAAAGAAGCCAAGTCTTGCACATTTGCATGTTTGGGGATGCAAAGCAGAAGCCAGGCCATACAATCCTTTAGAGAAGAAGTTAGATGAGAAGACAGTGAGCTCTTTCTTCATTGGTTATGCAGAAAACTCAAAAGGATATCGATTTTATTGCCCTAACCATAGTCTGCGTATCATTGAGACCAATAAGGCTAAGTTCTTTCATGAAATGGTTCCCAATGGTCCTGCAGATGACTCAAGCTACACCTTTGAAGAAAATCCTACTCCTACAACCTCTGCAACCATTTCTGAAATCACAATCCCTACAATTCCAGCTGAAAATCCTACTCCTGCACCTACTCTTGATACACTTGATCACAGCTTGCATGATCAAGACAATCAAATCCAGCTCCTTGATCCAGTCCATGATGATCATGAACCTGCTATTCATGAAGATACTCCTCTTCAACAAGACACTGTTGAAGCAACAGCTCCTATTGAGCATCCCAGAAGATCCACTAGAACTCCAAAACCAAACCAGGATCCCATCTATGCCTACTCAGTAGAGGCCGAATTTGATTGGGGGGAAGATGATGATCCTGCAAGCTTCAATCAAGCAATGTCAAGCCACAACAGTCAAGCATGGATGGAAGCCATGAACACTGAGATGAAGTCTATGGATGATAATCAAGTTTGGGAGCTAGCTGAGCCAAGTAAGAACCAGAAGGCTATTGGATGCAAATGGGTGTTCAAAACCAAGAGAAATGCAGATGGTAGTATTGAAAGATACAAGGCTCGACTGGTTGCAAAAGGATTTACACAGAAAGAAGGCATTGACTACACTGAAACCTTCTCCCCAGTATCCAGCAAAGATAGTTTCAGGATAGTCATGGCCCTTGTGGCTCATTTTGATTTGGAATTGCACCAAATGGATGTGAAGACATCATTTTTGAATGGAGATTTGGATGAGGATATCTACATGAAGTAGCCTGAGGGTTTTATACAACCTGGAAATGAGCATCTGGTGTGTAAACTGAAGAAATCGATTTATGGTTTGAAACAGGCTTCAAGACAATGGTACTTGAAGTTTGAATCAGTCATAATCTCTGATGGTTTTAAGGCTAATATAGTGGATCAATGCGTTTATCAGAAGATCACAAAGGAGGGTTTCATATTCCTTGTGCTGTATGTTGATGACATACTGCTGACAAGCAGCAGCATCAGCCTACTTTACAAAACTAAGTCTTTCTTGTCTAAGAACTTCGAAATGAAGGACATGGGGGAGGCAGCTTATGTTTTAGGTTTGGAAATCATAAGGAACAGAAAGAGGAGACTACTTGGACTTTCACAGAAGAACTACATCAATAAAGTGCTGAAAAGGTTTGATATGAGCAAGTGTAATCCAGGAGATGCTCCTATGTCAAAAGGTGACAAACTGAACAAAGACCAAGCTCCCAAAACTGATAAAGAAAGGCTAGACATGAAGGATTATCTGTATGCTAGGATGATTGGAAGTATTATGTATGCTCAGGTCTGCACAAGGCCTGATTTAGCTTTTGCAGTTGGTATTCTATCTAGGTTTCAGTCAAACCCTGGTAAAGAACACTGGAATGCAGGGAAGAAAGTACTCAGATACATGAAGAAGACCAGAGATCACTTGCTGGTGTATAGGAGAGTTGATAAACTTGAAGTTGTAGGCTATTCAGATGCTGGTTTAGCTGGTCAGTACCCCTCTAATGGAAAATCAGTATCTGGTTATGTGTTTATGTTAGTAGGAGGTGCTATCTCTTGGAAAAGTACCAAACAAATTCTCACATGCACTTCCACAATGCATTCTGAGTACATAGCTATCTATGTGGGAACATGTCAAGCTGTCTGGCTCAGAAACTTTCTAATACAGACATGCATCGTTGATACCATTTCAAAACCTATAGCCCTTTATTGTGACAATTCAGCTGGCATATGCTTCACCAAGAATCACAAGATGACAGCTGATTCAAAACACATTGATTTGAAGTACCTTAATGTCAGAGATAGAGTTAAAGAAGGACAGATCGATATTCTGCAGATTGGGACTCTAGATCAACTTGCAGATCCTTTTACCAAGGCCTTAGTACCAAAAGAGTTTTAGAAGCATGTCACAAACATGGGATTATTGCCAGATTTCGATAGGTAGGTTAAGTGGGAGGATTAGTGGGAGTTTTGACTAGTTGACTTGTGTTTTACAGTTTTTTGTGTTTATGCAGTTACGTTTTTGTTAAGTTGAGTGGGAGTTCTGCAGTTGCGCGTGCAGAACTCATATTCCAAATATATGTTTCCAGTTGTTCAATAAAACCATGGTATGAAGTTTTAAGTTCAAATACTTGTTCATTTTATGTTCAAAAGTTCACTTTTATCTTGCTGCAGCTTTACAGATGTATGTATTGTTATTGTGTTTATGAAAATAGCTATGTATATGCAGATTGGATTTAATCCAAAGACTTATGTAATGACATCTTAATACAATTATGCTGCTGTGTTAAGATGATTGGACCGTGTACATATGAAACACTCATGTTATCAATTCATTTAAAGTTTCAGTACACACCAAAGTTCTAATGTGTTATGGGAATTTGTTCAATTGTTTTTGGTAACACTGGATGGACTGCATTATAGCAATGCTACTCTTTCCTTTGTTCTGTTTCAAGTGGACATATGCTTAGAACATGTAAATGTGATCAAAGATCAGTTATAACTCTTGCTAGCACTTATGTATACTTGATCAGCCGATGTGCTTGTTTGCTGTGAGTATGAATGTCAGTCCAAGTGGGAGAATGTAAGATATGGACTCTACATTATACTCCTAATGTAACAATGATTAAGCACATTACTTATGGATCAAGTTATTGAGTTGTAACATGTATCTTAGTTGATTACATATGGATCACATTGATATAGGGCCGGCTATTTGCCTAGTTCTATTAGGACTTTACTTAAAGCACAAGTATGGTAATTAGGGCGTTATAGTCTTTTATGGGAGGACTATAACTGACCTAATCAACCACTATATATTAAGATGCTTAGGTCCCTGCACACATACTGTTCCAACGTCTTTGCCCCATAGAGAAGTGGATTAAGAGGTATTGTTGTGTAGAAGATCTTTGCTTGATCAACTAAAGATGGCCGGTTCCAAAGGTAAATATATAATTATGTATTGCATGAACTATATTGTGTCTATGATCTTGAACGTGCTCATGTTTACACGCACGACCTCGCTATTTAGCGAGGCACTCACGAGGCTCGCTATTTAGCGAAGCCAAATGGAAACGCGGGTCTTATTTAGTTCCATTTAAGTTAAGCCCGCACTTCACCAAACACTGGCTACCTGGACCTAGTGAAGCTTGCCAAATAGGCCCTAAGTGTTGTAATTGCGTACGTCAAAAGCGACCGTGTTGTAATTGCTTTACTTCCAAATCCTTATATTTCCATGTCCTAAAAGGATTCCCTTCCAGACATACACACTGTTTTCATTCTTTATGAGAGCTGCTATATACACTTAGGGTGTGTTTACTTCCCATGAATGGGAATGATTCCCATTCTTTTTTATTCCAGTGTTTACTTGTCTTTTGGAATCCATAGTGCTACAGGCCCCACGGAGAAAAACTCATTCCCATTCCGGGTTGGGGGAGGATTTGATTCATGACTCTAGCTGGGGTATTAGAGAAAAGGGAATGGGAATGGATTCTCTTTGTCCAAATTACCCCCAAAATTACCAACAATAACAACCCTTCTTTCTTCCATAATAAGAAATTTTTGTTTGTTCAAAGCCCAATATTTGGGGGTGCTTGACCAAAGAAGAGACATACATGCAATTTTTTTTTTTCAATAATCAGAAATTTAATGTTTATTCAAAGCCCAATAGATAATGAATTAAAAAGGCTTTTTGTTAGAAATTTTTGTTATTAATTTGACAACTATGGAGAATAAATTTGTTTTGTGTAAAGGGTAATTTAGTAATCAAGCTTCACTGATTCTGATTCCGGACAATGATTCCGACAGTTGGTAAACACTGGAATGGAATGTTTGATTTCGATTTCTGCCCATTCCGATTCCGAGTTAGTAAACGTGCCCTTAGTTTTTTTTTTCTTTGAACACCCTTATTTCTCTGTACATCCACTTTAATTTTGGAGGTTGTTAGTTCCACTCTCTTGTCTTATATGCACACCCACCATTATTAATTAAATCCTACTAAAAATCAATTTAATTTTTATTCCAAAATTGCTCAAATTCTTCCTTCTTTTTTAACTCTAATTCTAAATAAATAAAAAATCTAAGAAAATTTGTCCCATCTCCTCGACATCCTCGCCGCCGTCGGAAACAATCAGTCCTCATCGGCTATGTCGTGGACTTCAGTGTAAAATACATTATACTCTCGGGAACCTCCATGGCCTGCCCACATGCTGCAGGTTGTGTCATTATAATTGCACATATACATGCATCCTGCGCCTCCACGATCTCCGATCAGTCGCCAGACCTCCACCATATGTCTTCCTCCTTCGCCTCCAGATCCAACACGCACGCCCGAGCGAAACCCGACCCGTACGCCACCACAGCAACCACAATTACACCTTCAGCCACAGCCAATCCGTCAGCGCCAACTACGGCCACCGGCTCAGCCAGCGGGCAGCGGCAGCCATTGAAGCTGCTGAGTCGTCGGGCAGCGGCCGCCGTCTGGCTGGGAGCAGCCGGTCGACGCCAAGATAAACGACATCATCGGGAATGGCGTCTCCGGGATACTATACAAGTGGGTGAATTACGGCACGGGGTGGCGGCTGCAGTGGTTCATTTTGCAAGACGGCGTTGTGTCATATTATAAGATTCACTGCCCTGATAGGATCATCGGTAACCATGAGACCGAGAAGGGCTCGAAAATTTTGCGGCACAAGAACGGCACTCCTTTGTCGGTTGTGCCGCAAGCCCTTCGGCAAAGTCCATCTCAAGGTTCAACTTTGATTGAATTTTGTCAAATTCAGTTTCCTAATACAATTGGAATTGTAATCAGATCATCATTTTCCTAATTGCTCATTGAATTTTTCAATAATTTTGATTAATTAGTTGATTAAATAAGGGTAATTAAAGAATAATGTAATAAAATAATTTTCAAATAAAATTTAATTAAGAGGGTAGGGCGGGGAAATAAGACAAGTTGGTGGAACTAACAGCTCATTTAATTTTTCAATATTCTCTTGGCACCCAATATTTATAATAAACTTCCCACTATACCCTTCATTTACTTTATTGATTTCACTTAGCAAATCTATTTTGAACACTCAAAATTAAACCCTCACCCTGCGAAAAAACCATATTGTTGTGCACTGCCAGTTTCTTCACGAAACATCAATTTGCCTTTCTTTTTCATACATGTTGAATTGATGAGTTGAGTGTTGCCATGCCTGTCCAGTTGCACTTAAAATCATCCCGAATTGTACTTAAAATCATGCATATATGTAATTTGATTCGCCTGCTTTCTTCACCAACCACGACTCTCCTCGGCCACACAACTCTCATCACCGTCGTCTTCTCCGCCGCGACTAAGTCCATTTAGGTTTTCGCTCAATAGAAAAGCAAGATGGATTGGAGCAGCATCACAGCAGAAGAAAGCTTCCATCCATTCATGTTCCATCCCACGTCAATCTCCCAATGAGCTTCAGTATAATTAAATTTTGTATTCTAACTTCAGTATAATTAAACCTTGTATTCTAAGGAATGATCTAAAACATATTCTTCTATTGAAAATTCAATTTCTTTCCTTTGCCAATTCTTGTGATGTCTTCTCCACTTCCATCTTTAGCAATTGTTGTAATTTTATTTCTTCATTAATTGAATAAGCAAAACAGAATTCATGGGTCATTAAATAATACATATGTACTTTGATGTCATTTTACACGAAGGTATAAAAGATAATTTTACTTCGAAAAAAATTAGAAGGTGGAATCGTTGGTGGATCCTCCTCGACATTCGTCATTGAGCTGAAAGTAAGCAGGAAGAACTTGAATGAATACCAAAATCAAAGCGAAGCCTCTGAATAAGACGGTACTTGCAACCTTCCAGTTTTTTTTACATGTTTCCTTTCAGAAATCAGGAACACAGTTTTCTATATGTTGTCTTTTCTCATTGTTCCGACGTTCTTGAAGTAAAGGAGATTGTGGATTTTTGTGTAATGCCAAGAAAAATGTGACTAAATCTCAGGCGTTCCACCAACACCTTATTGATATATTTGTTAAGCTCAGGGTTTTACTTTTATAGCTATTGAGCTCCTTTTTCCAACTGGAAAACATGAATATGATTGTTCCATGATAGTATTTTGATGCCGTCGACATGAAATCTTATGCAAAACAAGCTACTTCTAAACATGGTACTAGTATAATCAATCGTTTCTGACATTTGTCTACAAACACAACAAATTGTTAGTATTCTCTCCATAATTTTCTGACATTTGTCTACAAATACAACTTGTCGGCATTCTCTTGGTTAAAAATAAAGGACCCTTCTGGTTAGGGAGGGAGTTTTAGTACAATACAATACAGTAGAGAAAACATTGTGCCGGAATGATTGTAGCTCGTAAGTGTGGATCGGAATCCCTAACGTGCACAGGTTGGTGATCCCCGGTGAGAGGCCATAAAAACGAGTGTATCAGCACTGTGTGCAAGTGCGCCAAGCACAACAAAGACATGGAAAATCTGATGGATGTGCCCTCTTATGTCGAATTTACCAGGATTCAGCCGTTCTGGTATCCTAGTGACGTAAAAGGCAGCTCCTGAAGCATATAGACTAGCCATGGCAAGCTCATACCCCAGAGCAACAATTATGTGTTGATGGCCCCTGTGGATAACAAGTGCATGAACTACAGAAATCACCCCGGAGAATCCCATGGAGAGGAAAAGGGTAGCCCTGATTGTTCGGAAGTGTGATGTAGAGAGACTAGGCGATAGAGGGGTGACGATTACAAGGATACCAAGCACAGATATTGAAGAAAGATGAAAAAACCGAGAGAGGGGGTTGCAGGAGAAGGTGTACTAAATGGGAGCAAAGAAGGAAGAGACTATCATAAGCAAAATACCGGCATAGTCTAAGTGCCAGAAGAAAAAGTTGAAGCATTTGGAGTGACAAGCCAGGAGGTGGGAGAGAGAGCGGCAAACTAAGCAGCCCATTGCTCCATTTAAGAAGACAAACCAAGGCCATGCTGGGATAGCGTTCAAACCCTCGTCCTCCCTGTTCCCATCAAGCTGGATTGATGATGCCTGTGAAATTTGCCGCAAATGCAAATCTAGCTGCTCACATACATTGACAGTTAAGTTTGAGTTTTAAGCAAGGGTCAAAATTTCTACCGAAATTATGAAATTTTGAGATCTTTAGCCAACATAAATTTGAAAGGGGGTACGTTTTGATTTTCGGTGAAAATTCGAAAGTTTGAGTATTTTTTGAAAAAGCTTGAAATTTATAAAATTGCCCCCAATACTTTATAGAATTGTGAATATGCCCCGCAATCGAAAAAATTTATTATAAGTCAATCCTAAGTATGAAAATAATCTTAAAATTACTTCATCTTATTACAAATTACTGCTTATTGATAGCTCAAATGTGATTTTTGCCATCCAACTTCATTTTTTAGCCATTAAGTGCTGAGGTAGCATATGTGGACCGCATAACTTCAAAATTTAATTTTTATAAAAAAAATTAATGTTGAAAATGATTGAAGAAAAAGGAGGATAAATAAGAAACACAACACAAAGTCGTCACCCTCTGTTTACTTTATTAATTTCTTTTAATTCTTTGACAGACAAAGAAACCAAAATTGCTGCTTGGATTGATTTTTAATCTCTCTGCAAACTTCTATTCATGGGGTTTTGGTGCAAATAAATGAGGTGGATTTTGCAGAGGTAAGGAAATATGACCACGGAGGAGGAGAAATTGGGTTCGTTCATGGGAATGAAAGGTGAGCGTGGGCGAGTAGAAGAAGGATTTCACCCAGGTGGCCAACGTGATGGCTGTTGAGATAAGGGTGGCAACTTTGTGTTGGGTTTCTTATTTATCCCCTACTTCGTTTTCAATCAATTTATTATAAGCTTTTTTTTTTCCTTATTAAAAAAATTGATTTAAATTTTAAAAATTGAAATGGTGAGCTCCATGTGTGCCACAACATCAGTACTTAACGGTTAAACTAACGGAGTTGGATGACAAGGACCATATTTGATATAGGCAGCCAACGCTGAGGATGAAATTTGATATAGAAAAGGAGAATAGCCATTGGCTACAGTAGTGCCAAGATCAGGTATACCATTTGTGATAAAAACTTTGCCGTCTGTGGTCTACGAAGGGTGGTGCACGTACATCAAGTAGGTCTGAACCATTGGAAAATGCGCCTTTGATAATTTCAACACCATGATTTTTGGTTCAGATACACAACCTAATTACCCAAACCAGCTAATCAAACCCACATAGGCCACATCATGACTGAGCAACTGAAAATTGACGATTCTACTAGTGGTGGAATATAACTACAAGGATTTGAAAGTACAGGGTAAAATGTTAGAAAAAAATTAGGATGTTATATTAAAATTTGACTTATACCAAATGGTATGTAATTGTAGTTTGCCCTACTTTTAATCATATTCGATAACCTAGGCCTGATTAATTAAGTAAGCTTCTGCAGTGGAGGATACGCTTGCCGTAACTCGAAGTTGATCGAAGCACCACCCAAAAGGTAAATGGTATCATTTGGAAGGGGGTTCACCTCGGGGGTGCCATAAAAATTGACATTGCAAAAGCTTACGACTCTCTTGATTGAGCTTTTCTCCTTGATTCGTTGAACTTTCATCTGAAGCTTGTTGATTGGGTTAGATGTTGTATCTCTACGCCAAGGCTCTCTATTACTATCAATGGCGAATTAGCATGTTTCTTCTCGTCAGGGCTTTATGATGTAGGAGAAAGCTGTGTTGCCTTTGGCTGTGGCTAGGGGAAAACGATTCCAGAGAGAATTGGGGAGTTGATGTTATTTCTATTAATTTTCATGAGCAGATTAAAGTGTGAGTACTTGATAATCTGATCGATTGATACTATGAATTTGGTGCTGGGAATGCTCAATTTGAATGTTGATGCTGTTATGGTGATGTTTGAATGATATGTGACTAATGTAAAATCAAGTGTTCTTGCAAAAATAATATCCTGCAAAATCGTTAATTGTTCCTACAAATTCATAAAAGTGTTCCTGTAAAAAATAGTAAAATGCTCCTGAAAAAATCATAAATTGTTCCTATAAAATTGTAAAGTGTTCTTGCAAGATCATAAAAAGTATTCTTGCAAAAATCATAGAGTGATAATAAATTGTTTCTGCAACATAGTAAAGTAAAGAAAAAAATTTCATTGTTGTTACAATAAGCTAAAATGCATTTGTAAAGAGTTGAAATACATTTTTAAGTTACTTTAAATCTAAAGGGAATAAATTTTATTATTTAGTCCCCTACATTACTTAGAGGTAAGTTGGTGTGATGATTGGGTGGTGGTTGTTTGAAAACGAGGGCATGCGTTCGAACTCGTGTGGAGGCACAAAAAATTCAATCTTGTTGCAGTAAATCTTATTTATGTGTGATTAGGGGTGGGAAAAAATCCCGAATCTCGCTTCCCGATCCCGATCCCGATCCCGACAATCCCGATCCCGACTACTCGGGATTTTATCCCGATCCCGACTGAATCGGGACGGGATCGGGATTTTTTTTGAAAAAAGTCGGGATCCCGACATCCCGACATCCCGACACTATATATTTTTTTATTAATGTTTTAATTCTTACCCTTACTGAAGTAGCTACAGTGATCCGATTAATCTGATTTTTTGGTATGTTATAGGAATCGAGCTAATGAACAACTTTCAAGAAGAAATTTTTTTGATTTGAACAACGTAAAGTGGTTTTTTCGGGCTATGAACAGTTTAACTATTTTCTTCCAAGTTCTACGTATTCTCTACTTTTTGTTTCTTTTTTCGGTTTTCTTCCTCTCTCCCCACGCCAACACACACTTTCATGGCCACATGACCTTCATGATAATAGAAGAAGCCACACACACCCTCAAGTTATTGTATTACTATGTTAGTATGTTTTATTTTGATCATGTATAAATTGTACTTGTTAGTTTACATTATAAATTTATGCACACAAAAAAGTTTAAAATTTCATATTATACTTGAGATTCAATTGTCGGGATTTATCGGGTTTCCCGACCGGAATCCCGACTTAATCGGGATTTTATTGTCGGGATCCCGACTCAATCGGGACGGGATTCGGGATTATTTTTAGCCTCTAATCGGGATCGGGACGGGATCGGGATTTTCATAATCGGGATCGGGATCATCCCGATCCCACCCCTATGTGTGATTGAGTAAACTAGAAGTATGAATCCTATATGCATTTTGTGTAATAGTCGGGCCCAATCCCAGTAGGATTGGTAAACCCTAGGTTGATTCACTATAGATAAAATCACTATGCAAGGGGATGGTCATGGTTGAGATCAATCACCTATTCTATTTCTCTCTTCTATCTCTCATTTCCTTCTCTTTCACCTTCGATATAGTTAGTTCTACAACAAATCTTGCTTTATTAGTAGAGTTACGCGTGTAAGTAAATACATATTGTTTAGTTTCTCATATTACTAATAGATTAAGTTGGTGTGGTGGTTGGGTGGTTGTTGCTTGAAAATGAGGTTCAGGGTTTGAGTTACTATGGAGGCGCCCATCAAAATTGATTTTTGCTAAATAAATAGAGGAAAATTCTACAGTCCGCTAGGCGGACCGGTCCGCCAGAGCTTTTTAAGAGTAATTTGGGAAAACATGTGTAAGGCACATGAAGTTTTTGAAAAAAAAACAAGTAGGTGGATCAATCCACCTGACGGACCATAGGGCTTCAGCGTGCACCCGGTGGTCCCTATGTCAGCTATTGGGGTTTAAATGGTAAGATTATGATAGTTGGTAAGGAAAAAATTGAATTAGGTATTTTGATAACATTTTAATTTTATAAGACTTTTTGGGCACCGGAGAGAGAGAGAGAGAGAGAGAGAGAGAGAGAGAGAGAGAGAGAGAGAGAGAGAGAGAGAGAGAGGGGCTCATTCCGTTGATGAAGACAGAATTGGCTACATATGGCTCAGATCTAGTAAATGTGATGATGGCAACAGAACATAACAATAACATATAAGTTAGGGTTGGGACAAGGTAGAAGATACGAAGATAGAGCCGGTTCAAGACGGCCATAAACAAACAAGTTCTCTCCTCAGCCGGCCGGCAATATGTGTGAATTGGCACAGCTCATCATCCTCACAGTAGTACTCTGTACTCATCTTCCAATAATCCGGCCTCTCTCCATCAATTAATTTGTTTTTTTTGTCTCTTCTCTCTCTCTTTTCGCATCACTTTATAACCCTCCTACTCTCTCACAACCTAGTCATATCGATATCGATATCCCTCCCTCAAATTTAACTAACTATATTTTATGCACCATTCCATTTTTCTCTCAATTCTAATATTCTTTTGCAACCGATCGATATTCAAGGTGGTGCAATACTAATTATCCGATCACATGGCCAAGTTATCTAATCCAAACCTGAAAAAATGTAGTGCAAGTAATAATGCTAATGCTAATGCAGCTAATAACACTACGGTTACAAAGGTGAAACGTACTAGGAGAAGTGTTCCCAGAGACTCCCCTCCTCAACGTAGCTCCATTTATCGGGGCGTCACCAGGTAACTTTCCTTATTCACTTCACAAGATGATCAAATGATCAATTAGTCATGTACGTATATATATATATGGTATAAATGCATTGTTTTTCCCCAATAATGCGTTTTCTTAGTTATGCTTGATTTCAATCAATATTTCAGGCATCGGTGGACCGGCCGATATGAAGCTCATTTGTGGGATAAAAATTGCTGGAATGAATCACAGAACAAGAAGGGCCGCCAAGGTACAATTGCTTGCAATCTCATCAGATATATATCTCCAACTATGAAAAATGTTCTTTTATTTGATTTAATTATTGATGTGGAATGATATGTATCTTATGCGATTTCTTCTTTCGATCTTGGATTTGTACGTTGTTGTCTTGCTTGGAATGGAACTGATACTCATGCAGTATATCTTGGTAAGTCTAACTTAATTAATTACTACATTTTACGTGCAATTGATCATCATTTGAGATAAAAAATCAGTTAAGTATAATGAACAGTTTTGTAAATTGATGGTTGACCATGAATTTTTCAGGGGCATATGATGATGAAGAAGCTGCAGCACATGCTTATGACTTAGCAGCACTTAAGTACTGGGGTCAAGATACCATTCTTAACTTTCCGGTAACAATTAATTAGTAACGTATTTCATATGTATTATTTTGGTTTTACACATAGAAAATGGAAGTTGTAGATAGATCGATCAGGAGATACTAATTATCATCTACATTATACACGTGTGATTAATGTACGTATAGCTAGCGACGTATCCGAAAGAATTGAAAGAAATGGAGGGTCAGTCAAGAGAGGAATACATCGGATCATTGAGAAGGAAGAGCAGTGGTTTCTCTCGCGGTGTTTCCAAGTACAGAGGTGTTGCAAGGTATATATACTAATCATTTACCTATTATTCCAATTGATACCGCTTCATTTTATAATCCTATATTTCTTTCTTTTTTCGTCTATTAAGTCACATGAACATATATATATATATACACACCACATTTCATTTTATTTGATTTGTAATGAGTAGACATCATCACAACGGAAGATGGGAAGCTCGAATTGGACGAGTCTTTGGGAACAAGTATCTCTATCTCGGCACATATGGTACGTTACATATGGTGCTTAAATGTATGGTATGTTTAATAACCAAGAGTGGGAATGGGAATGAAAGTATTGAGAATCATTCCCATTTTAGATGATTCACATGTTTACTAAAATTTGGGAATCAAAATTTATGATGGAACCCACAAAAAACTAAGGAATCACATTCCTGATTTTCAAGGAATGGGACTCCTTGAGGGGATGTGGTATTTTGATTCCTGAAAATTAATTCCACTTAGAATCGAACTTTTGTGTTTTAATTATCCCCACAAATTTAATATGTTCTTCAATTGTACCCGGATAAATGTACCTTGTATAAGAAAAAAATCTTACTAGCTCTAATGTTCTTTCATCTTCTTACAATGCTTTCTGGATAATTAAAAATTTAAATTGTACTAGTGTATGTATTATTATTAAGTAAGATTTGAAATTTTAAAATTTTCACCTTTATGTTGACAAAAAACACTTTATATTGAGAGTTTTAATAATTTAATTGATTTTCACCGCGATTCATGAAAACTATTGAACAGTTTAATGAAAATTAAGTTAATATTCACTCCGATTCTTGATAATTAGTAAAAGATTGAATGAGAGTACTTTACTCCGATTTTTGCTATTGGTCACTCTGATCCTAAATTAGTAAACATGACATTATAGTTAGGCAATCAATCGGAGTTTAATACAAAGTAGTTAGTATGTTATTACGACGTTATGAACATATTGTTAACCATATAGTTAATAACAACATATCATCAATTTTTGGCAGCTACCCAAGAAGAAGCCGCAACAGCCTATGACATGGCGGCCATAGAGTACCGTGGGCTCAACGCCGTCACAAACTTTGACCTCAGCCGTTACATCAAGTGGCTAAAACCTAGTGGTTCTAACAACGACATTACCGGTCAGATTCACCCTAACCTCGAGCCTAAGAAATTGCCCATTATTAACATTCCTAGTATGGATCCTCAAGAACGCGGCCTCGGCTTCTTCCACAACCTCGCATACAACACGACGACGACTAACACTAGTACGACTACTTCCGGAGAGACGACTATGATGACAAAAAGAACAACTACCACCCAGCAGCCTAGACCCACCACTGCCACGTCAGCCCTAGGCCTCTTGCTTCAGTCATCCAAGTTCAAGGAAATGATGGAGATGACCACCGCGACCGACTCCGTGTCGTCACCACTACCGGAGTTGGACCTAGCAGCCCAGTGCTCATTTCCGGACGACATACAGACTTACTTCGACTGCCAAGATTCTAGCAGCTATGGGGATGGAGACGACGTCATCTTCAGTGAGCTGAACTCGTTCATGCCACCCATGTTTCAGTGCGATTTCACTGCTTAATTAGGAGGAGGTCGGTCGACGCCCATACATGCCTAGAGCACAATGTTACATTGATGATGCACAATCGTTGGATTCTTTTGGAAAGTGAAATTTCATTACTGATCATCAAAATATCATCACTTGGGAGAGTGAGAGAGTAGGCTAATTATTATTTGGTTCATTCTATTTCTTCCAACTGTAAAGAAGAATAAATTGTTTCATCAATTGCTTAATTTTATATGAATAAAAGGATGGATTATCTGTTCCATCACTACAGACTACTGATCTCCTCTCCCAACTCTGGCTGGGTGTTTTATTTTACATGAATGGAAGTCTGAAAAGAAGAGCGCCACTCAAACTTTTTTTAAGTTCTAGTTGTTCATCCTGGAAGGCAAAAATGGTACTTAACCCTCCAAAAGTCACTTTTATTTTCTTACATTATCTGGTTTCTGCCTTGCTTGTTTGTTTTAATGTTGTGGCCATTTAAGTAAGGGCAAACAAGTAACTTTTCCTTACGAATGTTAACTTTTTTTTTTTTTTCAAAGAAATATATTGATAGATAATAAAGTCACTAGGCCACAAAGTAGAATAGATAACACCTCGAAGACAACGGTAGGTGAAAAAATTGTTATGAGCTCCTGAACAGGCACAATACATAACGTTAAACGTATTTCCGTTATTTAAATAGGCCTAAAACCGTTGTCTTTGTATCTCTAAAAAGATGTAGACAACGGTTTTTAACAAACCGTTATTGTTAAAAAAAGCGGTAGACACTGTGCACTAAGAGGGAAACCAAAACACAGAATTCCCTCCGTGTCCCCTTTTAATTTTTGAACTCCTTCCTTCATCAAAACCTAATTTCTCTCTCTACCTCTCCCGCATCTCTTTTTCCATCCTTCATCTTTTTTAGAAACCTTCACAGCCTCCTCTTCAATGCCTCATCTCCGATGCCTCGTCTCGACCACCACCTTCAACCTTCGTCACCTTCAATCTTCATCGTCTCTGTCGTGAACTCCATGCCCTGTTCTCTGACGGCTTCGCGCATCTCCGTCGTGAGCTCGTCGCTGAAAAGGGTGAGTGGATCTCATTAGATCTACTCATAGACGTTGATGGCTCACCTCTTCTGGTCGCAAAATAGTGGCCCACAGCATTCTCCCGCAGCTACTTCATGCCTCCGATTGCACAGCCTCTCCAGTCGCCACGAAGAAATCAGCCTCTGAAAACCCTAGAAATCCCACCATGAGATTTTGTGTTCGAAATGGTGAAATTATGGCTGGGTTTACTCGAGGTGGGCTTACTCGAGGTTCTACGTAAGCTTTTCTTTCTCTTCAAATCTTAATTGGTGTTTGATTTCAAGTGGGTTTGAGTTTTATTGGTGAAATTTTGTGGGTTCTCCCTGTTTGGTGAAATTTGCAAAGTAATTTTAACTAGAATATCGATTACATGTTCAAGGGCATAATATTTTTGTGGTTTTGAATTTGTGTAGGGCTTGCGATGGAGGGAGGGTTTTGGAAAGAGTACAGAGGTTCATTTGGGACCATTGCATTTCCAAAGATGTAAGCTTTAGTTGAAGTAAAAATTGCATTTGCAATTTCATGTTACTTTTGTAAAAAGTTAAAAAAGAATTATGTTTTAGTTTTGCATGTATTAGTTGGATGGCGGATTAGAATTCAAAATGTTATATTGGGTTGCTGAGAGATTAGGTGAAAATTTCGGGTTTTGGTGAAATGAGTTTTTGAAATGGGAGTGTTTACGAGTTTGTTTCAGTGGATCAAATAGTTTAGTTAGAGTAGTTTGGTTTGGAATTGGACCAAACCAGCTATTAATTGATCTTTTGTCAAGTATAAAATTTAGTTTAATTGAATGGTAAATGTAGGTTGGGACTCTACACGGACCTTATGTGAAGATGTTTCTGAAGAAGCTCATTTCTGAAGTTGAGTTGAACCAGGATGAGGTGTTGGATGAGTTATACGAACATTATGCCCATTTCATGATTTCGTTGAAGGTATATCTAATGAATTTACAGCTAAAATGAAGTTTTCTGTTTGCTTGTTTGCAATTGGAATTCACAAGCTTCTTTATTCATTAGGACAGTGATGTTGCAAAGGAAAATGCAAGGGTCTTCAAATGCATTTCATTTCTTTTTAATCATGGTAATTATTTTAATTCGTCTAATGGTGGTGTATGGAGGAGTTTCTTATTCGTCATGAGCATATTGTATTACTAACTTGGTACCTCCAGGCTGTTTTCAACTTTCAAGTTGTTACGTGTTCAAGGAAACTGATGGTGTCCATCCAATGTTCACTTAGCATGCTCGAAGGAGATACATGGTGTGTTTTACTGATGGCGTCCCTTTCTACTTGTATTGCATACAACTAATTGGCAGGTTTTAGCATTCTACATATTTGATTAGTCTGCACTAGTTCATAATTATCACTTCATTTCTCTAAACTAAGCAGTAGTTGTTTAATTGTAGGTGTTGTTTGTGGCCATCAAGTCTTTTTTTATTGGAAGAGGGCAAGAATTGCAGACAAAAAGAAGAGAGTTGCAAAGGCCAAGACAGAGGCTGTTGAGTACTAGAAACTCTTGGCCTCCAGATTGAAGGAACAAAGAGACCGACGAAGCGAGAGCTTGGCCAAGAAGAGGTCCAGACTGTCTGCTGCTTCAAAGCCATCTATTGCAGCATAGATAATGCTCAAGGCTTTGAATTTTGCTTGAAAGTTAGAAGATGATTGCTTCTGCATCATCTTCATATGGTTTCCTAGTTTTTTTTATGTGGTACTTCATGATTGCTTAAAGTTTTTGCTTTATTGATGTTGAGTTTATTTTCACTATGAAACTTTGAATCTTGTCTATTTATTATGCAGGCGCAATTGACGCGGTCAGAGCTTATAATCTGCTCTCCATCCACGCTCATAGTCATACTTGAAGGTAATAATCATATTGTATACCTTTTTTTTATATCTCTGCTGATGACTAAAGTATTAATAATTCGGTAAATGATCATTGGCTAAACACATGATTAGTTTCTTCGAAGGTTCAGGGGGTCCCTTTTTTTTGGTAAATGTATAAATTATATACTTTTTTTTAAGAGACTGGGTGGAATTGCTGATTTCATCTTTAATAGCCACTGTGTTGACTGATTAATAACACTCATGTTCGATAATATGTCTTGCAATTAAAGATGATCTTTGAGTAATTTAGTACTGGATTAATCCATTTCCTGGCAATATACAAGAAAGTTCCTGGTTCTTTCACCAATACATAACATATACTTGTGCATCTACCAGTAAATGTGTGCATATACACTTGGTGATTATAGTCTCATAGTATCTACTTGTCAGTTCAAACTTCACAGGTAACTAGTGTTTACAGGTTTTTTAACTAAATGCCCCATTGGATTGTTTTGCTCACTATTGTGAATTCATAAAGAAAAAGAAGAGGGACAGAGAGAAAGAGAGAAATTGTTAAGCCACTTTCTGGTCCTTACATTTCAGGAAAGATATTCTCCAGCATCGGAGAAAGAGAGAAATTGTTAAGCCACTTTATGCCATTAATCATTATGGGATTCATATTTTTCCGATATTCTTTCAGGGTTTAGCAGAAAGTTTGCATAAGGATTGCATTGCGAGATTGGAACCAGCTAAGGTAGCTTTTCTTCTTCTCTTTTCTGCTCAATTATGATTCTGAACACAAAGATCGCTTATTCAAATGGAAGTCCAGCTCCCCATTTGAAAATTTACGATTTTGGGTACTAAGTAATTCATTTTTCTCTTTCTTGCTTATTCAAATGGAAGATGCTTTTTCTCATCAACTTAAGTTTGTACTTATTTCTTTTTTTTTTTTGGGTACTCGCATGTGATTTGAGTCTATCCTTACGAGAATGAGCTAATGGATATTCTATTGCTGGCTTGTTCTTTTACTTGTGATTGGGATTATTTTGATAAAGCATTTGCAGCTTTTTTATTCATATTGTTCACAATATTGCTCTGCAGAAAATTGTCTTGAATGAGCATGCTTTTGTGCTACATATATATATGCTGCTTATGAGGTATACCATCATAGACTCAAATCTTTATATATGCTGCTTATGTTCATATACTTACTGGTTTTTTTGAAAATTACAGTGGGAAAAGAAGAGTAGGTGCACATATACACAGCTGGAGATCGATGAATTTAGGAACGAGTGGGCTGAATTTTTACAGGACTTTGTTCAGCCATAGGCTTTGGTATGGCTGTGTTAGTTTTTTTTGCATATTTTGGTGGCCTTCAAACAATGGTTAACATAGAGGCCTTTGTAGTTTTTTTACTAAGTTTGGTGACCTGAACAATAGTTGCATAGAGGCCTTGGTTATGTGTTATTACTATGGCTTAGACAATTCAGTGTAAACTCATGTATTGTTCAATGTATTCCTTTAGGAGCTTAGTAAAATGTTGCTTTATTATAATTGGTGTGGTGAAATCATTGCTATAAGGCAGATTTATTAGTTAATTGCCCAGTACAAATTTGCCTAGAACAATTGGCCAGCATTTACAGACAACGTACTTTTGCAAAATAAATCGTTGTCTATTCTAAGAATAGATAACAGTTTTCGGATAAAAATGTTGTCTAATATCACAAAAAATAACGATTTGATAAAAAAAGTGTTATTTATACCTATAAAAGATAACAATTTGTAGAAAGAAACGTTATCTATAGACACATTAGACAACAGTTATATTAAAAATACCGTTGTCTTCAATAAGAAACGACAACGCTTTTTCAAAAACAAGCGTTGTCTGTTATATAAATAGACAACGGCTTTATCATTGAATACCGTTGTGCAATCTGTTATTAGACAACGGTATTTGTATTATCTAAAGTGGCATGAATAGATAACACCCACTTAGACAACGTTTTCGCGATAGAATAGATAACGGCATTCCACCGTTATGTATTCCCTTTTGTGGCCTAGTGAGTACAAAGAAATTAAGCCCTCAATGAGATGAGTGTCCATACTGCACTAGAATACATCAATAATACTGCAACAAGGCAGATGAAAGCAATCCTATCAAAAGAGAACCAAGCCCAATCAGTTACGAATGTTAACTTAAAATCTCTCTGCATCACCAAGTATCATAAGTAACTAATTATGACCCCATATAAGATCAATTTTAGGGGGTTAAGTGTGCCTCATTTTATATATCAAGAGGAAAATGAGATTTAATAAACGTTTGAGTGCGCTCCTCCAAATAAGTCTTCGTTTTGCTTGTTTAAAGGCTAAAATGGGAATCCAAAGGATGAGAATCATAAAAAAGTCATTAAAAAAGATAGGGATGTGCAGGAGATTTAAAGCATGTGTGCAATATATACATTAGTTATTTGACGTCTAATCGTACCGTTCATATAAATACTTTATTAATTGTCATATGTTTCTATTATTTCGAGATATTTGAACATAAAGGACTTCTAGTGCTTCTGCAGGCCCAAACAAAGCAACATGACAAGGATTTCGTGGACAGGCCCACAAGAACCAATAAGCAGTAAAAAAAAAAAAAAAGAGAGAGGCATAACTATTGAACCGTGTCGATACAAACAAGGTAGCTCAGAAAGAAAAGCCGGAAAGAAAAACTTAACAAAACTCAAAACTCAGAACAAGATGGGTGGGAGGACCGGGTAATCCATCAGCAGTAAGAATGCAAAGCAAGAAAGGTGGTGGTCTTTCGACCCAACATTGAAGTCCCACCTCCCGATTTGCAAGCGATGCAGCTCGATGAGCTATAAGATTTGCTTCTACCCCAATCCTTCAGAGAAACCCAGATGCCTTCTTCTGGTCCGCATGATTCTCGGGCAAATCGTCCAATTTCCTATAGAACTTTGTTACTATTTAGAGTCTTAATCAAGTCCTGATTAGCACTCTCCCTATCCCACTTCGCTTTGCTTAGCCCCTCAAGTTCAAACGAGCTGAGATCTCAGGATCAAGGTTATGTTTTCCTCAGCAGTAAGAGTGGATAAACTGGAAATAGCTTTGGTAGCACCTCCACAAAAAGCCCTCTTCTCATCCCTAATAATAATACCCAACCCCACAACACCTGAAGTGGAGTTCTATGCTGCATCTATGTTGACTTTTACAAAGGGAGGCTGCGGGGTTCCCAAAGATGCATGGTAGCTGGAGGATTAATTGCAGGTATGATGCTTTTGTGAACAAAGACGTATTCGTTCATGAGATCCATTGCATTCCTCAAGGCTAACATCGAAGAAAGTTGCTGATCCCTATCAGCAAGCGTGCCTTCCAAATCTCCCACAGAATAAAGCTCACCATGGTAAGAATTTTACCCTTTTCCGCTTTAGATAACTCTCTCTTTAAAAGATCAATAAGCCATGCATCTAGAGTAGTTATCTTAGCCTTGTCAATTCTGTAACTTAACGGGCATGCAAACCCCAACCCATGGATGGGGATATAAATTAAATATGCTCATTTCATCAGCATAAAGGCGCTGAAGGTAAGTAGTTGCTCGGCCGTTAGGGAGAGGAGAGAGCTTCTAGTCAATCTTCTTCTTTGTAAGTTGTGGAAATTGGGAGAAAAAGCACGCCATAAGAAATTTATAATTTTTGGAGTTGATCTAGTGCCCCAAATGTTCTTCCATTCCAAATAGAAAAAATCAATATGATGAGAAGAGTGATATAGGCTGAGATCTCATTTTTTTTTTGTATGTTTCAAATCGTACCTAGCGTATGAACCCGATTTGTCCCAAGGCCAAACAAGTCAGGAGTTCTCAAATCATTTAGAGGAATTCGTGTGGGTGAAATGAATACATAGGGGCCAAGTTATAGCTTCTAGAGTCATGATCAATCAAAGAGCTGACAAGATTAGGAACCAAATCTTGTCTAGGAGCAGTCGCACAAATTGGACCAGTGTGTGGGAGGTTCTGAAAGAAATCATCCTCCCATATTCAGGCCCTATTCCCATCCAGCACTTGCAGCCCCCCCTAAAACTGATGTCTCTGCCCTCTAATATGCTTCCCCAGGCCCATGATGCTATGTACCACTTAAGTTGCTCTAGCCAAGTCACAATCAGGAAAATAACGAGCCTTCTTTCAGAACGGTTATTAATGATTCTCCAACATTGCGGAAAGATTTTAATCTTCCCAATCTCTTCAAATCTAGGAAGCCCATTCCACCCTCTAACTTGGGGCCACACAAGGTGTGACAACCCGTAAAATACCAATTTTTATACCATTTACCATTTACCATTTACTATAACTATTAACCTTTTACCATATAAGTATTTATATGATGAAATTACCCTTTTACCCTCACTTGATAAGCATCTTTTGCTGCCTCACTTTTGCTGCCGCTTGCCTTAAGTGATTAAAGGCCCATAGCCTTTAATTAAGAAATCTGGGGGTTTGGTATAAGAGGCCGTGAGAGAAGAAAGAAGAGAAGAAAGAAGAGAAAAGAAAAGAAAAGGAAAGAAAAGAGAAAGAAGAAAAGAAAGAGAGGGAGAGCCGGCCAAGGAAGAAGAGAGCACGGGGAAGAAGGAGAAGAGGAAAAGGGAAGGAGAGGAGGAGGAGGAGCTAGGTGTCTGTGGTGGAGTTGCCTAATAGCTTTGGAATTGAGGTAGGGATAATAACGCATTTGTTATAACTTGTTTTCTGATATTGATATGCATTTGGTATGAACTATGAATATATGTGTTTCATTTACTGAACTTGAATTCAATTTGGCTAATTGATATTGAGTTGGTGAATGAGCTTATATTTGTTGATTTGAGCTTGATAAAGTTGCCCTGAATGTTGAATAAGGAGAGTTTGTATTCCCTAGGGTGAAAGGCCCCAAACCTGATCAGGGTGGTGTACTCGGACCCTAATTCCGAGGTGGTTTCCGTATCTGACGATTAGAGCTCGTAAACGCGGTGTTGGGAACCTAGGATATGATTTAATGATCTATTATGCTAAATGTATTCTGTTGGAATATCTGTTATGATGAGTTGCTTTGTTATCCCCATGGGCTTGGTGAAGCTCACCCTATTTTATGATTTTAGGGTAAGTGCGGTGGCGTTTAGGAGGTGAAACCGAGATGAGTTGATACCCGCTTCACGTTGCCATGGTTTTGAGGCGTGACACAAGGACGCCCAATTTTTCCATTGTGTCTTAGAGCCATTATCAGTAACGTCCCACTATAAATTCCCCATTTCCGAGTTTAGATCTTTCCACAAGGAAGTAGTAAATTTAAAACAAGTCATCGGGTATAAAGGTACATCAAGAGCCACTGATTTGATGAGGCACCCTCTTCCAGCCATGGAAAGTAGCCCCTATTTCCATCCCTCTCCTTAATGGTCTCCTGCTTCACTTCGTTCAGCACCTCCATTTTTCTCACTATTTTTTCCTTAATGTAGAGTAATGCATCTTTGTTGGATCTTCCCAGGTAAACCCAAACAACTCCCAGAGTTTTCACATCAAGTATATTAAGAAAGAAGATCACAAATGAACGAAGTTAAGTGGGAGGGAGCGTTGGAACTAAAATAGATGCTAGTTTTTGCATTTTTTTTTGTTGACTAGAAGCCTTGCAATTACTAGTAAAAATCTTATATTATGTAGTACCCATGCTAGGCCTGCTGAAAAAAATTGAGTCATCTGCAAATAGGAGGTGCGAAAGAATAGGGCAACAAGAGGATTGGGCTAACGGTTTGTCCTATCTCATAGAGGTCCTTAAAGATCTCATAGAAACGCCGATGAGTTCCTCGTGGTTCTATTATTAACCAGATCTTAGGGGGTTACCCAATAATCTGATGAAAGTACAGAAAAATCTCATTCTTTCTACCATGCTTTTTGTTGGTCAACAACCAACCACAAAAGTGTCTAAATCTTTGGAGGAACCTTCATGCTCCAAATAAAGTGCCACTTAGATTCATCCATATTTGCATACTCACAACATAATGAATAAGCGGGGGTCACAGAGAACAACCCTTTGGAAGAGTGTCCGAGAATCTTGAAGCAAAGAGTCAACACCAAGGTGTAGGAAGTGTCTCCTTTCGGGGCTGGTTGACTGTATGCCATTTGGGGCCTAGCGGGAGCCGGGCTGTATAGAGCTACCGGAGTAGGAGCCGTGGGCAGAGTGGTCGTTCGGGCACCTCCCGCCATTGCGTGCCGGGAATTAAGCTCGCTGAGGTGTTTCGCCCGGGCATGGATGTTAGCCTTCTTCAACAGCTCGGAGTAAGTCATGTCCGCCTCCAGGTTGATGTGATACAAGAATGAGCTTGATCGGAGTCCGGCTTTGAAGGCGTTCAAGGCGGTATTATCATCCGTCCGCGGGCACTTGGCGTACTCATGGCTAAACCGGGCAATGTTTCCCGCAGACTTTCCTCAAGTCCCTGCGTGATGGCGTAAAGATCCTCACAAGGCAATCTACATCTCAGCCATGTTATCAATGTTATCCGCCTACAAACGGAAGAACCAATTGAGCGCCGCTCCCGAGGGAGTACTTGGGAAGTAAAGGCATTGGGCTTGGTCCAAAATCCTCTTGAAGAACATGTTGGACTTGAAGCTATTCATGTGAGCATTGGGGCATTCTCCGGGTCCTCCACTGTAGAGTGCGATGTGCAACAACTTAGAGTTGATCTCCTGGAGCTCGTGTGCGCAAGCTAGGACTCGGTCAGTAAAGGGTCGTTCCTTAGTCGAAGTAACCTTAGGTCGAGCGGCCCTCTCTTGGTGCTCGGTGGCTGGACTCCATCATCTCCTCCTCGGGTTGGGTGACGATTGGAACCGCTTGGACCAGAGTCAGCTTCGGAGGAGTTCCAAGACCGGCAGGGTTGATGTTCCATGTTACCATCTCAATTGCCATCCCTTCCTGGCTGTCATTGATGAGGAGACGAGCGTCGTTGTACACTTTCACCCCACCTTTGTTCCGGCCAATGATCACACAAGAATTAGAAGGGGTGGAGTCGCTTGAAAAGATTGTCCTTGTGGCGGCGGGCGCTCTAGATGGTCTCGGCCAGTTGCTCTTGGTCAGCTTCTGGGGAGGTTTGTTGCAATAGGGTTCTCCGGAGTGGAATTGAGAATTGGGAACATTGGGCTGTTCCCGAGTGCACTGTTCCCGGAGGTGCTGGAGGTTGATGTTGGCTAGAATCAACTTCTCGGTCGCCGTTTGGTAGTTCTCGCCAAGGATTTGGCTCCGGGTATGGAGCTTACGGTTCTCGGCCTCCAAGGCTTGGGTTCGTTCCTCCATCGCTGCAAGTCGCTGTGCCAGATCGTCGCGGGTGATTTTCTTCTTCTTTGTTTTCTCCACCAAAGGAGGTTGCTCCTCCGGGGTGCACTAGTTTTCGCCCGAAGGTGTCAGGGATGGGTGACGTTGTCCTCTGGGTCATCGTCGCGATGGTGAGAAGACATGTTTGCTCATAGTAGCGGTAAAAGACAAGGGAATTAGTTCGCTTCCCACAGATGGCGCCAAATTGTTGATGCTCAAAAACGGATGAGTCAACGATAAATGTGAAGGGGTCCAGATCGGGTCGATCTACTTGCTTTGAGGAGCTAGGAGGCTAGCTCCAAGTGGCTATGTCCGGATGGGTCCGGAAGAAGGATGTTCTGCCTCATCTCGTCTTTGTCTGGGAAAGGGATCCTGTCTCTGGCCGGGGATGAATATGCACAGAAAGCGAGCACGGAAAGAGCAACGATGGGGAGCCGACCTAAGACTCTCCGATGTAAGTCAACGAAGAAGGAAGAAGAGTCTTAATGGCAAGTAAAGGGTTTAGGTGAGGGGATTGAATACCTTTGACCCATGGGGGTTTGACTTGTATTTATAGTGGAGGGTTTGGACCTCCAAGCTACTTGTGATCAATGTGGGGGGACAAGTCTCCCACATTGATCCTTTTGGAGGCTTCTGGAAGCCTTTGTGGCTTAGGCATACGTCGCCTATTAATTGTCAATCTTTGGGAAGTTGCACGGAGTTCGATACTCGTAGTATAGAGCGGGTTAGCGGCTCTATGCGAAGGTGGCAACAAGGTGGTCCCAAAGCATGCACTCGGATGGTCAAACTGGTCTTCGTGTGGGAGCCACGAGCCTCGTAAAATGCGCCCTTAGGATAAGGGAATTGCCTAGGTGGTACTTCCTTAGGATGACATGTGGGTGGTTCGAGTATGGTATGAATAACATTACCTTATCTGGTAAACATATGTACCATTTATAGTGAGAATTGATTCCTAAAACTTTCATGGGAAATGTTATTGGCACTCCATTTTTTTTTATTATGCACTCCATTTATGTGTTAAAAAAAAAAAAATTTTGATCAAAAGAATAGTAATTTTATTGATAAGGGTTTGGCCAAAAAACCAAACAAGGAGTACATACATATACAAATTCGCTCCAGGGCCTCGTTAAAAACCTTGCAATGTGCAAGGAAAAGAGTGTGATGAGTGCTTGTGATAAAAAGGATAATCGATAGAAAAGAATTAAATCGAAACTGCAGGTTTGTTCATTCATGCCTTCTCCAACATAGAGAGGCGCATTTATACACAAGAAGAGCTAGGTCTTTATTCCCTACTGGGCTCACTAAGGATATAAACATATGGATAGGGTTTGGGCTAGTGTTAACAGCAAGTACTAGGCCCAATGGGTCTCATCAATTCCTCCCCGCTTGAGTTGAAGCCTGTCCGCAGGCGTTGAAATGAGGAAAACGCAGCTGGAACTCTGCTGGTTGCACCCACGTTGCATCTTCTTCAAGTAAATCGCGCCACTTGATCAACCAGGCGGCTGATGTTGTGCCCTCAGGGACTCTGCTGTCCAGGATTTTGTCCGGAATCCATTGGAATTCAAAAGAGGCCGGTGGTGGCAGAACTTCCGTTGTCAGATGAATCATATCACCCACTTTTTCCTTGAGCAAGGAGACATGGAAAACTGGGTGGATTCGGGCAGAAGCAGGGAGAACAAGTATATAGGCAACTTTGCCAATACGGGCTGCAACCTTGTAGGGGCCATAGAACTTGGGAGATAGTTTCTAGTTGGATTTCGTTTTCAGGGATAATTGACGGTACGGTTGCAGACGCAAGAAGACGCAATCGCCCACTGCAAATTCGCGATCTGTCCTCCCTTTGTCAGCAAATTGTTTCATCCTATTTTGTGCAGCCAACATGTTGTTACGCAAGGTAGAGAGGACCTGGTCACGGTTGCGTAATGTGGAGTCCACAACTTGGATTAGAGAGGATCCAGGGAGATAATGGTGGACTTGAGGTGGGGGTTGGCCGTAGAGTGCTTCAAAGGGCAACATTTTGATAGTGGATTGGAAGGTGGTGTTATACCACCATTCAGCCCAAGGAAGCCAGAAAGCCCAAGTACTTGGTTTGTCACCAACAAAGCAACGAAGATAGTGTTCGACCGTGCGATTGAGTACCTACGTTTGACCGTCGCTTTGCGTGTGGTAGGCAGAGCTTCGAAACAGGTCCGTTTCATACGACTTGAAGAAAGCTGTCCAGAAATTGGAAATGAAAACGGGGTCTCGATCGGTGACAATGGATCTCGGCATGCCGTGCAAGCGAAAGATATCTGTGATGAAGCTTTCGGCAATTTTAGCAGCCGTGTAAAGATGCCTAATTGGGACGAAATGACTGTATTTCGTAAGACGGTCAATGACTACCAGTAGAGCATTCTTTCCTGCAGAAAGGGGAAGTCCTTCAACAAAATCCATGGAAATGTCATGCCAAGAGCCATTGGGAACAGAGAGCGGTTGTAGGAGGCCTGGTGGTTTGATAGCCTCATAGTTGTTTCGTTGGCATGTATCACAGTAAGCAACAAACTGCTTCATATCTACTTTTAATCCGGGCCAAGAGAAAGAGCGAGTAACTCGCTTGTATGATCGGAGAAACCCCGAATGACCAGCACAAGGTGAGGCTTGGAATGCTTGTAAAATTTTGGAACGCCACTTAGCGGCAGCCGGTACAAAGATGCGACGGCGATAGAGCAAGGTGTCATTAGACACTGTAAAGCCTTTTGGAACCGCTGTGTTGGACTTAATAGCAGCCATGATGGATTGGCACTCAGGATCAGCAGAGTATAATTGTTGAATATCTGTTAAGCCATCGAAAATTGGAGTAGATATGGGCATCAGCTGTGCATCGTCGTGAACACGAGAGAGGGCGTAGCTTTATTCGAAGATCCAGCTCTATATTGTAGAGTGTAGTTATAGCCAAGCAATTTCGCAAGCCATTTTTGCTGTGCTGGAGTCGTAATCCATTGGTCATGAAGATGGCGAAGGGTCTGGTGATCCGTTAGAATCGTGAAAGAGGATCCAATAAGATAGGGCCGCCACTTCTCAATTGCAAGTAAAATAGCAAGCATTTCCTTCTCGTATGTTGAGAGGGTCTGGTTTCGGGGAGATAAGGGCTTGCTGAGATATGCAATTGGGTGCCCATCTTGAGATAACACGGCACCAATGCCGGTGTTGCTGGCATCGCATTCGAGGACAAACGGTCTTGAGAAGTCAGGGAGATGTAAGACCGGTGTTTCGGAGAGGGCTTTCTTGAGGAAATCAAAAGCTTGTTCAGAAGCTGAAGACCATAAAAATGCATCCTTTTTGAGCATATCTGTCAACGGTTTGGAGATGACACCATACGATTTCACAAACTTCCGGTAATAGCCCGTTAACCCCAGAAACCCACGAAGAGCTTTGAGGTTTTTTTGGCTTAGGCCATTCACGAATGCTTCGAACCTTGGAAGGACATGGCCTAAATACTCAATGGTTGCTTGCCCGAAACAACATTTAGACATCTTCACTTTCAAACTGTGAGACCGTAAAATTTCAATAACTGCCTGAAGATCAGACTTGTGTTGGTCGACCGAAGAGCTATAGATCAAGATGTCATCAAAGAAAACAAGAACAGACTTACGGAGCAAGGGCCGAAAAATATCATCCATGAGAGCTTGGAATGTGGAAGGAGCATTGCACAGCCCAAAAGGCATGACCAAAAATTCATAGTGCCCCTCGTGTGTGCGGAAAGCTGTCTTCGCCACATCTACTGGGTGCATCCGAATTTGGTGATATCCTGATCGTAAATCCAATTTAGAAAAAATCACAGCACCATGGAGTTCATCAAGTAATTCATCAATTAATGGGATAGGAAATCGATCTTTCACAGTAACGGCATTGAGAGCACGGTAATCAACACAAAATCGCCAACTTGAATCATGTTTTTTGACTAGAATCACTGGTGAAGAATATGGACTGCAACTAGATTGGATGACGCCCGAAGCTAACATCTCCCGGACCAAGGACTCAATTTCGGTTTTTTGAAAGTGTGGGTATCGATATGGCCGAACATTGATGGGTTGGGTGCCAGGAAGAAGGTTAATTTGGTGGTCAATTGGGCGCTGCGGTGGTAACCCAGTGGGGGGCGAAAAAAGATCAGAGAATTGGTGAAGGAGTGTGTGCAGAGAAGGATGTGGGGTTGGGGTGATAGTGGCGTGGTCATCCATTGCTACTAATTGGGCTAAGAGTCCTTGATGTTCCTGGGCCAATAATTTGGTCATTTGGGTAGATGTTAACAATTCTGGGGTGGGCTGGGTCTGGCCCACTAGTCTGTAAATTTTGTCTGCCACCTTGAAAACCATAATCTTCTTTTGGAAATGCCATCCAATAAAACCCAAGGTATCCAGCCAATCAGCCCCGAGAATTAAGTCACACCCAACCACTGCATGAAGGTAACAATCAATAACAGTCTTATAATCTTGCAGTGTGATCTGTACCTGCCGTACCTGCCCTCTTCTATGAATTATTTGGTTGCCGGCTACCTAGATACGTTTTGGTGGATGTGAGATGTCAATGACCAGACCAAGTTTCTTTGCCAAACAAGGATTCAAAATGTTATACGTGGAGCCTGTGTCAATGAACACGTGGACGGCAGTGGTCCCGATGTACCCGCCCAAACGCATTGTGCGCGTAGTACGGGAACCTGTCAGTGCGTGAATGGAGATCCCCGGCTCATCCGCTGGCGGTCTGGCTGGAGGTGAGTCATCACCGGCCAATATTTCCGCCGTAATAAGCTCCTCGAAAGCGGCGTCAGACGGGTCGCAGTCGGCCTCGATCATCAATAATTGTGGGCGTTTGCAGCGGTGAGTTGGATGGTAGGTCTCATCACAATGGAAGCAAAGATTCCGGTCACGGCGGTCACGGGCTTCGGCGGTGGACAAACGCCGGTTTGGAGCAGCAGAGGGTGTCGGAGTTGAAGAAGAAGGCCCCGATGGCGGTTTGGAGGACCAAGAAGAAAAAGGGGCTAGTCTCTATTGAAAGGGTGGTCGGAAAGACCGTTGCTGCTGACGACGGTTGGAATACGCACGAGCCAGGCGTTTAGCGTAAGTCAGAGTGGTGGGCTGCTGAATAAGCACGTCGTCGTTGATGTCTGCGGAGAGACCACCAACATAGACACCTTTGAGTTGGTCGTCAGTCCACTCCGGAGCACGGCAAGACAGCTTAGTGAACTCGGCATTGTACTCGTCGAGCGTGCCTTTCATCTGGATGTGAGATAGAGCGGAGGTGATATCCAAAGAGTCGCCATAGCCAAAGTGAGCTAATAGGTGCTCTGTAAATGTAGTCCAGGAAGCATTGGGAAACCGACTGTCAAACCACGCCATCCACATGCCGGCATCATCTATCAAATGGGCCCCAGCTACTTGGACTCGTAGTGCCGATGGAACACCATGAATGTTCAGGTATCGTTCGGCCGCCGTGAGCCAAGCGTAAGGGTCGGTACCCGAAAAGCGATGAAGTCCAACTTTTGGGGTTTTGACGGTGTGGAAGGAGGGAGGGGTTTGGGTAATGGGTGGGGAAAATGTGTATGGAGAAGAGGTGGTCTGATAATAGTTGGGAGGGGGAAAAACAGGGGCGGTGGTGGGTATATAGGGGGTAGAGGTTGGAATGGTGTTTGGGTAATAAAAATCATTGAAGCGGGATCGAGGGACGGGTTCAGAAGAAGGGGAAAAATGGGAGGGAGTTGGGGATGGTCAGTGGGGAAGTTGGGGAACGGGAATCGGCGATGGACTCCCGAACAAAGGGCTAGAGGCCAAGGACATGGAGGTGGAGACATCGCTGCACAACGGAGGGACCTGCAGCGACCCAAAGGATGGCGCTTGAAAGTGAGGATACGGGGAAGTCGTCGGCGTGGAAGGGTGCGGTCGGAGAGCTCGGAGCTCAGTAAGGATGGCTTGTTGAAAGAAGGCATGCTGCGCGGTGAGAGACGTGAAAGCAGCTTGCATATCAGTCTGCAAAGCGGAGTGGGCAGCGGCGATGGCGGCTGCGGTTGCTTGGTTGTCATCGTCGCTGGGGTCGCCGGAAGCCACGGCGGCTAGAGAAGCGGGAGGGTCCCGGCCCATGAACCGAACGGCTCTAAATACCAAATGATGAGTGCTTGTGATAAAAAGGATAATCAATAGAAAAGAATTAAATGGAAACTGCAGGTTTGTTCATTCATGCCTTCTCCAACATAGAGAGGCGCATTTATACACAAGAAGAGCTAGGTCTTTATTCCCTACTGGGCTCACTAAGGATATAAACATATGGATAGGGTTTGGGCTAGTGTTAACAAGTACTAGGCCCAATGGGTCTCATCAGAGTGCCCTATACTCTTGAGAAACAAACATAGCATCCAACAAAGAGTACAAAGAAGAACCACAAACATCGGGCTCCATGCTCCTACACGGAAAATTACATTCAAGTTAACAATTCCAACCCAAAAAGGCCCAACAACAAAACAACACCAAACAGGTCCAAACCCAAAATGAGTGGAGTTGCTGCAGAACCAAACTAGACTGTAACAGTCAAATTGGAATCAAGCAGATGCAATGACTATGTCGGCGACCACACAGCAACTGATAACAAATCTGACGGAGGATGCATGAACCACAATAAACCACCCAGATTGGATCGGTGAGCGGCGGCAAGTGAAGCGTTAGCAATGGTGGAACGAATCTTATAAGATGCCTCTCAACATCCCAACCAAAACACCTAATAGAACAAAATAAAAAAACATAGAAATCCAGGAAAATAAACCTCTCAAACACAAGGTCAAGAATGATGTTGAGGCTCTCATGGAAGAGAGGACAAAACTCCCACGGTGGGGAGAGGGGCTCTCACAAAGGAGAGACTGTTGGGTTTCCGGGCATATAATTGGGATTTTAGTAATTCGATAACTAATAAATAATACGCAGAGGAAAGTAAACATGTAATTCCCAATTACATATCCTGTTGGTTGTATTGATAATTCGCAAAATAGAAAACAAAAAGTAGGAGATTGAGCAAACATACTTGTTGTCTTTCTTCCACGTGCATACGCCATTATTGAGCTCCTCTTGCTTGTCATGATCTTGGATTCAATCACATCAGCTCCTCAAGTGTTGAGCCTCTAAAAGTATCCATATTGGAACGCCAACGACGGACAACGGGATGAACTCTCAATTGTGCTAGCAAGATTATTCACACAAGATGATAAATTGATCTCCAACAATTGGAGAGGCAAGGAGGATGCGGCACACTCAATGTATTTAGGCACTCTAGGTATTTTTCTCTCTTGAAATTTTGGGACTTTTGTACAATGAAAATTGTAGCAATTATTGGACCTTAGAGAAAAATAGCATGACTTGCATATTTATATATGCAAGCCCTATGCCGCAGGCTTACTAGGGTTGGCGCCACATGCTTTTCGCCTCGGCCCAATCCTACTCCTTTTTTGGTTGTTGACTTTTCAACTGTATAATTAAATAAAGCCTCATGCTTTCTAATTTAATTATGCAAGCACAATATTAATTGATTCAATATATATAATTGACAATTAATTATATATATATATATATATATCCATGTAATTAACATTCAATTACATCATCCATCATCCTTTAATGTCGTCAGCACTACCATAGGTGTGTGACCTCTTAGGTTCTAACTAAAGCCAGCAGTGAACAATACGTTCCACAAACCATGGTTGACGCCTAGTAGCATGTCATGGCTACCCGGATTAGTAAAAGTGAACGTGACTAAATCATGTTTACCTTTTTCGAACCTTGGTTTGTAGTTACAATGTAATACGGTCCTTCTGTCATCGATATCCTGATTGAGATGTGAGTGATATGGAGATTTATCAAATCACTATAAAGAATCTCAATCACCAAGATCCATCTCTGACGAAGCGGTTCTTAAAAACCTACGCTTGATCAATAAACACTCTGCGCAAAGATTTCTATGATGAATAGTCAAGTGGCTTTTGAGGGATATCACCTTCCATTGAACTGATTACCGGAAGGTGATAGATTCCATATTGCGTTTTCATGTGCCTTCGTACTTATAACCATAAACCCAATCTTTACCCATGGGGTCACTGAACCCCGTAGTGACCTTGAAATAAAGTCAAAGTTTATGATGCTAAACACAAGATATCCCAAGATGCCTCAGGTCTAAGGACTAGTTACATACTACAATCGGAAGATTTGTAACGCTTGACATGTGGTAAGCATCCATACGTTTAAGCTTCGGGCACCTGTATATCCATCACATATCCAATGTGCGTAGCACGGACCATGCTAACCCTGATGCGATATATACCGACCTCACAGGATAGTCAATGCCCAATTGACTCTCCATCGGCTAGGAACAATTTTGTGGATTAAGTATTATGCCCTACAAGTCTCCTTGTCCTAACGACGTTTAGGACATTGTAGTCATACCTTAATCCAATGGACTCATTCATAGCATATTATCTCAATAATTTAAAAGCCGCACTCATGAATGAATAAATACTTGCCCTTATATACAGTTGAGTTGTTTATAATATTACAAAATATTTGGCTTTTAGGGTACAACTCCAACAATCTCCCACTTGCACTTAAAGCCAATGTCTACAATAACGCACACCCATCTTTATGAGGTGTCGATCAAGCTGCTTCTGTGACATTCCTTTAGTGAACGGGTCCGCTACATTTTCTTCAGTATCAACTCTTTGAACTTGGATCATCTTCCTGTTCACAAATTCTCGAATTTTGTTATAATGCTTTTCGATGTGTTTGGAAGACCTGTGAAACCGAGTTTCCTTGGCTTGAGCTAACGCCCCATTGTTATCACAGAACAAAGTCAACGGTGATTCAATGGTAGGAACTATTCCAAGTTCGACAACGAACTTCTTTATCCAAACAGCCTTTCGACTAGCATCTGAAGCAGCATAATACTCTGCTTTTGTGGTAGAGAGCGCCATGCACTTCTGCTTGGAACTCCTCCACCTAACTGCTCCTCCATTCATAATGAAGACACTTCGAGAAGTGGACTTACTTTTCTCAGATCCCAAATGGTCGGAATCAGTAAAGCCTACTACAGACAACTCCTTGTACACGTTACCCCCATAAACCAACAACATATCCTTAGTCCTTCGTAAGTACTTAAGGACGCCCTTTATGGACTCCCACTGCTGGCGGCCAGGATTTGCTTGAAACCTGCTGACTATGCCCACGGCATAACAGATATCTGGCCTAGTACATAGCATGGCATACATGAGACTCCCTACGGTTGATGCGTAAGGGATTTTAGACATTTCTAACTTCTCACGTTCAGTCTGAGGACACATTTCCTTGGTCAGAACAACGCCATGTCAAACAGGGAGGAAGCCCCTCTTCGATTTCTCCATGCTAAACTTCTTCAACATCTTGTCTATGTAATTGGATTGGGATAAGCCAATCATTCTATTGGGTTTATCTCGATATAGCTTTATCCCTAGAAGGTAAGAGGCTTCTCCCATGTCCTTCATGGAGAATGTACTTGATAACCAAGCGTTGACTTCATTAAGCATCGCTTTGCTATTTCCAATCAACAATATGTCGTCAACATAAGGTACTAGAAACGTGATTAAACTACCGTCGAGTTTCTTGTAAACACACGGCTCATCTAAATTTCTCTTTCTCTTAAAGATCCATTTGTTTCCTATTGGTACTCTGCTGCTAGGAGGATCAACCAAGGTCCAAACTTGGTTAGAAAACATAGACTCTATTTTAGATTTCATGGCTTCTTGCCGTTTCCTCGAATCGATGTTTGACATTGTCTCCTCATAAGTCTTTGGATCATCGACCGTATGGTCATTATCCTCATCCATCATTAGCAGATGATCTTGCGTAATGATATTTCTAGTTGACCTAAGAGTAGGTTCTCCTACTGGGGGTCTTTTGCGCTTCAATCCTTGAGATGGCGTAGGTTGAGAAGATGACTCCCCAGCGTCAACCAATGGGGACGTCACTTCTCTTCAACTCACTACGCAGACTTTACTTGTATGTTTGTCGCTTCCTCAACAAGGTCTTCCTTTTTGCCTTGTCCATCGTTCTTAACGAGTTCCTCCTCGAGGAAGTGGGCATGTTTGTTGACGATCAACTTTTGATCCTCAACGTGATAGAATTGGAATCCATAAGTTTCCTTCGGATATCCAATGAAACAGCATCTCTTAGACCTGTTGTCCAACTTTCTTGGCTCTAATGTCTTTACATAGGCCGGGTATCCCCATACCCTCAAGTGCTTTAAGCTAGGCTTTGTTCCCACGAACATTTCGTGCGGAATCTTTTCTGCACTCTTAGTTGGGTGTGGGGTGTTGTTGTTTTTTTCTCCCGTGTCCCTCCGCGGGGGGGGGGGGTGGGTGTGGCTGGTCGTCCATCGTCCGACCCCTATCCTTTTTTGTTTTCTTTTTCCTTCCCCCCTCTCCCTCCCCCCCCCGCCTGGGGGGGGGCGGCGGGGTGCGCTACTCTGCCCCTCCGCCAGGGAGCGTGTCTGCCCCCCGGTCCCCGCCCCCCCCCCCCTCGCTTGTGTGGTGGGGTTTTGTTTTTTTTTCCTTTTTCCCTTCCCCCTTACTTTTTTTTTTTTTTTTTTTTTCGGTCGCTCCTGTTTTCTTCTTTTGATAATACTACCCTCCCCGCCTCCTCTCCGCGGGGGGGGGGGGGGGGGGGGGGGGGCCCCCCCCCCTCGGCGTGTGTCGTGGGGGCCCCGTCACTAGGTTGTTCCAGCCCGCAAATCTCATCAGCACGCTTGTTTACTGATGTGTGCGTATTTATACATGTTTTTCTTCATTACTTACCTTACATTAAGCTGCTAAATCTTCAGTATTAGTGGTTTTTACTTTTGTTTTATGTTTTGTAGGTAAAATGAAGCATTGGTTGAAAAGTCAGTAAAAGTCAGTCAAAAGTCAGTTTTCAAATATCGTATGAGAACATTGACCAATATAGAGAATCAGACCAGAAGGGATGGTTGCGTGCAAAGATATGGATGTTAGCTAACTACAGGATTCAACAGTTCATTAATCGGAGCCATGATGTCCGCTCTATGCGCGTTTTACTAAATGTTGTACGGGTTGACTGAAAAACTGACCAAGCCCAAGTTGAAGGCCCAATTGAGCTCTGAAGATTGGGAAATGTATTCAGATGTATTTCAGCCTACATTCAGAGATAATTCTCCAGGGAAAGAAGTCCCAAATCAAGTAGGAATCAGATAAGGCCAAATCTTATTTGAAAAAGGAAACTGAAAACAGAAAGTCAGCTAGGGTTTCCACGAATTTTGGGAATCCTTTGCCTATAAAAGCACGCCCTTGGAGACCTAATCAAATACATCTTTCTGCTCAGAAGTCGTTCCGCTTGGCTGCTGCTCTCTCCTCTTTGTCCAAATCGGTTTTTTTCCAATTTTCTTATTTTTCAATGTTTATGATCCTAGCCATTATGTCCGGCTAATTTTCTGTAGCTAGGGGCTGTTTTGAAGCACTAAACATGTTTGATTATATGCAATGACGTTCAGTTTGTATTCCTTATAATTCTTGATTGAAATATTGTTTCACTAAGCTTAACATGATTTCTGGTGTGTTGTTTAGGTGGCCAACTAGATGAACATGCTAGGATTCTATTGTTATTTTTCATATGTGTAATACGTAATCGTTATGCATATGTACCCTGGGTAACCAAGTTAATGATTTTAACTTGTGAAACAATCTCTATGTTTAGCAAGACTGCTCTAGTACTTGTAAACCCTAGTTTCGGCCTATACCCTTTTTCGTGTGTATTGATTCTAGATTGTTAAATCTTGCGAGCTTATGTCTTGATTGCATGTTCACAAATAGATTAAGTGTCGAGTTTATGTACGCTTAATGATTAACTAAGAAAAGGGTAATAAACTGGTTCGCGCTTGTGAATTAGTTTGGGATGATTTCAATTGAGCTTATAAGTGATGTATTCTGGAAATTGCATGTAATCAAATATGTTTGGTGGTGGATAATCTATCGTTAGTTGTTTCTTATCATTCATTTTACAATCAAAACTCTCAAATCCCCCAATTTACATTATTAGTTGTTTCTCTATTTTCAGTTAATAGTTCCAACAATCCTCTACGGGAAAGACCCTTGCTTCAATCTATACTCAATAGCGACTTTTTAGTGCAAGGTTTATTGCCTGCTTGTTTTGGGCAGATCATTTACTCCATCAAATGGAGACTTAGGCATCGTTCCCTTGAGGCATGGCTCGCAGGGTGGTAGCGGTTTCGAAGCTTCAAGATTGATTAGCCCATCTTTAGCCAAACGTTCCAAATGTTTTTCACTAATGTGACCTAGCCGCATATGCCACTTCTTGCTGAGATCGACCTCTTCTTGGGGTCGTTTGCTCCTACTATTATCGCTCGAGTTACAGTAAATCCCACCTTCCTGTTCTAGGATGTAATGGCACCCCACAAGGTGCCCATTACCAATGGCTTCATCCTTATATGTGATATTACATTTGGATCCTCCAGTGAGGATGTAATATCCATCCAAATCTAAATAAGAGATCGACACTATATTATAAATACATGTCGGGATGTAGTAGCACTCTTTTAGAAAGAGACACTTGCCATTAGGTAGATCTAGAGTATGTGCACCAATGGCACAAACATTCACACGGGAACCATTTCCCATTCTCAATGATAATGCGCCTTTCTCTAGATGTCTGTCAATCTTCATGCCATGCAAGGAATTACAAACATGATAGCAAGCCCCTGAATCCGGTATCCAGGGTTTGACAGTTTGTACTGCAACTATTGAACCCATGATGGCAAGGACATTCGGATCAAAATCCGTTCCGAGTTCTAGAACAACTTCTTTCTCGGAAGTCCTTTGCCTCCTTTGTTCAATCAATTGGTTATCGGGGTTTGTTTGTAGTTTTGAGCTGTGAAGATGAGTTATCTAAAGAAAATAAAACCAGATTTTAATTAGCGATATGTTGAAATTCACCAAAATAAGATGGGTCTTTATCTTAAGTTGGCTTCCGTCTATCTTCGAAATTACCCTCTACGATGACGTGAGTTCCTCCCACTACTCGTGAGATCCCCCCATAGACGGAGTCGGAGGCTTGCGGTAGGAGGGCCAAGACGTGTGTGTCGCTAATGCCTTTACCAGTTATCCACCCAAGAGAGTTCACAACTCCTTTGCATCTTATGAAATTACTGACATTCGGCCTCTAATAATCTGTTACCCCGGAGAACACCTAAGATAAGTGTTTATTAGTTGAATCAAATCCCACCAAATCAATAAGGGACCAAATTTAACCCCGATGCCCCGAATGACATACTAAGACACCGTGAGTTTTGGTATTATCGGACATCCAATGTTTACGTCCTACTAACCCTCCCATTGCCGTCCAAAATGCCCTGAATGATATGCTAAGACACATAGGGGTGCGCCGGTTAGAGGATTAGTAGGTTTTGGTGGAAGGCCTGGATCCACATAACAATTCTAAGAAACCCTTGCAAGTTCAATATTCAAAGTTGAGGGTTTTGTTACCGGTTTCACAAGTATATGTTGAGATACATAAATTAAACAAGAGATCCAGCGAATTGCATCGAATGGATTTAAGGAGCTGATCATGGACTTCGTTTGGGCGCGAGCCACACGCCCAAACCCTAGGTATGGCGGGTTGCAATTGTTGTTTGATTTTATGTCCCATCCCCGGCTTTGATTAAATGGTTATGCATAAAACAAACAATGCTAGCCATCGGGGCCGTGTCCATACATTCACTCCATCTTCACTGAGCTTCTTTCACTCTTCGGGTTGTGCACCAACCACCTAACCGCCATCCGTCTTCTCCAACGCCGTCGACCTCCAATATTTCAAAGTTTGCACGTCTTCTTCAAAACACACATAAACAAAAGAAACCTAAACACGCTGTCCCCATTTAAGAAAAACCGGAAATAAAATCAACAACCAATTTAACGTGTCACACACATAATCCCCATAGCATAACGACCAAACAAGTAGCTCAATTATAGTGGTCTAGTCCATAATCATCCTTTTTCAATTATTTAAAATAACACTTTATAATAAATAATTATTTATTCTAATTATGTGTTTAAGTGACTAGGTTTTGGGGTTACAAAAGAAAACGGGCCTAGATGGACCATACATCATGGGCTTTGTAACCCTAGGGGATGCTGAATTTTTCGTGAGTCTAGGATAGCTTGTCTAACAAGTAATCCATTGTAGCTCCCACTACTCAAAAGGATTTGTTGTTCCTAATTTATAAATTCCTTAAGAATTAAAGAACTCAATAAATTAGGTAACTCAATCTTAATTAAAATTTCAAGAGTATTTGGAAACAATTTCCTAATACCAATTCTATTTGGATTCTTGACTTTTAAGAATTCCTAGTCAACAAGATAGAATTATTAATTTCTCTATATTAAAGAAACCAAATTCAATATAGAATGAAACTCCTAATTTCACTCAACTTTCCTTAAAATTAGAATTCACAATTCGTTAAGGAAACATATTGATTGGAGGGTTCTAATAAGTATTCTTAACATTTGAGAACACTAATTAAAGCCTAAAGAAATCTGAAAAAACGTTTTTTTTTTTTTGGAATTTATTGCCTTTTTCGACAAAATCAGATTTCGCCGCTAAAGGGAGCTTCAGAACAGTTTCTGCAGCACTAAGCTTTTGCTGCAGACGACTCTGCCGCCGTAAAAGCCTCCTGACGCACTGACTACATTAGCCTGCCGCATGCAAGGAACTAAATTTCGACCGAAATCCCGAAATTTCGGGATTTTTTGGGTACCGAAGTTTGAAACGAGGGACGTTTCGATATCAACGGAAAAAGCCAAAATTTCGGTGAAATTTTGATGTTTTCGGTTGAGTTTTGGTGAACTTCCGATAGCTTTGAACGAATTTCAATGAAAATAGGTGATGATTTAGAAGAAATCATGGAAGTGCAGCGGCATGCACAGCGGCGAAGTCCGGCTGGGTATTGGCGAGGAAGAAGATACGTTTGTAATTTACCCAAATATTCGGTCATTCTGGTCATTTTTATAATGGGATGGATGGTAGGGCTACCATGTGTACTTGGAAAGTTCACATGTGAGAAAACTAGGTGTTCATAGTTAAAGTGATTCATCCAGGCCGTTCAAATTGATCCCACGGTCAAACTCCACTTAAGTTGGACTTTCCAATTTTCCGTGTACACATGATTTTCTTTTTCTCATTGATAAAAAGAAAAAGTTTAGTTCTCTTTTTATTATATCACACACCCGTAAATATATATCCAAATACCTATTAATTAAAGGGGGCTGTTATTTCCACCCACCTTTTCTTATTTCCCCACCCACCTATTATAATATATTTAATTTTTTAAGTTTTAATTTTGTAAAATTACTTAAAGGGACATATCTAAGTTAATCAAATTAGAAAAAAAAAACGAAGAAAAACTGTTGTTGCCGTCATGTTCATTCAAGTCCACCCATGAGACTGCCAACGGCACCCGCATAGCCACTACTGAGTTTTAGCAACAGCACCCCTGATCAATGAATTTAAAATTTTGATAGATGGTGATATAGAGGAAGAATAAAAAAAGTTATAAAGTGAGATTAATACTTTGTGTATATCTCCCTTGCTGCCAAACCAACCACCGCTACCGCCACCGTCACCAAGAAAAGCCTCAGTAACTTCTCCCGCGACGACCTCGATAACATCACCAAGAAAAGCCTCAGCATCTTCCCCCACGATGACCTCGACAAGACCACCAAGAAACACCCCAGATTTATGCAGAATCTTGAGGACAATTTTTTGTAGCACGGCGCCTGGGGATGTCGAGTTGATGCATCCTGAAGAATTTCGAGGATCTGATCTGAGATAATTTTTTGTTTAACAAGAATTAGGGTTTAAAAGAGGGAATAAGAGGAGGGTAATTTTGGAATCACAAAATAAATTGATTCTTAATTAAATTTAATTATAATAGGTGGGTGGGGAAATAAGAAAAGTGGGTGGAAATAACAGCCCCCTAATTAAATTACTCTAAAGAAATTGAAATACTAAAGATAAGAAAAATAAGCTTGTATTTATAATTGCATTTCTTATTATTAAGTTTAGTAGCGTGCAAACTATCAACTTTTATAGGTTCTCGAGCATACAGAAGGTTGAGGTATACCTTATTTATTAAATGGTTACATTACTAGTTGATTTTAGAGCGTATAGAAAGTAGAGATATTAATTTATAGGTTTTCTAGTATGTTTTTCGTCTTTTTATTTTTTTTACCGAAATTTCCACCGAAATCGAAATTTTTTCCGAAATTTCCATAAATTTTGGGGACCGAAATTTTGATCCTTGGCCGCATGGCAGGGCCTTTAGCCGCAAAACAATTTCGTTACTAAAAGTCCAGCCGAAAAATTCCTTTGATTTTTTAATTCCTTTTCCTCCCACTTTTCAACCAATCCTTCATGCATCAAACCCCATTCAATCATATCATATATTATGAACAAAAAAATCATGATAATCAAGAAACAATTTCATATTATCATGAACCTAATATTAAATCAAAGAATTCAAGAATTCACCATAACAATGAACAATTGCGCGATTATCGATCACAATCTGGCTCTGATACCACTGTTGGGTTTCCGGGCATATAATTTGGATTTTATTAATTCGATAACTAATAAATAATACGTAGCGGAAAGTAAACATGTAATTCCCAATTACATATCTGATTGGTTGTAATTACTTATATATATCTATGTAAAATAGAAAACAAACAAGTAGGAGATTGAGCAAACATACTTGTTGTCTTTCTTCCACGTTCATACGCCATTGTTGAGCTCCTCTTGCTTGTCATGATCTTGGATTCAATCACGTTAGCTCCTCAATTGTTGAGCCTCTAAAAGTATCCACACTGGAACGCCGACAACGGACAACGGGATGAACTCTGAATTGTTCTAGCAAGATTATTCACATAAGATGATCAATCGATCTCCAACAATTGGATAGGCAAGGAGGATGCAGCACACTCAATGTATTTAGGCACTCTAGGTATTTTTCTCTCTTGGAATTTTGGGACTTTTGTACAATCAAAATTGTAGCAATTATTGGACCTTAGAGAAAAATAGCATGACTTGCATATTTATATATGCAAGCCCTAAAAAAGAAGGGATTTGGGGGAAAAAAACGACTTTTTCTCTCTCTAAACTCTCTGCCTTCTCTCTAAGAAAAGCCCCCAAAAACTAGATCTGGGCCGCCAACCCCTTGCTTTGGCTTGGGGTCGGCCGGCCACTCCTCCTCCTGCTCTCGGTTCCCGTTTGCTCGGCCCCTCTCTCCTTGTGAGAGCCTTTTTGCCCTCTCCTCCGTGAGAGCCACTCTTTTTCTCCTCTGTGAAAACCCCTCTCCCACCATGGGAGCTTTATCCTCTCCTCCACCATGAGAGCCATCGAATCCGGCCTGTTGTGTTTGCTCAGATCGGTCTGGCCGGCGATCTTGTGTTGGGTTGTTTTTTCTTTTGTTTCTCTTATGTTTTTGGTTCTTTGGTTTGTTCAGGTTTCGGCTTCGGTGGGTCTGATTCGATTAGATCAGGGGGCAGCTCGCAGCTTTCCGGCTTCAGATTTTGTTTCTACCATTGGAGTTCGATTTCTACCTAACTTCTCCATTCCTACAGAGATCCAGTCGTGGAGGAGCTGATTATCCTGTAGATTTGCTTTCTTGGGTGCGGATCCTGGCTCTCTTGCAGATCTGGGTTTGCCATGGCTTTTGGTTGTCCACAATGGATTTCGGTTCCTTTTAGTTTTCAATTTGGGGTTGTATGTCGTTTGAATTGATTTTTTATTTTTTTTTATTTATTTATTGTTTTTTTGTTTTTTTTTTTTAATGGTGTGTGGTTTGTTGTTATTTGTTTTTTTATATATAGATTGGTTTGTTTTTTGGTTTTTTTAGTTTTTTTTTTTTTTTTTATATATATATATATATATATATATATATTAGGTATTGTATGTGGGGTTTTTTCTCTTTTTTTTTCTTGGTTTTTTATTTTATATAAATAAATAAAAGCAATTTTTTTATTTATTATGCAGCCCAATATATATAATTGATCCAATATATATAATTGACAATTACTTATATATATCTATGTAATTAACATTTAATTACATAATTCATCATCCTTTAATGTCGTCAGAACTACCATAGGTGTGTGACCTCTTAGGTTCTAACTAAAGCCAGCTGTGAAACAATATGTTCCACAAACCATGATTGACGCCTAGCTGCATGTCATGGCTATTATCGATCACAACCTGGCAGTGATCATGTTCCAACCATAAGGTGGCGCCATTAATGGAGTTGGACGCCTATGATAGGAGGGCCAAGCCGCGCGTGTCGCTAATGACTCTACCGGTTATCCACCATAGGGGAATTCCAAATTCCGTACATTCCAACATTCGGCCTCTAATAGTCAATTACCCCGGAGCTCACCTAAGATAAGTGATCTATTAGTTGATTCAATTCCCACCGAATCGATTCCCAAGGTTCTCATGGAAGAGAGGACAAAACTCCCATGGTGGGGGGAGGGGCTCTCACAAAGGAGAGGAAAATTGGGCTGTCACAAGAAGAGAGGGGCGGCAGGAAAGAGATCTAAAAGGGGCGGCGGGGAATGAGATTTGGAGGCCGGCCGACCCCAAGCCAAAGCAAGGGGCTGGCGACTAGGTTTTCTCTCTTCAATTAGGCCAAGCGACCCTAATGTGTAAAAATTAAAGAGAAAGTGGATTATTTTAGTATTATCCCTTATTTTTTTTTGTTTTGGATAAAAAATTTTTTTTTAAATAAAAATTTATGTTTTTTGTGAATTGTATTAAAAAAAAAAATTTACATAACTCGTTAATCAGCCCCTCCCCCCCCCTTACGTCCTACCTCCCCTCCTTCCCTCCCCCCCCCCCCCCCCCCTCCCTCTCCTCTTTCCTTTTTTCCCCCCTTTTTCTCTTCTTTTTCTTTTTTCGTGTGGCGGGGGGTATAGAGATAACACAGACACCCGTGTTTAAAAAAAGGGGGGCCCATTAAAATCCAACTAAGAAATTTTTTTTAAAAAAATAAAAATAAAAATTAGCCAATTTTTAATTCCCTTTTTTTTGGTTTTTTGTTCTATTCTTATCAACAGGCTAAGCTACTTCGACGTCTCCCACAACACACTTTCCAGCGTGATCTCTTCCAAATTTTCAGAGAAGATTCCTGCGAACGCCAGGACCGATTTCTCATTCAACAACCTCACCGGCGAAGTCCCGGAATCTCAGGTCTTCTCGAACCAAGAGGGAGATTCTTTCACCGGAAATCTGAATCATTGCGGCCAACCCACCAAGAATGCGTGTCCAATTCCGTCATCGGTGTCGTCTTCGCCGGAACTAGCAGCCCCAAATTCTCCGTCGGCGTTCGCTACGATTCTGAGGGGCTTAAATTTGTCGAGCCCATAAGCGTTTTTGCCGGGATCGGGAAAAGAGCACTCTGGGTAGAGCCAAAGCGGGTTGATGCCCACCACCGTTGTCTGAATCATCGCCGGAGACTTCACCGGAATTGCAATTCTGGCTCTGATTTTCCTCTACATTTACAGATTGAAGAAGAGGAAGAAGACCCATAAGGCCGATGTCACCACAACCCTCAGGAAAGACGCGAACCCAAATCCGAATGCGACGCCGGTGATCGACGACTGGTCGTCGTCGTCGTCGTCTGAAACCAAAGGGTTCACTATATCGACGGCGGCCAAAAGAAGCTCGAATTAGAAACCCTTTAAAGCGGTGTTCCAAGTCCAATTATGTTTTTCAATTCTTTAATCTGGGTTTTTGGTTTTTTCATGATTTGATTGATAAAGATGTGAAATTTCTTTGAATTTGATTGCTATTTTTGTTCAATGACTTTTGCTACTAGATGTATGTTGGTTATTTGGGTCGTTGTTCTTTGAATAGGTGAATGAATTGGTGGATTGAGTGTTATCAATTGGGGTTCAAAAAGGTGCAGGCTTTGCATGACCACTACGGTGCAGGCAATGAGGACGATGGTGGCGGCTGAATCCCCAAAAAGAGGCGATTTAGAAGTTTTGATTTATTATTATTGTTTGATTTTTTTTTTCTTAGTTGGATTTTAATGTGTCCCACTTTTTTGACACGTGGTAATGTGTGAGATCTATATTAGCTGTCACATCAGTAAAATAGACGGAAAAACATAAAAGGGTGAGTTTGCGAGAGTGATTTATGGCATTTTGGAATTTAGGGGATGAATTATGGTAAAAAATCGTTTAAGAGGGCATTTGAAGAATTAAGGGTAAAAAAAATTGAATTCCCAACTTTCATTTCTAATTCTGTTTAGTAAATATCACAACACAATAGAAACGAAGAGTTCTATTGGTTTCGTTGCAGTGAGAGAAAGAAGGAGAGCAGGACACAACCCCCGTAAAACCCTAAACCCAGAACAATGGCGATCTCCACGGCGCTGTCAAAACATCCCCAGATCCACAGGTTCCCACAATCCAAGTACATCGACTCAGTCCGTTGGCTGCCTCCTCTCTCCGCCTTAGAGCGCTTTGCCGTCATCGCTGTCTTCGACTCCGATTCGGACTCCTCCTCTATAGAAACCCACTCTTTCACTCGGAACCCATCAAATCTAACCCCGGAATCCCAATGGGTCTCGCCTTCGCGAGTCTCCTCACTCCGAACCTCCCAATCCCACCACAAGCCCCTCGTGGCCGCCGGCACGTTCGCTGGCTCCGTTCACATCTTGTTTGGGGATTCAACGGACCCGGCGTCTCTCGCATCGGAGCATTCGGTGCCTGAAAGGACGCTGCACGAGGGACCCATTTCTTGTGTGGATGTGATGGATGGTGGGTTGGAGTGCGTGAGTGTTGGGGAAGATGGTAGGGTGAATTTGGTCAGTGTAGGGGCGTCTGAGTTGAGCAGTCGCCGCATTTATGACAGCACCGGGCTGGTTTCGTACACTGCGGCGAAATGGGCGTCCCCGAGCGAGTTTGCTACTGGTGGGTATGGATTTAGTCTTCAATGGTGGGATCAGAGAAAGCCCGGTGAGGCTGTTTCTCAGTTTAAGAATAGCTGGTGAGCTTTTTCTTGCAGCCTTTTCTCCTTTTCGCATCTGCTTCGAGTTCGATTGATGGTGGGCGTCAATTCCCCTGTGTCTCGTTCTCGTTTAATATATGGTTTTTAGCCATGTATTTTTATTAAGTAATTTAAGCACTTCTTAAGCGTGATTTACTTCATTTGTGCGCTATAATTGCATGCAATTTAGTAAGATTCTTGATCAAATGATGTAAAAGATTAACATTAACATGTCAAAAAGGGAGACTCCAAAGCTTAGAAACTTACACAGGCTCAGAAAGACCGCCTTCTTAGGACAGGAATGAATACATAGCTCATAGAGTAAGAACTTGATGGGGCGACCTATCTAGATAAAAATGTACTTTCTGCTTATTATTTGTCTCTTTGCGTTCATGTTGCTTGCTCATTGCTACTTTATATTTTAAAAGAATTTCAGCACCATATTGGTAGTTTTTCCTTAGAGCTTTTGGGTGCTGGAATTGCTGCAGGTCTCAAAGAACAACCCCAGGGATCGTACATTCAATTGATATTCATCCTTCACGAAAGCATACCTGTCTGGTAATACTGCTATGGTCATCCAATGTTTATTTTTGGTATCAATGATGTTGTTCTTTTTAAATTGATAAGAGCTAAGAACATCTGGTTAATTGTTTAAGTCATCCAATAGTGGGTTCTGCACATTCTAAGGCTTAGGGATATTGGTGAATTAAAGAAAATAAATTATCTCCCTCAAGTTTTAAGGATACTGGGTGCAATGACAGTTATTTAATAAAATCCCCATATAATTTTATTTGAGGTTCTTATTACCTACTTTGCTGCTGAAATGTATGCGAGGGCTGCTTGATATGAAACCGGGTAGGCTCGAGTCTCTGTCTGATGGGGGATATGTTTTGCCATTGTCCTGACATTAGTAATTTCAGCTGAAAATTAAAGCGACTACAAATTATTATACGGTTCAGGGTTTAGGGTTGAGTATAGTCATTCTCTTTTTCTGGGAAATGAGATTTGGGAATATAGAGGCAGAGTTACAGCTTTCTAATGATGCACTCCTCTCTTTGTTACGACTTTGCCATGTTTCAATATTTAGCAGGTGCAGTTGAATGGTACCATGGACCTGATCGACTTACTTTAGTACCATGCTCTCAATTTAGTTTAGTGCACTGATATGGACCGTAAGGAGTCCATGGTGAAATTTCAACATAGTACTTTAACAGATAGACTAGAAGGCTGTTTGGTGGAATTTTAGCTCGGTCCACTCACATGGACCAAAAGAGGTTCTCACTTCTCAGTGCCAATTTAGCGTAGTAGACCACGAGGATCCTTGGTACAGTTTTAGCTTCGTTGACAAAAATGGACCATAGGTTCTTGGTACAATGTGAGCTTAGTGCATCCAGAGACGTTTAGTGCCCTAAGCTAGAATTACCGCTTGTAGTTCACTTTTAGTGCACTATGCGAGTATCATACCAAGGATCTTTAGCTGGTCCATTTTAACGCACTAAGCTTAACTGTTTCCAAATAACATGGTGAACTCGATGTCATCCGCTAAGTGCAGTGTCGTCAAACAGGTGTCTCCTTCTGTAGGGAAACACTATGCATAGCGGGATGTGTATAAATACCACAAGGCCACTGAGCAGAGGTTTCCTCATCTTTGCTAAGTTGAAACTCTACCTCTGGAGTCTGGACTACACCTCTGAAGGGTCGTTGGCCATGGGTGAGGCAGACATTTTGAGCTATTTTCCAGTATCACCTATTACAGTAACTTATTTGATGGTGCATGTGATTCGAATGTAATTAGTTAAATTTTTCTTAGAAAATGATGTTTTATGTATGCAGTCATTTGATGGATGCATCCATGGTTCTAGTTAGCTTTGTCACTAAGATTTAGGAAATATTAGTTTTCTTGAATTTGATGATGCCACAGACCCAAAAATTAGATTCTTTCATCATTATCTTTACAGTCATCTTCAATTTTAGGCAGGAGGCTCTTTAGGGACTGTATTTGCCTGGGATCTGAGATGGCCACAACAGCCAATTCTTCTTTCTGGGGTTGGGGCAGGTGAAGCAACACATTCACCATGCGAAAGTGAGGTTTGGGAGGTACACTATGACCACTATGCAAAGTCTTCAAAAGTGGGGAATGCCTCTGCGCGTATTTTACCTACTATAATCTGTTCAGAAGATGGTATCCTTGCCCTTGTTGAACAGGGTAAGATCCTTTATGCTATTTGTAGGATGGCCTATTGTAATGGGTGATAGCTTGTTGGCTTGTTAATTGGTTGGGAATTTGTAAAAGTAAAATGTTCTTAATCAAAGGAATGCAACTTTATTTATTAAAGACATTAATAACTTATTAAAAGTATCCAAATGTGCATACCTGTTTTAGGTGAGGAACCCATTGAGCTCTTGGCAGAACCTTGTGCAATCAACAGCTTTGATATAGATCAGCAATATCCTTCTGTAAGTAACAATTTTACCAATATGTATTTCTGCCTTGCTAATTTTTTATGAATTTGTATCTCGTCTAATCTGTTAAAAGAAAAAAAAAACCTGGAGAAATATGGAGTTGTTTTAACAGTTGACGGTCTTGTTGCACAGGATGTAATATGTAGTTTGGAGTGGGAGTCCATAGCCATCTTGACAAGGCCGTGAAATGCGCGAGCTGTAACGTGTTCCTCGAAAATGTTATAGGAACCCAATTTACTGGTAATACTGATGCGTTAATAGGCATGAAACTGACTCTCGGGCTCAGGGCTACGAAATTATGTGTTGCAGCATATACAGCTTATTGTTGTACGCCTTCAGAAGGCAAATGAAAAAGGATCGTATGGAATGGAGAGTCAGAAGTCCGGGACACGGCTTTGTTGTCGTCGCCAATGGGATAATGCAGCTTGCATTGGAAAAATGTGAAATGATATTTTCTATTTTTGGAATTATGAGAAATGAAATGATTCTCACGTATTCTTCTCTTGGGGGCGTATTTTTGGTGATTAGGATAAGATACAGTTAGCCGTCCTCCCCTGCTTCTTAGGTAGGGGTGGGCACGGTCCGATCCGATCCAAAAAAACTATGGATCTACGGTCCGATTCTCATTTTTATACGATTCGATTTGGTTTGGATTTTATACATAAATTATTTAAACTGGACCGGACCGAACCTAATTTATTGCAAGATGGTCCGATCTTACATTCAAGACAAACCAATAATAGATAAAATTATGACGTTATAATCTAATATATCAAAAATAGACAATTAATTCATACACAAACATGCATAAATGAATGTACTTGCTACCAACATTACACACAAATAGAAACAACTTGAACAATTCGTCTTACATATTAAAATCCATGACGAAAATTGACAAACAAAAATAGTTACACAACTATAAAGAGAGCTCAATGTGTATCTCTTTGCCTTAGAACCTAGAGTACTATTGCTAGTTCTACTTTGAGTTGAGGGCCTTTCATTAACTTTGGAACTTGCCGTAGGCATATCTTGAGCAACATTAGACGAGTAAGGCATTGGGCAAGCAGAGACTTCAATTTCTACTCACAAACAAACATAATTAGATTAAACACAAGAAGCTAAAACAGTTCACAATTATAGTTAAAACTGTACATAAAGTAGCAAAATGCATTGCCTAAAATTGTGTAGAAACATATGAATAAAAACTGTGAGTCATGGGGACATATGGGTTTGAATTAATAGGATCCTAGGCCCGAACCGTAATTTCTCTTGCGGGACAGTCCGAGATGGGTTTATGTAAAAATTTCATTGATCCGTCTCGATTCGTTCAATTGTAGGACGATTAGATCCAAAATTTGCGAGTTTCAAGTTATGAGGGCGACCCGTGCCCACCCCTATTCTTAGGTGTATGGCGTTCAGAGACAAGCTATGTGAGCATAAATAATTAAGAATTTTTCTCTCTACTCGACTTCCGATATTAATTATCATAGGTACGACACCAATAGTAATGCAATAATCACATTCACCGATCACCCAGAAATTGTTGTAAGTGTATTCTATGACATTGTAGATTAAAAGTAGGAATAATATTTGGATTCAATATATTCAGTAAGTCTAATTTGGTAAACTTATCAAGGTTTTCTATATAATAAAGGTACTATACAAGAGGATGACATACATATACATGTTTTTATCAATCACCTTTTCATAAATCTCTCTCGTTCTCTCTTTTTCTCCTTGGTCATATTATCCTACAACACGTTAACAGTACACTCTTATGTTACGCTTATAGAAATTGAAGGATGCGCATCAAAGTTTGGCTATAACTTTAACGGAATATTCTGATTCCAACGGAATATTCTAGATTCTGACGGAATATTCCCTCACCATCGCCGTCGTCGGAAAACTCATCGAAATCTGGAAATTTTCTAGATTCCGGCGAGTTCATCAGCGCTTCCGTGCTGTTGCCGGCGCCGCTGCACCGTCGCTGGAATTTCCAGATTCCAGCGAACGTCAATTTATCTTAACTTTCTCATTTCTCAACCATTTCCAACGAATTTTATGTCTAAATCTATCTATGGGAGCCAAGGAATTCCTTGGAACAAGTTTCGGGACTAACCTTGGTCAGAAAATTGATCGGAAAGTTCGGCTTCCGTCCAAGCTTTGTCGGCGGTGTTCTGCTTCGTTTTTTAGGCCGATCCTGGGTGCTTTGGGTTCATGGCGTCGAGAAGAAGGGGATGGGTGAGGTCGGAGGTCCAATCGACGGCTGGAGGTGGCGAATTGGCGGTGAGGGCGTGTCGGTGGCGGTGCGGTTTCAAGTTTCCTTTTTGGGAAACTCAGGACAAAACCGGGTTTAAAAACCTAAAAAAGAAAGCCCCAATTATTGGTCAGATTAACTCCTTGACCAATCATATGCCGCCACGTGGCAACCCCATGCTTTCGTTTTTCGTCCGTAACGGCCCCGATACAACTAGGAATTCGATTCCGTCTTCGCGGACGTGTTTTTATCAACGAGCCCTATGCATAGAGTACAATTTTGGTTACGTAAATTCTCACTATTTAAAAGTCAACGGTTGACTGTAATAAGGGTATTTTGGTCATTTTACTATTTTACGGGAATATCTACGAAACGGGTCTTATCATCTATGAAGTAGACCTTGGTTGCGACTTTTTCGAATTGTGTCGAACTCATCGCCCTTCATGAAGCCATGTGTGAATGTGTTTAGTTGCGGGCCATTATTAAGCATATTCGGCACACTAGCGGATTGTCTTCCCTTACTTTGTTAGTGATGTCCCGATAATTATCCCTGAAGATAATGCCGCATGTATCAACCATAATGAGAAAAGATACATCAAAGTTGACAACACCAAGCATATCACACTAAATTTTTTCTTCTCACATCAACAGTAAGAGCATCTAGAGATTGAAGTCAAGCAGATCCGATCCAAGGAAAATCTTGAAGATTTGTTCACCAAGTCTCTAGCGAAGGCTACTTTACATAAGGTTGTTCACGGAATTGGATTGCGTCAATTATCTGATTGAAACATATGTAGTCTTCAGGAGGAGCTTTAGCGAATTCAAGATACTTACTTGACCGTACTATACTATTTTTCCTTAGTTCAGGTCATTTTGTCATATTGGGTTTTTGTTGACTGACAAGGTTTTGACGATGCACTCATATCAAGTTGGTCATACCTATGTGTGCTTTTTGCATCCTAAAGATGATAAGTATCGACATATGCATGCTCACCTTTTTTCCTTTGCATCTTGTTGGTTGTTTTCCTGTTGGGTTTTTACTAGGCAAGTTTTTGTATCAGCATTTCCCTATATGAGTTCCTCATAGACCTATGTTCTCTCTATGTGCCTGACGTGATGACTTCATCGACCGCTTACACCTTCTTTCAAAGATCTGATGTGGCTACTTTTTGAGTTCTACACATTCAAGGGAGTGTGTCGTAAATTGTATTTTATTATGACTGTGTAAACTAAAAGTATTAATACTATTCAAATTCAATGTATTCAGTAGGCATAATTCATGTATAATTGATAAACCATTCAAGGTTGTCTATATAAATAAAATATACTATACAAGAGAAGAGAATGACACACACACACACACACACACACACACACACATATTTTGATCAATCACCTATTTACAAATCTCCCTGGTTCTCTCCTTCTCTCCTTTACCATATTTTTCAACAACACAAATAACGATATACAGTAAAACCTCTATATAATCATAAAGTTGGAACAACATTATTTTTTATGACTATAAGAAGGTTATTATTTAAGAGAGTTATGATTAGCAAAATTAATTTTTTACTTAATTTTTTTCTAAGGATTTTCTTACATAACTTACATTATGTAAGTTTTTTTCCCTATCGCAGGAGAAAATGTAGATATATATAACTTGATATCAATTAGTATGTTTTTTTTTCACTTGTATTTCTAGAAAAGCAGCTATACACCCATACGATATATGATCTCATACAACAATGGATAAATATATAACTTCATTTTAAATTTTTATTGTAGTATTAAATACTATATTTTTGTCTTATTGTAATTATGACCATATGGAGACAAATTTCTAAAAACGGAACTCCAAAAATATATGAAATATGACAATGTAGAAGTTATTGCAAAATATAACTGGTTCCGAGTTAGGAAAAAAAAATTATGATTATATACGTACTATTCCATTATAAAGTATGTTTATATGGAAGTTTTACTCTGTACAAGTTGGCGGTCTAGATTTGGCGCATTATATGAGATTTGATCTAGCGACAAAATCCCCTCAAAGAAAGCCGAAGACAGTAGTTATATGGGCTTGGGCTTGTCATTATTGGAGGAGGGCCAGAACATGCACAATAATATGAGGACAGGACAAGCGCCTTCCTCACCTGTATAGAAAACGGAAGATATGCGAGGCGGGGAGTCCAAACTTTATCCACAACTTATTTTTTCCAGAGCGCAGTGAGTTCTTCTCAGCGGCGAAGAAGAAGCATTTCCGAGAGAGAGAGAATGGCGTGTGGAGCCATGGCCACAACGGTGTCGTTTGGTCTGAGATATTTCCCGTCCTGCTCTAACCGGGTTCAACTCTCTCAGGGCTCAGTTCGACTCGCTCAATTAAAAGGGGCCAACTCGCTGCGACTCAGTTCCTCGCACAGCATTTCCGGGTTCGGCTCGCTTCATCCGCACAGGCTCTGCGCTATCACTTCCACCAGCCCTCTTAGGCTTCGCTCCCTCACCATTGTCTCTGCGAAAGGCTACAAAATGAAGACCCACAAGGTTTTTCTCTCTTCATCATTGGGTTTTTGGATGCTTTTTCGCTTGGAAAATATAGGAACGAATTTGAACTTCAAGAAAGCGTGAGTTTCGAGTTCCCAGATTCGAACCCAATGCTTGAAAGACAGATTCGCTCCTTTACTTCACGTTCTTCAATATCTGAATGTTTGCTGAATTTACCGTTGACAGGCTTCGGCCAAGCGATTCAGGGTGACAGGTAGAGGGAAGATAGTTCGGAGGAGAGCTGGAAAAGCGCATCTACTTGTAAAGAAGAATGCCAAGCGGAGATCCCGCCTCTCGAAAATGGTGCGTTTCTTTAATCATATCTCCAATCCAACTTGTAATAACTCTCAACTGATTCTGTCCTCAAAAGAGCTTAGGATTGCATGGTTAATATGAATCTTTAAGAGGCGGACTTATGCACTCTAATTATACTCATATTTTGAGGGGAATTTTCTGCGAAGAAAGGTTCTCCCTTCTTTATTTCCCGTCTTAAAGAATGATAAGGCTTTGATTGCTTATAGTCAACCCAGACCTTGGCCTATTCCTTTTTGAACCATAGGTTCAAGTGTGATTTGACAAGAAATGTCTTCACATTTTCAGCACACATGTTCTTGAAGGTTTGTGTACTGAGTTTGTGCAGAGTCTTTGTTTTTCCGAAAAAAATTATTTTCCTTTTGGTTGTGTTCTATCGTGTTGTTGGTGATAAGCTCCTCAAATATACTTTGTGGAGAAAAAACGTGGTGGATAGTCTTCAATCCCTTTATGGTACACCGTTGTTCTCGAGGCATAATTGATTGCTTCCATATCCATTGCCCATTTGAGTTTTCTGTAAATCTGGTGCATGTTCATGGAAGTATCCATTATACGGTGTTCCTTTTTGGGTTTGAAAGAGAGAGCTATTGAACCTTGTGAAATCTCAGGTTTGGATTTGTCCTCAGGGAAAAAATAGAAGAATTATGTTTTGGCTGGTTTAGTGTTGTGGAATTTTATTTGGTGTCTCCTATTTTTATTAAACCATTGTACACTCGAATGTTGAAGGAGACTTTGGAGGTGAGTTCCTTATGTCCATTAGAGTATGAAGTGTTTTACACACTATTAGATATCAGCGATTGTGTTCTTTCGGTGACAGAAAAATGCCTAAAGTATTAGGCTTGATTCAGTTATAGGCCAACAAGAGAACAGCAAACAGACAATAACAGTTCATTTAATTGACAAGTAAGGACTGCCACAAATCATAAACTTCATCCAAATGAACCATGCAGTCCACCCGTTACCGGGCACTCAGCCCAGATACCTCCCATTTAAGTAAGCACAGCTCCCAGTCCACATCTTGCACAAGTGCGTCCCAGGTTACATTTATGTATAGATATTGATAATACATACTCTCTCAGATCTTGTAATGGTACTTGGTTTCTTATGTTACTTTGGGTTCTGGCTATGTGCAGCATGCAGTGCATCGGAGTGACTATGACAATGTAATCGGAGCCTTGCCATATCTCAAAGTCAATAGAAAGGCAGAGTAGAGGTGATCTTCAATCTTGATATAAGAGGCATTTCTGACATGTAAACCTGCATTTCTCACATCCTTGTAAAATTGCTTGATTCATTTGAATGATTGTCTCCCTAGTCAATTCAGGGTGGTTGGTATTACATTTGCCTACCTTTGGAATTTTTATGTACGGATAATATGATTTGAGAACTCATTTTCCGTCAGCTTCTTTCAGAAGATGGCAAAACTTGACTATGCTGGGCACTGTAGACAATAAGGGAATATGATGCAATACGATGCATGCCAAGTTATGTTTCATTTTCGGATTGGTGATGTGGTAATATCATGAGCTGTCGTTGGGTATCTAGAAACATAACATTAGAGCAAAAAGCTACGAGGGCAACTAAACTTCGTACAGTGAAAAAGCTTTTTCACTGTAAAGGGAAGTTTGCGATGCCAAATATGAGTATTTTCTACATCGTGATTTATTTACTGTAAAGGGAAAATTGGGATGCCAAAAATGAGTATTGTCTACATTGTGATCTTGATTGGCTATGGCATCAATAACAAAGTTAGCTTATCCAAAAATACAGAGTTAATGTGATCTTGATTGTCTATGGCATTAATAACCAACTTAACTTACCCAAAAATACAGAGTTAAGAGACCAAGATGGGGTGCATTTGTGAGTGACACAATCGATGATGAGCTTAGAATGTCCTTCCACATGGCCGAAGTCTAAGAGAAGTCAGAAGATTTGAACTCGACTTGTTTGAGGTGTTTAAAGACAAATGTCATTTTTAAAAAAAATTCTTTTTTATACTTTTATTTTGTCAACAAAAGGATTCGTTAAGAAAAAATACGTTTACTAACTCGGAATCAGAATGGTCAGGAATCAGAATGAGCAGGAATTAGAATGGCAGGAATCGAAATCAGTTATTTCCGTTCCAGTGTTTACTAACTGTTGGAATCATTGTCCAGAATAAAAAAGAAACAATATCGAAAAAGTATTAGATAAGGCTCCTTATATCTAAAAAATACACAACTTTCTTGTAATATCCACCTAGTCCAAGTTGTCAATGTGGCAAAATTTTATTGGACAGCTTAGAAGTTAGTTACACCAAATAAACTAACGGCGTGCTAACGCCCTTATCCCCCTATAATTCAAATTCGGACTCGATGAAGCTCGTGAGCTTCAGTTGCTACGCTCCGAATTCAAATTCCTTGCCGATTCTCTCTCACCCTCTCTATCGGTGATCGATTCAGTTTTTGTTATAGATTTTCGTAGTTTTGATGCTCTTCAGATTTCGATGGCGGAGAGGTAATTTCGATTTTTCCGATCGGTTTTGTTTTTGAATTTGTGTATCGTTGTTTTTGAATTTGTGTATCGTTGTTTTTGTTTTTGAATTTGTGAATCGTTCTGTCTTTAATTTCTTTGTTTCTGATTCTGTTCGTAGTTATTATGCAGATTTTATAGAATCGGTGAGAGAATCGGTGATTTTGAAGTTTTCTGAAGCGGTGAGTACGAGAAACTTTTGATTTGTCTTGAATTTGTTGAATTGTTCTATGTTTTATTGCCTTGGATTTGATTCTTTGCTTTCGTTTTTGTTTGGCAAAGATTTTTGAATCGGCGATTTCGAAGTTTTCTATAGCGGTTGTTTTCGAATCGGTGAGTACGAGAAATTCTAATCGGGTTTTGATCTGTTTTCAATGTGTTGAATCTTTCAGTGTTTTATTGCTTTGGTTTTGATTCTTCTCTTTCGTTTTTGTTTTGCAGAGATTTTTGAATCGGTGATTTTGAAGTTTTTAGAAACGGTTGTTTTGGAATCGTGATTTTTGAAGATTGTGTTATGAAATTCAACGTAAGCGATTAAGATTTTGATGTTTTTGTTTGGATGATTTTCTCTGAATTTTTTTTTTTTTTTTTTTGCGGCAATACTTGTTTGTTTGTGCACAAAGAGCTCAGAAATAGTAATTTTTTGCAAAAATAGTTGTATGATTTGCAGAGATAGTCACTTGTCTCTACACAGACACTTGACTACCTCTAGTCAAGACTGTCTCTGCATATGCAGAGACACTTGTTTGTCACTACAGAGACACTTGTTTGTCTCTATAGAGACAGGTGGCTGTCTGTGCAGAAACAGTTCTTTCTCTGCACATATAGTTCTTACTTTCTGCCTATACATTTATTTGTTTTCTGTATGTACAGATGTTGATTTTTGTGCATATGTAGTTGTTTTGCAGAAATAGATCTTTTAATTCTGCAGCTATTCTTGTGTCTTCTTTTGCAGCAATTGTTGCTTGAACGATGTGTACAATGAAGTATCTTTGGTGCAAGTATGGCACCGAATCATTTCTCTCTCCTATTTGAGAAGACACCAGCTTTGATTTTCTGTGTAGAGATATTGTTTGGCGGTTCCCGTCTTTGAAGCGTTTTGAGTTGTTTTACTCATTGACTAATGGTCCTCCAAATTTGCAAATAAAGTGCGACACCGATTTGAAGACAATGTGTATGGTTCACAGTCTTTACACTAGGCCCTACATTGATGTTCTGATTGTTAAGAAGGCTAAGATAGACAATTTTGCACTTGTCCCTGCTGCTGTCCCGTTGAACAGCTCATTTTCTCATGCTTCTACGTCAGCATCAGCGTCTGCGTCGGCATCTGCATCAGCGTCTGCGTCCGCATCTGCATCTGCATCTGCATCTGCATCATGTGTTTCTAATGAAATTGATGAGAACCGATATCTGGGGAAATATGGTTCCACTGGACCTCATTCCTACCTGACTGATAAGTGGTTGACATTTATTCACGGCGAGGGGCAGCTGTTTATGGACGGTGTGAAAGAAGTTTGTGAAAATCTGCAGATGTACGTGATGGAAGTAGATTCACTTATCGTTATCTGAAGAATGATCAAAGTAGGGTTGTTGCACTTAGTTCGAAAAAATACAGCGAGGATTGTGGTTGGTTCTTTAGTGCAGTTAGGCCATCTAATAAGAAATTTTATGTCACTAAGGTTTTGAATAACCAGCATATCTACAAAGGTCTAATTCGGCAATAGAAAAACAAGCTGCTTGGACCTGCACTTATGTCTAACTTGATGGCCGAGAAAGTTCGTGCAAATCCAATGGTCAAGGCCAAAGAAATTGTGCAGGAAGTGAAGCTCAATTATGGGATGGACATGAATTATCTGACTGCATGGAGGAGTATACAGCGTGAAAAAGGGGAGGTGAATGGTTATGCGGATCTGTCCTATGGGTATCTCCCTTGGTACTTGCAAGCTTATGCACGGTACAACAATAATTCCAACTCCCAACTGATTATGAGCCCTGAAAATCGCTTTGAGCGCTTATATGTTTCCTTTAGAGCTGCTGTGAATGGCTTCAAGTACTGTAGGCCAATGCTCTTTCTTGATGCAACATATATCAAGAGCAAGTACCAGGGAATGCTTCTTGGTTGATGTGCAAAGAATGGAAACAATGGTAATTTTCTTTCTGAACTTTCTTGTTGTCTCTCTCTTTTTTTTTTCTTTTTTTTTTTGTGAAGCTCTATGCTGTGAAGTATTTTTCTTTTCTTTAAATTTTGCCTGCATCTGTAGAGACAGTCATTTGTCTCTACAAAGACAGTCATCTGTCTCTACATAGACAATTAATTGTCTTTGTAGCGACAGACAACTGTCTCTTTAGAGACAATCATATGTCTCTGCGAAGAGTGTTGATTTTTTTTTTTCCTGGTGATTCTGTGCTATTTTTTATGTAACCTTCATATTTTTTTCCTGTTGTATCTTGCTGCAGAGATTTTTCCAATATGTTATGTGGTGGTTGATCTCGAGACTGATGCGAATTGGACATTCTTCTTGGAACACATTTCTGAGTTTGTTTGTGCTCAGGGCAGGAGAGTGACCTTCATGTCTGACCGGAATCAAGGCCTGCTGAATAGTGTTAAAAGGGTGTTTCCGGACATGCCCCATTCATACTGCCTTAACCACTTGATTACATCAGTAGGGGTTTTGGCATGTGCAAAGGTGCTGATATGGCATCCTTGTTTACTGTTATGGCTAATAGTTGTAGAAGTGAAGTTTTCGTAGAGCATCTTGAGAAGTTTAAGGTTGTGGGAGGAGACAAATCCATAGAATTCTTAAACAATTGCCTGAAAGAGAAGTATTCCATTATGTATTTTAATGGGCAGCGTTGGGCAGAGACGACCAATGCTCTTGCAGAGTCTTTCAACTCCATGATTGAAAAGTTTCGCCAGATGCCAATTCTGGAAATGGTTGAGGAGCTGAGGTGCAAGGTCATGGAGATGATGTCGGAGAGGAGGGCTGACCCTACAAAAAAAAATAGCCTTTTTCGACCAAACTTTTCCGAGGGCATATAAAAACCGTCGTAAAAAGCACTTTTTCCGATCCGAAAACTGTGGCCGTCGCAAATATATCTTTTGTATGCAATTTTGTTCTGACTACTGAAAAGGTCCTCGGAAAAGGCCTGCAATGCCGTCGCAAATAGTTAATATTTGGCCAGCAGAGTTGGCGCCAATTATATTTACGACAAAACTAGATCACCGTCGAAAGTGGTTGAGGTATTTATGACAATAACTAGCTGTCGTCGGAAGTGATTGAGGTATTTACGACTAGTGTACTTTACAGTCGGTGATAGTTTATAATTTCCGATGGTACTATGCCCTCTCGGAAATTTCAAATTCATAGAGAAAAATCAGAACTTCAAGAACAGAAAGTCCAACCACAAAAGCTTTAAAATGTACTAGACTAGCCCCCGACACCAAAACAGAAAGAATAAATATTTACAGTTCCACTATGGGTATTACAGTCAAGGTTTAAAATATCGATGTCGACAAAAATATCGATAGCTCAATTTTCGGATATATCGACGGATATTTCGGATATCGATATCGATATCGACGACCGTCAAAGAAACTGATGGAAATCAGCTTAAAAATTGGAAATTTTGAATGAAACTGTTAGAAGTGTTTAATCATCTCACAATGCATGTTTAAGACTAATAAATATCCTAAAATGTGTGATGATACGATAAGAATATGATATAATAAATATCCTAAAATGCCCGAACTAGCCATAGCGCTATACGGGGATCAGGGTTCCCGTCTTCATCATCCAAGTGAGTTGGCATAATCCATGCCTGAAGAGGGCCACAATGACTATCCATTAGAATTGTGGCTTGGCAGAGTGAGCTTTCGCTTCCTTATCTTCGAGGTTCATTATATCCTTCCTTCCCTTCTTAAAGAGATGAAACCTTCGGATTTAAAGGTGGCTCCTAATGAATTATTTCCAACAAAAAGAGTCTGGGACTTCCTTGAGTGGTCTTTGCTCAAAAACTGGATGAAGGATTGGCTTCGGTACATCCATTGGTACTGGAGACTGGAATGTCGCGAATTCACCGGATGTTTCCTTAAGTGACTTCTTTTCCACATCAGTCTATGAGAAATCAAATCATGGAGGATCAGACGCGAATCGATGGGTCGACCAGCATTTTAGTTCATGATTGCACGGCCATAGTAGTCTAGAATGTCTTCTTTGCATCTCTAAAGTTGATCAACTACATCGTAGAGGTGATTTTTCATCGCATTTGGCCTTTAAGCTTGACTTCGATTTTCGTCGTAGAGGTGGCTTCAGTGGGTCTTGTATAACCCACCGTTGTCAATTGCATCAAACTCATATAAGTTTATAAGTTGTTCATATATGTAGAAGCAATCTAACCATTTGTTTTGTACACAATTGTTTAGTACGTAACCATCTGAGCTATTAATCCTAGCATAAGAGTTGTGCAACTCGAATTTAACTCCCTTAAGCATAAGCTATAAGTAAGTGTATTAACCTTGGACCTTGGCTTCACATTTACATGTTTCTGAAACTTAAAACTGGCATTGTCAAAGCTGATGAATTGCAGAAAGAATTATATAAAAATGTGTTAGGAGGGAGACTTTTGAAACACAAGACCAATTTCAATAAACACAAATAACTCTTACTTAGAATTCAACAATAATCAACAACACCATCCAACATTGAGATTAAGACATCAAATTTACAGCAACTAAAGGGGGAAGAAATCTCAGCCTTCTCCAAGCAGATCAAATCTCCAAGATTCTGCCGACTTGAGATTTGGAGCACAAATGGTGACTTAAGGTTCGGTTACCAACCGGCCACATGGTCTCTAATTTTTCAAGTCTGTCACCTGAGATGTCAACATTGCCATCAAATTAATCAGAACTAAAAGTAAACGATCTCAATGAAGAGCTCTCTCGATGACAAGACTCTTCAAGCCAAAAACATCTACAAGAAGCAATTCCCTAATGCACTTGTTGCAGCAAATCATGGCATTGCACAGAATGGTCACTGGTTGAGGAAATTGATCGAACACTTGGCGTGCATCAACCAAACTACCCAGATCCGAGCATGCTTTACCAAGTTTCATAGCCAAAACTTGGGCTTTGAATATTGCGTTCATCAAAACGATCGGAACTTCATCATAATCGTTACAGAGCAATCTACCAAACAATTGAACCAAAACCCCATAAAACTCCCTAAAACAGAAACCCACAAAGCCATGATCTTTCATCATTAATTCATCAGTATTACTCTAATTGATCAAAACCCACGAAATTTAAAAGCACGAGGAGCTAAAATCAATCAAACCAGTTATAAAAGTTGGAACTTTTTGTTCAAATCGAAGTGAATGAAATTGATAGATTAATTACCATGGTCGACAAGAAGGGCGGCGGAGCTAGATGCGCGAGAGGTTTGCAGAGAGCTCGTGTACACAAAACCAGCTCTTTCTCTTCACCAGGCTTGCCGACTTTCACCGATATGTCGGTCGACATTGTCGACATCATCGACATCGATCGACATAGGCCGACATCGCTGATTACGGGGGAAGCTTCACGCTTCACCCCCCGTTTCCATATCGGCGGCCTGAAAAAACGACATGTCGACGACATATCGGTCGACATTTCTGATATTTCAAACCCTGATTACAGTACATTAAACAAAAGAATACATATAGTTGAGTGGAGTGAAAAACGAGGAGATGACCCACGTTCTGGTAACTTATGCGGAGAGGTTTCTTCCTCCTTCCGCTTCGCACCTCACCATCGCCTCCGTCCCCACTTCCTTTCTCTTTCAACTTCTCTACAATTTTTCTCTGAATTTCTCAAATCCTAAAATCCCCAAATTTGAATTTCGCAACCAATTTGATCGAAAATGCGTGAGATTCTTCACATCGAGAAAAGACCAAAGTCCGGACTTTCTCTCCCTTGCAGAGCACGAAGCTGTCGCTTCTCGTGCTCTTGCTGGTGAGAACACGACAAGATTGCCCACCAGGTGATCGGCGACGCCGGCGAGGGGTCAAAAATCCTGGCGAAAGTGGTGTCAGAGTTGGTTTCCGACGATCGAGTGCTGGCTCTTTTCAACGGCGGGGCTGCTACTAAACAGAGAACGGCAATGTACTCAGTGCTTTGGAATTGGTAATTCAATTGCTTCATTGTGATTTTGAATTTTGAAATTTTCGAAATTCATATGTTTGATCAGTTTTATTGGATAAATTGTATTGATTTTACAGTGGTGTTGGACATTTTCGGTCTAGAGATTATCAAACAAGTGTAGAAATGTTTGAGAAAGCAATGCTTTATTTCCCATTTGACATTGGAAATAGAATTTTTAGAGCTAAAGGGTCCAGAGTTTTGTGTTTATGCCATCTGGGTTTATCTCGGCTTGATCAACCACACGAATACATAAACGAAGCCGAAAAGGTTTGTTTAATTTCTGCTACCATTTTGGAGTTTTGTTTCAATGGGGATCTGATGTTTTTCCGTAATTGAATGGTTGCCTTTTTCTATTTCTGCAGCTTGAACCTAACATTGCTTCAACTTTCCTAAAGTTACTTCCTAATAGGCTTCAACTTGATCCTTTGGATGTTATAGTACTGTTATTGAGCTTGGACCTGATTTTATCTTGCAGTTCAAGATTTATCTGCAGAAGAAAGACCAGAATGGTGCTATAATCAGCTTCAGGCAATGACTACATGCTTGGATTTTATGCTGGACTTTCTCTCCCTTGCAGCACATGAAGGTGTCGCTTATCATGCTCTTGCAGTTGGGGACTAAGGCGGCGGAGGAGACGCTGTGTGGAGGAGACGGCTCAGCTAATTAGCTTCCTATGACAAATATTTCGTGGTTTTCATCTTGTTTGAACTATTTAGCATTTGTTTAATTTGTGAACTAACTAGAGTTAAGTTTGTAAATTTGATGAATTTGGTGTTTCCTTTGATACAAATATTTTGTCGGAAATAATGTTTTGTATGTATTTGCTACAGATACTAACTGTAGATAATAATAATTCTTCATCGAAAATACAAGTTCCGAAGCATATTATTTCATCGTACATATGGTATATTTCCGATGTCCTAACTGGTCGTTTCAAAAACATATTTTTCCGACGGCTATAGGCTATCGGAAAAACAAGAATAAACATATTATGTAATATCTTTACCGACAGCCGCTATATAGTTTCGACAGCCAGACACCGTCGCAAATAAAACTTTTTTCGACGGACTGTCGGAAAAAAACTTTTTTTGACCAGACTTTTTACGACGACATCCGACGGCCTTTTGCCCTCGTAAAACATCATTTACGACGGCTCTCAGCCTTTTCCGACCAAAAAGTTGGTGCTACTGAGGCAGGAAGGCAACCATTGGTTGATTGCTTTTAGCATTGGTAACATATTCCAGGTTAAGGATAATACAAACAAGGTCACGGTGAATCTTGATAAGCGTTGTTGTTCGTGCATGATGTGGCATCATAGAGGCTTTCCTTGTCCTCATGCTATCCAAGTGTTGCTGCATTGCAAGTGTGACATTTATTCGTTCATTGAAGATTATTGGAAGGTCGATTATTACAAATGCAGTTATTACATGCCTGTGTTTCCTGTCCCTGATCTTGACAAACCAGAATTGGATGCATCCACAATGCCAGTGCTTCCTCCAATAACCAAGAAGCTAGCGGGGCGTCCTAGGCTTACAAGGGCGAAATCTTTTCTTGAGAAGCAAAAGCGACCTGTTAGATGTAGCCGGTGCAAGCAGATTGGTCACCATAATAAGTCCAGATGTCGTGCCGTTATTACAGCTCCTCCCCCTACTTGATCTCTTGTGATCCTTCATCATTTGATCACTTGTTTTAGAAACTTTTTACTGTTTTGCAAGAGAAGTAGTTGAGATTGTGAACATAGTTTTAAAGGATACATCTTTGTGTTTCTTGAGCAATTAAATTTAAATTTTATGTGTTACTTTAAGGGTAAATTGTGTATTGCTACTGTTTTTCTCTTATATTTCTCTGTGTGAATTGTATCTACAGAGATACTTGACTGTTTATGTAGAGACACTTAACTATCTCTATAGAGACACTTAACTCTCCCTACAGTGACCGTAATACTAGGGTCACAACGCTGCTGTGGCTTTTTTCCTATCATGTGGCTAAATATTATAAGAAGCCACTCTCTACAGTGGCCTGTTAGGGATTTTGTCAGGCATTGCAACAAAAAGACCACATATACTATGACCTTTTTTAAAAAAATTGTTAATTTTCAATTTCACTTGTGGATCGTGGTAATTTTAATAATAAGATTATCAAAATAAGCACTACAAACTGTCAGTCTATGGAATCTTTGGGTTGGAAAAAGTGCACACCATTCAATTTAGGGTTTTTGTCTAAATTGAGGATTTTTGGACAAATCCTTCCCAAAATGTTAGGGCAGATTTTTACTTACTAAATAAGCACAATTTTTTTTTTATTTACTGCCCTAGTTCCCATGGACTATAATAGCACTATAAACATACTATAGTTTTCTCTCACGTAGTACTCATATAGTCCATCTATATAGCACACATAGTACCAACATAGTTGAAATATGGCCCAACCCATTTTTTTTTCCTGATTTACCTTGCCTCCTTCTCTCCTCGGCAACCAAACCGATGCCATCACAACTGCAACGGCACCGGCGGTGCTGGGTTGTAAGAAGACAAAAGATTCGAGCGTCTGATGACCCACATGAATTCATTCAAATCGAAATTGATCTTTAAGTCTGCTTGGATCTGGGTTCATCCCGCCGCCAAAGCCTCGGCAATCCCATCTCCCCTAACCGAAACCTATAATTTCTACCACCAGTCGCGATGCAGAGACATCGTAGTTGTGTATGCACCGCATGGGCGCAATCGTGCTCGATCTCCAGCCCGATCTTGGAATCAGACCATTCCCGATCTTTGATCCAAATCATTTGTGAAATCCCATTTTCTTTCAGGGGCATATTTGCAAAAATTACAGTAATTTGCTTATATTGGAACTGCCCGAATTGACCTGCTTATTTTGGGAAAGTTTTGTCAAATTGTGCTTAGTTTTGATAATTTCCCTTCATTTTATACTCTTTCATCAATCGCTTTTCTCATCTTATCCTGAAAAGGTCCGTCTATTTTTATTTTTCCAAACAATCCATTTTCTATCATATACCATCTGTTCATTTTTTGTCTTGATTGAATCATATCCAACCAATCTTTTCTTCAGTTTGAACTCTAACCCTAGGGCTTTTTCTTCTTCTTTTCTCAGCTGCTACTTCTCATTTTTCTTACTCTTTGCAACTTTTTTTTTGTCTCTACATTTATGGCCTTTTCTTGTAGCTAAAAGACTAACATTGTTTGGGTTTTTCAAGGATGGTATGGATAAAATCTCTGGCTGCCCATTGAGCTTCCTCTTGTTGTTCACGGAGAAAGATCTCTTTGTTCCTGCAGAAGGTGATGCAAAATGATGTTTTTTGTCTTATGTCTTCTTATTTTCCAATTTTTGAATTTTTCTAGGCTCTGCTGTGTGTCTTTCGAATTGGGGCTACTATTTTGTGATAGAAAGCAATTTTGATTGAAAACTGCGAAGATAGAAAGCAATGTTGTTCTATGCCTCTGATGTGTCTTTCTTCTGCAACTGCTCATCACACCAACGCCTTTATTCATCCAGGTTTGCAAATTTTTCTTTTAATTCCATATTTTCAATTATTGAATCTTTGATAATGAATTTTCTTTCAGCTTAGACAGATGTCTGAGATATTTTTTATCTAACTTTTAATTTTTTATGTTTTAGTTGCAGTGTGTGTATTGGATCTACACTCCAAGAATATAGAAGAGGTTTGTTTGTTGTCCAGATTTTATTCATGGGCTATGTTTAACTTTTTTCCTCTCAGTGTTGGGTTTTGTTTGTCTAAATTTGTTATTGATGAATTGTACCAGAAAATAAGAGCTTAAACGTCCAAGCTGATACACATTTGGAAGAGCCGTTATGGATTTAGATAATGCGAATGGATGAGCGGATACGGATTTGGATAATATGAATGGATGACTTTTGTTTTTTTTTTTTTTAAAAAAAATTTGGAAAAGGGCCACAGATTGACAGTCTGTGGCCTTAATGTAAAATACATTTAGTTTAACTTTATTTAAATTAAGTTGACCATTGGAAGATTGTGCAGAAGGCATGGGACCCGTTCGAAAGGAGGCCACGCATGACGTATGCCGTGGCTAAATAAAAAATAACAACCCCATCCATAGGCCATTACCACATGTTTTGTGGCCAATCCGTGGTCAACTCTCATACACCATAGGCGTCCGTGGTCTTTTGGGCCATTTCTACCACAGATACACTGTGGTGTATACTCAATTTTCTACCAGTGAATACAAGATGTTCACTTATAGAGATGAGAAATAACATTCAAGCCAAAGGACAATAAGATCTTTCTTGGGAATCAATTTTGTTATACCATGAAAAAAAATATGTATAAGGATAGACCATAGTATACAGTAATACATTAGTGAACATAAAAGACTAGCATGTATATACAATCTTCAAGAATGTTTCAGAAAATAGATATAACTGTATTAATTTGGTCAAAATGCATGAGTACAGAAACATCTAACTTTTTCTAGTTACTAACAACAATTAGTGTGAACAGAAAATCAAGTTCACTCACCAGGGGAGCTATTCAAAGCAACTCAGATGCAAGTATAAGGAAGATACTCAGAGATGCTTTTTCATATAAAACCTATGATGCCAGTAGAGCGAATTCAAAGTTTCAGAATACTGGTACAATGGGAAGTGAAATAATGAAAAAGGATGCACGTTGATAACCTAAACGGAAAGCATACCCAAACCCTTGTAAATATGGATCAAAGTTCGTTATAGCTTGTAACTATGTCCTGAAACTTACAAGAGATACACATGTATTCACTCAAGATTACAGCAATATAGTATACAAATTTAGCCTTAACTGCTAGATAAAAGGTCAAATTTTATACAGTAAAGCACAAAGTATACAAATGTAGCCTTTTGCTGGTCTAATCGACTTTTTCACTACTGGAATTCGAAAGCTTAAGCTTAAGCTTTTCTTTGTAAAGTGCCAAACAATCACAATCTCAAAACTATAAAAATGAAGCCCCGGAAGGTAAAACCCATAAACCAAATTTGTTAATTATGCACAAAATCTGAAGAAATGGTCATAAACCAGTGACGTACCTCAGAAGCTAGGCGGATAGGTAGCTGGGAAGTCATTTCCGACTTGCTGGGCACAGCGACCCATGTTGAGGAAGCGGGCGACGGCCAACGGGGAACTGAAGGCCGGCTTTCATCGACACGGCCTTGCTCGCACCGGATCTAATAGTGGTTTCCATGGCGGGGCCCATGGTGTCGTTTCTGACTCTGGGCCGTCGGACGAGTGTAGGCTGAGTGGTTAGAGGCGGCGGTGGGCTCATGTTGGTGAGTTAGAGAAGCGATGGTAGCGTGGTACGGAGTCGAAAGGTTCTTTGGTGCAGAGTGGCAGCGAGGATTCAGATGAGGCGGTGGTTGAAGAGAACTGAAATACAAAGTTTGGGTTGGGCTATGAACACTCTTGCCTCCATGCACTAGGGGTTGGGCAGTGAAGAACATTTGGTTCGTGCAAACCCCAAAACCTCAAAATTTCAGATCTAGGGTTTCAAATAGCAGAGAGAGAGAGAGAGAGAGAGAGGGAGAAGAAGATTGCGATCTGCCTTTAGATTCGCAAATCAGAAAGAGGAAGAAACCTTAGATCAAGCTTATATCTTCAATTGAATCGTTAGATATATTTGGGATTGAGAAGGGACGATTTAGGGTTATTGAATTCAAGAGATTTGGGGTGAAGAGGTCTCGATGGGAGAGATGGACATGTGAGGGAAAAATAAAGGGAGAAAAGGCATCGGATGGCCATGACTTGGAGAGGAGGCGGTGAAGGTCATGCGAGAGAAGATGTTTTTTCTGGTTTGTGTCGAATGGAAAAGAGGAACGTTTAACTTAAAAAGTGGGGAAGCGTTCAAAAACTAAAAAGGGGACACAGAAGGAATTAATTGGTTTTGTTACTAAAACCTAATTTGGTAAGATTTAACTTATTTTTAAATTTGTTTCGAGAATAAACTGCTTATGTTTTAAGAATAAGCTGCTGTAAAAAAACAGTGAAATGTTTAGTAAACTAATTTTGTGAAAATACTTTAGTCTAAAAAAGTGTTTGAAAGAAGCTTCAATTAAAAGCTTTACAATCGAAGCTTCTTCATTTACTTTGTTTTTGGTGCTTCTAAAAAAAGCCAACCAAATGTTAGTTACCAAACACATTTTCCCTACATACGGCTTTGAAAATAAGTGTTTTTTTTTCAACTTTAACCCATACCAAACACACCCTTAGTGTAACAGATGATGATTTTAATATCAAAATTCTCATTAAATGTAAGGCAAATTACAATTACGTATCTTGTGGTTTGGGTCAAATTTCAAAATGATGCCTATAATTTTTTTCCTGCATTTCAGTACCCTGTACTTTCAAAATCTTGCAAACTTGTTCTGTTGTTACTTAGCCGTTAGTTTTTCAGTTAAATAATGACGTGGATATTGTGGGACTCACTAGTTCATTCTTCCCCCATGTGTTTTCAAGGGTAAAATTATCTTTCTATTTAATTATTGTGGATCAATTTGCTTATCTTTTGCAATCGAATTACACCAGACATGTTCTGGTTGTAAAACAAGAATGGAGACTATGGCGATGCTTGATGGAGAAGTAGAGATCAAGAAATTTGATATCGGTAAAGTTGAGATCAATGAGCATTCCAATAGGGGTGATGGTGTCCGTCGTGGTTGGATAGGTTTCGGTGGTTAGCTTTCATGGAGGTTGAGAAGAGTGAGGACGGTGATGGTGATGAGGGGTGGTTCTCGTGGTTTTAAGAATTTATTTTAGATTTTGATTAAATACAAAAATAAATTTACCCTTGAAAACATATGGGGGAAGAATAAACTTGTGGGTCCCAAAGTGTCAACGTTGTCATTTAACTGAAAAACTAACAGTCGAATAACGGCAGAACAAGTCTGCAAGATTTTGAAAGTATAGGTACTGAAATGCAAGAAAAAAAAGTATAAGTATCATTTCGAAACTTAACTCAAACTATATGGTACGCAATTCATATTTCATGCGTTGGATGGTAAGATATCAACCAATACAATTTTAAATTTTGTGGTTAAAAAAACTTAGGCCTCATTAAAATGAAAAGTGTCATCCAATAGGCGTCGTCTATTGCCTATTTTCACATATTGACATTTTCTAAGATTTTACATATAGGCGAGATCAAGATTACACCTTGGAAGGCATTTGGGGTGGCGGCGAAGTGGATAAGTTGGCAGATTGAGCCGCCCATGGACTCGCTGGAGAGGAAGCACAGTAGGGCTGAGAATTGGGATATTGATTATTTATCGAATTGAAGAAGCCGAGTTAGTCCTGGACCTGGAGACTGACATTTGGAGGTTGGGAAGAACTTACCAACTGTTTGTAAAATATGCCCCAAAAGAAACGAATTCAATGTTTTTTCCCTTCCCCACACCCCTAATTCCATTGATTCCCTGCTTCTCCTCATGCATTGTGTGATGTCTTAACCACGGCTGCAGCTCAATTCAGAATCGAATGGTCAACTTATTTGGGTCCAATTATGGTTTTTACATAAAGAGTTAAACTGTGCGATTGTTTTTTATTAATTTTTAACCAAAACTGACTAAGTTACTTCTTATGCATTTGTGTGATGTCCTTGCATTGGCTGGAGCTCAATTTGGAATTGAATGGTCAACATATTTCGGTCCGATTTCACTATTTACATAAAAAGTCAAATATTTTTTTTGTGACTGTTTTTGATTCATTTTGAACTTAAACTGACCAAGTTACTCTTCATGTATTGGGTGATGTCCTAACAACTGGAGCTCACATTACCTATATGTACAGACAGAAGAAAGGAAATGTTCATTAATGCAAATGGAAAATAAGTTCGTAATCTTAATGTTCTATTCTTGTCACCTCCAATTCCAATATCAAAAACTTCCGCTTCTGTCGTCTGCGTTAATTATCGTGTGAAAGTGTTGTCTATTATCATAAATTAATGGAGTTTGGAAGCTGGGTTTAGGTTGACAAAGAGACAATTTGGCAGGTCAAAAAATTGTCGACCCAAACTTTCGTTCTCATTTGGTAATCGGCTAATAAAGCTTGGTACCATATAAAATTATAGGTCCCAAGAATTGAGCATGATAGAGGTACTCGGATAGATAGATGAACCCAAATGGAAGCTATACATGTGTAAAGGCATCCAACAAAAAGAATTAAGTTAAAACAGGCAATTCTTTTATTGACATCACTCAAAGAAAGGTATACATATATTATTGCCATCACTCAAAGAAAGGTATACATATATTTGACAAAAACTCGTACTCACCACCATCTACTGTTCTTTTTTTTTTCTTTTTTTTTTTTTTCCCATTTCAACGTCTGTTTGATTATTTATTCATATTGAAATGACATCTAATTTAACAACTATGGTTAACTTTAAGAGTAACATCTTCTGACTAATTTCATCTCCGGAAATTTTTCTTACCTATAACTAGCTGTCAAATTGTATCTATCTCTTTCATAACGTGATATAAATGTCATGTTATGAGAGACATTTGACACAAGATTGATACAACTAGTTGAACCCAAGAACCTCGGATCCACATTGCCATGCTTGCCTAGTTCCTCTTAATGGCGCCCTTTGTTTCCACCAGACCCTGACCCAGCTCTAGACCCAGCGTAAGAGCCTGCAGATGAACCTGCTTCTGAACCTGCTCCAGAAGATCCCGACCCATTGGATCTAGATGAAGAAGAAGAGCTTGAGCTTGAACTCGAGCTTGAGCTAGACCCAGACCCACCAGAGCCTGAGCCAGAACCTGCTCCTGATCCCGCTCCTGATCCTGCTCCACTCCCACCAAGCAAGCCCAATCCCGATTCCAGCGCCAACTCCATACCCAATCCCGCCGAGGTCTATTCCCAAGTCCTTCCGTGCCACTCGGCTTTCGGATGGTACAATAGCAAAGGTACTAAAAACAAGCACAGCAACAAGGGCCAAAGACTTGAAACTCAACATGAAACTACCCATGTTGTTAATGAATGAAATTGAGTTGCACAAGGAAAGGTGGGGTCCAAAATAGTAGGACTAGCTCAAGGGGGACACCAATAAGGAAGGGCAAAGATGTTTGGGCAACGTTGATGCAAATAAGAGATGAGGCCATTCAGAAACAAGTCAACTATTTATAGTACTTTGTAAAATGGATCGAAGTGGAATATTTTGAGGGACCAGCTAGCGTGCACATTGCTTTGTTTTGGGATTCGTAACGTGGCACAAACTTTGTGAACTCCGGTTAAGTTGAGAAAAGTTTGTGGTCAGGAAAGTGGGACGGCTGAGGTTGAGTGGGTGTTGTACAATTTTGTTGTAACAAAGGTTGGTGGTATTATTTCGGGGTGGTGCCAACTCACTCGTATGTGATAACCCCACTTAGCATAGTGTGCGCTATACATGGCACGTAGAGTACGACTACATGATTCAGAAGGTCCCACATGGTTGATTTCTCCGTAAGGCCTTTTTTTTCGTACATATTGCTAAACCAGCTCTTTAGAGCATTTTCCCCTTCCCGCTGCGGGGGGGGGGGGGGGGGGGGGGGGGGGGGGTGGGCGTTGTCGGTGTGTTTTTTTTTCTTTCCCCTCGTTTTTTTTTTTGTTTGTTTCGCCTGGTTGCGTTGTGTGTCGCTAAACAATTTTTTTTTTTTTTTTTTTTTTTTTTTTTTTTTTTAAAAAAATTTATATTTTTCTAAAAAAATATATATTTTTTTTATAAAAATTTTTTTTTTTTTTTAATAAAAACCTCCTTTAATTTTTTGTTTTGGGTTAGAAATTTTTTTTTTAAATATTTTTTGTTGGTAATTAAAAATTTCTTACTACAAAAATTGTTTTAAAAAATTTGTCAAATAAAATTTATTTGTGTTTAAAATTAAACATTACATACTACAAAAGTTGATATAAAAAATTTGTCAAGTAAAATTTATTTGTGTTTAAAATTAAACATTACATACTACAAAAATTGATATAAAAAAATTTGATTTATTAAATACAAAAAATTTTGAATGCCATAAAAAAAATTTGATTTTTTGTATGTTCGGCAAGCTACCCGTCGAACAAGAAAACCTGCCCAAACAGTGCATCACGCTCGCGTCTGGCGCGTGTACTGCACGCGCCCGCATAAAAAAAAAAAGAAAGTGCGCGATGACGTCAGATCGCGCGCGCCGCTCGCTGGCAGAGGGGGAGGCAATTTCAGCCGTTGCCATCGCCGCCCGGAGGATTGCCAGCGTCTTGCCTCCCGTTTTTTTGTCCCGTTGCCGCGCCGAACAGTGATCGGAAGGGCAATCCGACGGATCGCCCCTCCTTTTGCCGTCGCGGTGCCAATGCTCTTAGAGGGAGAGCTGTAGAATGAAAATCATCTTTGACTTGCTGTTCAGCCATTGAAAATTTGCCTTCGTCATAGTTATCAATTAAAGATTAGATATATGAACATAGATAACTGTAGTTTAGACTGGATATTACAACAAAACTGAATTCCGATGTCATCAATTAGTTTTCAGTTTGTGTGCTGTAATGGCATGCCACGGATTGTTTGTTTAGTTCTCATGTAATTTGCTTCTAGGAACAAGTCAATTTTGTCACGGATGTTTGTAATTCCATTAGCAGTGCTCTTAATGGATCTATCCAATCTCATATATAAAAAAAAAAAAAAAAAAAAAAGGAAAAACTATATTGTAGTCCTTTTACTATGTTTTTGAATATTATATTTTCAAACGGTTCAAAATCGTCATTATGCTTTTGCACATAATGTGGAAGTATAATGAAATTCTCAGTTTACTATAAGAACAATTATTTTTACCTAAAAATTTATATAGTTGGAGTTTTGCACATATTGCTTGTGTACTTGGTACATGTAGTTTCATTCATCCCAAAATAATTCCTACGTACACAAACCGAATAGTCTAGTTTTCACACACACACAAAACCATTCTTATCTATTTTAAAGTTTTTTTGCTCAAGTAAAAAACACCTACTATGTGTTTCTAAACTTTTTAGAAGTGCTTTTAACATTGCAAAAGCATTTGCCAAATGAATTCTAGTTTTCTCACAAAAAAAGAAAAAGAAAAAAAAAACAATAGTAGTCTAGTTAGATAAGGCTGATCAGCTACCTACCATGACAAAGTGAAGTGGGATATCAGCTTGAACCCACAACGTCAGTGAATCAGTGCCCAAAATTATTGGAGTCCATGCGGATCAAATATGGTCAAAGGCGGCCATCACTTTCTGATTATGGGTGGGCCATGGCTTTCAGCACGTTGAGTTGCATGAAATTAATACGTGATTCTCGATTTTCAGCTTAATTAGGGCTGGGACTGTGGAGTGGATTTACCATTCTCATTCTCTGTAGTTTTAGGAAACTAATAGGGCTGGGACTGTGGAGATAATTAAATAGCAGGAAACTAATACAATTCATGTATATGATACTTTGAAAACACAGGGAGTAGTACTACTATAACTATATATATATATATATATATATATATATATATATATATATATATATAACTCAAATTCACACATCTCGTTCCACTTTATTTACCTAGTATAATATGCTCACAACATTTTTTTTTTTTGATAAGTTAAAATTTTTATTAAAGGCCAACCTCGCGAAGAGGAAACAAGCAAGCCCTACAAACAGGCCTGAAAACAAGAAGCCACAAACGGCAAGACGCCACGCAGGGCAATCAACAAGCCTATCATTTATTGGTACTAGTTTGGTTTAATCACAAGTACACGTCATGTAAATTGATCTTGCAATATTTTGGTCATCAGTTGCCGCCTCCACTACCATAGCCCTCACCAAATCCACCGCCTTCACCATAACTCTCATGGTCACCTTCGCCATTGCCCCCGCCCCCGCCCGATCCCTCGCCATGTCCATTCCCTGAACCGGACCCGCGCCCATCCCCATGACCTTCAGCACTACTTCTCCCATTTCGTGACCCCGATGCAGCCCGAGAACCCGCAGATGAACCTGCCTCGGAACCTGCAGCGGTACCACCACCACCACCCGACCTAGAACTTGAACTTGCACTTGATGAAGCTGAACTTGAAGAAGAGCTACTAGACTTGGAACCCGACCCAGATCCAAACCCAGATCCGGATCTGCTCTCACCTCCTCCAAGCCCTAAACCAAGGCCCACTTCTGCTCCAACCCCAATTCCTCCAAGATCCAAACCCAAATTCTTCCTTGCCACTTGTCCCTCTGATGCATTAACAAGTGACAACCACATAATTATGAGCAAAGCAAGAAGAGCTAGTAACTTTACTACTGCAGCCATTTTCCGAAATGGAAAATGAAAAGCAACAAATTCTGGGAGAGGCCTTTTGAAGGGACAAGTTATGAAGCTCGATCAAATATTGCAAAGTATATATCCGCTAAAAGGGGAAGTGACTTTAAGTAGCTAGGTATAAATGCTTTTGAGAAACCAGAGAAAGATGATGCGCTTATTTATAGAGATATAGTTGCATGCGCATGTTGGTGTTAAGATGAAAATAAGTATAGTCACATCTCAAATTTACACCCTTTCTAGAATCATTTTCTAAATCACTTTTAAAGAGTATATATTTCTGCAAAATTATTAACTTATAGCTCGTTTACTAATGTAATAGATAGATAGTTTATTGTAAGAGTCTTTAATATTTGTTACTGTTATCAGTTTATTGGATACTTTTTTACTCACATATATTCTAAAACTTGTAGTCAGTTCTTTATGTATATGTCTTGATATGTCACGTAAATACTTTTCAAACAATAAAAATGGAAGTATCACTACTATAAGAGCGGATATCAGCTAAAACTGCGAAATGACTAAACAGATTGTAACCAGTAATGTTCAAGCTGACAATAAAAATGTGCAACACGTTGCAACTACAGCATTGAGTACTGAAACTTGATGGTGTGTTTTGTAATTTTTTTTGGGTCAACCGTGTTTTGTAATTTGAAGTAGGTGGTTTGAGGTGTGGAGTGGAGTGGAGTGGAGTGGAGTGGAGGTGGTGATGTGGGTTGGCATTTAGAAGAACCAAAATTATGTGGTTGACAAGTGTTTGAATTTTGCCGACCTATATGTCTAGTGGAAGTTCCACTTTAAAAAGACATGATTTGGATGACCGCATATTAATTACTTGCGATATCAATAATGCTATGAGAATTTTTATCCACTTCGATCATTTATCTTTTCCTATCAAATATTATATTTTTATCTATAAAACTTTAAAATTACTCATAAATTATAGAGAATATTTTATAAGAACCCAATAGATTTCCTTTTAAACCTAAAATCTTTTTTGTGAAATAAAAAATTGAAAGACAAACAACCACTTTGTCAACAGAAAGCCCTCGCCACCCTTCATGTATTTTTCTTAGTTTTAGTAAAAAAAAATGGTAAAGAGTTGTTGGGTGTGAGAAGAAAAAGTATTACTAGATTCTTATGAAATATTATCTTACATTTAAGGGTAATTTAGGAAGTTTTATAACAAAACTGTAGTGTTGGGTGAGAAAATAGAAATGATGGGTGTGGGTCACTAAAAAAAAACTGCACAATAGGCACAAACATTATCTGTGGCTAGCAAGCCTTTATCTGTGCCTAAAGGCATGTTAGCCACGGATTATCCGTGGGAAATTGCAAATAGGAACGGTAGAGCCATCTGTGGCTTAACTCACCATCCCTGTTGATCAATAGGCACACGGTTACCGTGCCTATATGATGGCCACGGATGACCCAACCGTGGCTGGCTGCAAAGTAATTTAAATATTTAGCCACGGATGATGCAACCGTGGCTATAAAGTAATTTTTTAAGCAAAAATTGCCACAGATGTTCATCCGTGGCTGAAGAATTTAGTGGGGCAAAAAAAAATTATGCAGATAATCCTAGAAACCAACAGAAATTAATATTCAAAATCATCATAAGAACTCATCTGATAAATTAATACAGAAGAATTCATTAAGAAAATGAGCTAAGTACTAAGAGGGAAAGAAACAATATAGGGAGCAAGCCACCACTTAATTCAAGTAATATACAGTCAATGTTGGTGTTGTTTAGCAACACATCTAAATTACATAAACACACCCCCACACACATGTACAGAAGCTCAGAGGAGAATCTACTGTAATGTTCTTCACAAGCTCAAAAGTAATATCCTGAGCCTTGTATAACTTTGGATGCCATTTTCTTTCAGACCAATCAACATGCGTTACAGACCAATTTGCACTTCCACCGGGATCAACTATCTGAACATACAAGGAAAGAAATTTCATTTAGAAAGATGCAATATAAAATCGACAATGAAGATGAAATTGTTACAGAGGAAATTCTCACATTGAAAAATGTTGGCAAGTAATGTTCATCAGCAATGCAATTGCACCCCGCGCCCATCCAAACCTGGCTGTAATAACCAATAACATCCACATCAAAAAGTTAGGGCCAGAGAACATACACTTTCACAGTTTCAAAGATCACAAAAACCTAGATACTTGCATTCAGCTGTATACTGGCCCAAGCATAATAAGAGGGAGAAAATCCATGTTTTGAAATCAAGCATACACATGAATAACATCATTGGAGACGACCACATAAGGGTGGCCCAAAATTTAATTACAACCATGATAGGAGAAAGCATCGTGGATGTAGATATTCTATAACTAAGTCAAAGGCAAACAAAATGATACATGAGAAACAAAGACAACTTGCCTTACAGTAGTCCCGGAATTTCGAGTAGTAAAGACTATCAGCCATAGTAATCACAGCATGCTGACGCTTCATAGAGAACCACTGCATAAAATTCAGGATACAAAACTTAAGCAAAAGATACTTGAAGTTCAAATATTTGAATATTAATATTATGTATCTACGTGATAGAGAACCACTGCATAAAATTCAGGATAGCAAAACTGCACTGCCTATGACCTACACAGAAACTCACAGGCAAGAACCTTTTACATAGGGAGCAAGCCTTGAATTTTGTAATTCCATGGAATCAAACTTGGATTCTACGTGATCATATTGCTCTACTATCAAATGTGTTGATATTACCAATTGACATGCATGTTCATAAAACTGCTAAACGCCAATAAAGAGATTTTCATTAACAGAAGACAAAATTTCCACGTATGTATTCTCAACTTAATCAAGATTACCTGTGCACCCTTTCGAAAGCCTTTCTTCTCAATTTCTGGTAACACGTGTTCTGAATACCTCCCATTTCCATGTGGACCAGGATCCTCAAAGCTGAAAAGAGAATGCAAATACGAGGGTGAGATTAAGATGGTTTACATTAAGAACACAGCTCGATATAAATATTAAAGGATGTAAAATAAATATTTAAAACCTACTCATGCTGTAACAGCCATATCTGTTATTCATAAATAAAAAAAATGCATTCATATAAAGAGCTAGCACCACAGTAAAACAGTAGCTCATAGAAGAATATTTCACTTACCAGTCAATAGCTTATATTGGTATTCATCAGATAGTCATAGATATAGTCAAAGGTATACAATGGTACACAACTTCATAACAGAAGGAAAGAATAAAAATTAATAAGAGCAGAACCCATCGAAACTCTTCTTAAAAAGGATAACCAAAGGCACCTAGAATTTAATCACCTTTTAGAAAGTAAGACAAAATGCTGGTTATCAGGATCTTCAAGAGCATTTGCCAGTAAACTTCTCTCCGCATCTACCATGGAAAATTTTCCCCAAATCACCTGCAAGCATCATCGATCAATGATCTGCGTAATCTACTTGACCAATAGTTAAACTAAACATTGAAGACAATAAACAACCATCGGTAGTCCTAGAATGACTGAGTATGACAACAACAAATGCAGGCATTATCAACCCATGATAAAATAACATATGAGGCCGGATGCATTATTCATCAAGCACTCAACTTTATAATCAAAAATAAAAAATCAACCCACGATAAAATAACAGGTTACCAATTGACTTATCTAGCAAACACGAAAAAACACATACGTACTATCAAACACATTATAAAGCAATTGCGAATAACAACGACATAGTACATTGCCAGCTGAGGTCTCGACCATGCCAGATGATTGTTCCACGGATCGCAAGAACCTCAAAACTCGTTTCCACTTCCCACCGCAGCGATCAAATAGCCCACTCTGTGCATTCGTAGCTTTGCCTGCAATTGCATATAATTGAGTACTTCTAATTCTTTACTAAACAACTTAAAACACATAGAGACAAACGAATGTATTATGATAATTCTACAAGAAAGAAAGAACAAAACATGGCAGATTCACAAACGAATTTTCATACGCAAACCCAAATTTGTAAATTTTTCAATAGTCAGTAATCATGCATTATCAGACTTCCATTAAAGTTGCAAAATTCCGAAAACTAAACCAAAGCCAACACAATTTTTACCTCAATAGATTTCCTTCTTCGCGTTGGTTGGGAAGATGAGCTTCTATTGCGTCGGGAAAGAGATGAAGGGGGTTTCAATGAGAGTTTCACAGTGATTGTGGGCCTTGTGAGTTGGAGTCGTCGTATGCATCATCGTCGTCCCAAAATACCTCCATCGTTTGCCGACTTGTGAAAGGAGAGGAGCTAGAAAATTGTGGATACCCACGAAGAAAGAGAAGGAGCGACCAGGGGTTCCGACGGAGAGCATCACTTGGAGGATGCGAAGATAGATTTGTCGCCGGCGTGACCTTACGCTTCCAGATCTGTGGAAGTGAGGACAGAGACCTAACCTAGGTTTTACAGAGAAAGGAGGATGTCTTTCCAAAAAAAAACAGAGAACGAAGGAGATGTATGGGAGAAACGAGAGTTTAGGATACGGAGGGAAATTATTATTTTGTTTTGTTAGCCACACTTAAAGGAAATTATATTTTTTTCATCCAAAATTTTGGTGGGAAGTGTGGGAAAAATTGAATTTCCCACATGTTGGAGTGTGGGTAAAGACTTATAGGCACACTTGACAATCAAGTGTGCCTAATTGAAAACAAAGAGGCACCAAAATTTAGTTGTGCCTAAAGTTTGGTGCCTATTGTGCATATTTCTTGTAGTGTCAGCGTTCAAAAAAAGGCCTAGGTGGCCGCCGAGGCGGCCCCTAAGCACTGGAAGGTCAGTGGCCGCCCCGATTTTTAGGTTATATATAAAAATCAGGAGCCCAGGAAGGGGCTCAGTTGGTAGGGCGGTAAGGGAGCGATCAGAGTGTTGCACATGCATGCCAAACGCCTTCTCTAATCTAGCTAAAGTGACGAGATCACATATACCCGCTGCAAACATGCCTGTAATAATAAACGTCCATGAGGGACTTGCCGTCCTAGAAAGACAACATATACCGGCAGCTAGCCAATCATTTGTTCTCGGCTAGAGGCGAGGTAGATCACTCGGTTCGAAGGATTCAGTCCCTAGAAGAGGAGACTATGGCACAACCGAATCCTATCGCTATCTTAACTGATCCAACTCTTGAAATTTTTTAGGATTATGGAAGTGTCCTAGGAGAGAAAACGACCTGCAAAAACGGTGTCGTTGGCGCAGCAGTTTCTGTGTTGAGCCGCGATTGGTGCGGCTGGCTGGCTGGCGTGGCGGCTCTGCTCCGGAAACAAAAACTGTTTGTTTTCTTTTCTTTCACAGACATGGAAAAACAAAAATTCGATCATGGAAAAGCAAAAAACACGAAATTCAAATTGAGAGATTGAGTGTAGAATTACTGGGTGAATATGAGCAAACGTTGGGTTGGAAAATTCGTCAAGAATTCTGAGAACCAAATCCTTCAAACCTTCGTTTAAGAATTTGATACAGAAAACCTTCAAACTCCGTAAGCGTAGCGTCAGAGTGTGCTGCTAACATGTTGTAGAATAATATGGTCAAGGGGAGAGAAGGAGAGAGAGAGATTTGAGAATGGGTGAATGATCTCTGAATGTGTGATCATCCCCTTATAAAGTGTCTATATTTATAGTGGAGCAATCTCAGGGTTTACCAGCGTTAATAAGAATTGGCCTAACTATTACATAGAATCTATGTAGGATTCTTATTATTGAATATATTGAATCTAGACAGTATTACTACTTCTAATTTACACCGTCATAATGGAATACTATTTATAACATAGTGGTTAGGCTATTTATAACACAGTCCAAAATTCTCCTGCACTAATTGTATACAATCAGGATGTACTACTCCTGTCTTGCACCTGGTTGTATGGGATTTCGATTTCGAAGCCAGCAAAGGATAGTTTTGACAAAAAAATATATTTTGAAAAAGGCAAAAACCAACCTCCGCCAGTCTTCCGCCGAAACCTTCGACGGACCCGACCCGAGGTGCGGTCCAACTGTTCTGCATTCTTCTCTGTCCATCGCAAAATCACCCACCACAGTCGATCACCATCACCATCTCCTCGAACTCTTCATTTTCTTCTCTCAAAAACCACCAGAATTCAAAGTTGAATGTACGGGTGATGTATCTTTCCGGAAAATTGAATAGTATTGTGGCTTTATGTTTATAGTATAATTTAACATGTTTTAGTAGTTAACTTTTCATTTTTATCTGTTAGATTATAGTTTTACCGATTGAAATTGAAATTATTGATTGGTTAAAATTGGGAATATGTGGAAATTAGGGTTTGACTGACATGAAATCTAATTTTTTTTGTCAGAAAGGGTGAATTTGAAACTCCAAGTGTTGATATTGTAGGCTGTTACTGCTTGGAAATCGGATGCCCCTAAATTTTTCCGAGGTATGTGTGAGTGGGATAGATGATAAATTTAAGTTTTATGTTGTAGTCAGTGATGAAATATGAATATGTTACGTTCGTATTGATTGTTTCCATCGATTCTAGGTATTAAACATGCTAAGAAACAATGAGTCACCTGAAACTATGAATTGGTATTTATAAAGCGACGTCCCATGGATGTCAGTTATCTGTTGTGAAGGTTGTGGCAGAGCGCCAGTAGTACTCCTCTGTGTTAGTTTCCAACACCGAAGAATATCTAATGTTTTATGAGGTTGTAGTTGTAGTTGTATTGAGCTCATATGAGCTGCTATACTCCTCGCCAATTGCCGCGGCAGCTCTGGTCTATTCTTCTTTTGTTTTTTCGGCTAATGAGCTTTTTCACTTCAAAAGAGATCGATTAATTATTTTTCCTAGTATTTGATAGATACTGTCTGGAGACTACCTTTTTCTAGTTTATGTGTTCCGGAAGGTTACAGTATTTTCCGGTGCTTGAGATACTTAATCCATTGTTGCTTTGTTTTAGGGGTCACATTTGTTTCGCATGTCAGGCTGCCTGCTTAATTTTCTCTTAGGAAAAATGGGTTGTCCAACAATTTCTGAAAGTTTCTACAATGTAAAGCAGCACAAGTAGTCTCCCTTGGTTGTTATGATTTAGCTGGATCTTCTGTAATAATATAGTGCAATGATCAATGATCACTTATCGACATTCTTTCTCACCTGTTTCCTTGGTTTTTTTTTTTTTTTTTTTTTTTTTTTTGAGGCAGGTACCTGCATTTCAGGGTTTAGGCAATCACCATTTATATTTTAACTGGTCATAGGGGATCAGTAGAAAAAGATGTCTGGGAGGCGAAATATACCTTCATCGCTTGAGCGGCGTCCCATTCAATCTCCAGGGATGATGCGACATGGTTCATTGCCTGGGTTAGGGCCTGCGTCTGGCCACCGACTTCAATCATTTCCCCATCCTGAATTATTGGAAAATAAAATTGCATCTCAAGCAGCAGAGATAAAACAACTTGCAGGAGACAATCATAGATTGGCTGCTACTCAGGTAGATTTAAGGCAGGATCTTCTAGCTGCCGAGGAGGAAATACAGAGACTCAAGGCACACATGAGAAGCATCCAGACTGAGAGTGATATTCAACTCCGGGCTTTGCTTGATAAGATTGCAAAAAGGGAAGCAGACATCATAGCTGGTGATGGTGTGAAGAAGGAACTGCAGAAAGCTCATATGGAGGCACAGAGCTTGGTCATCGCTCGACAAGAGCTGACCAGTCAAATTCAACAGGCCATGAAAGAATTGCAGACAGCTCGTGTGGATGTAGAAAAACTGCCAGAGTTGGAAGCTGAACTTGACAGCTTGAGGCAAGAACACAAGAGGCTACGGTGAGTCATTCAAGCTATGGAGTTTACTTTCAAGCCTATTTGCCTTTTTTCTAGACCTTCATGTAAAGCATGAAACTTGCTCTGCACCTTTATTGAGAATTATTGCCTCTGGCTGATATAAACTTATAACAAATGAAAGGCAGCAATATCTTCTCTAATTTTTCTTCCAGGAAAAGGACAATAAGTATGCTTACTCCCTTGGGTTCATGTAATCTAATGTTGGAAAAATCCTCGCCTTCTCTCGAGCTTTCGGTTGGTTCCATGCATACTTTTCATGGTGGGGTTCTGTCCCAATTGGACCTTATTAGAGTTTCCACCAATTAGCTGAATTATGTCAATAATAATATAATATGCATGTTTCTCAACTGAAGTTCAGAGTTTGCATGTTATACTTTTATTCTGTGCTACCTTTTGTGATGAAGTTTCTACTTTTATCTACTGATTCTGGAAATCTGTTGTGTGTTCAAAACAGTTCTACTTTTGAAAATGAAAAAGGTTATAACATCGAACAAGTGGAGGAAATGAAATCAATGGAGAAGAATCTAATTGGGATGGCAAGAGAAGTAGAAACATTGCATGACGAGGTCCAGAAGGCAGAGAAGAGAGTACATGGTATCTTTCCGTGTCTGTAGGTTGTGTCCATATTGTGTTGTTTCAGTCAAAGGTTTCTCTAGGTGGTTTTCGCTCTGATGCTTTTGATATTTATTCTAGTACCATATGCAAGGCCTGGAGGTTACATGAATTTGGGTTCTTATTACCCAGCTACAATGCAAGGTGGTGGTGCATATTTTGATGGTTATGGAAGGCCTTATGTTTCAATTGGTATTAGGCCACCAGGAGAGGGTATTCCATATGCCAGCGGCAGCAGTGTAGCTGCTGGTGTAGGGGTCCCAACTGCTGCTGGTGGTGCTATTTGGGAAGTAGCTTATGATCCCTCACTTGAAACCAGTACTACTGGTGCACCGGTCTCTACTGCCGCAGTTGGTGCAGTTTGGGGAGGCGCATATGATTCTGCGGATTCTCGGCAGTTACCACAGGACCATGCGTGAGATTTTCAGGGGATGCATTCTTTTTCACATGAAATGATACATTTGGCTTTTCGAAAGAAATGTTTCTGTTTGTACTTTAAAATGAATGATAATCAAATTACAGAGTATTTAAGTGATGGCGTAAGCCATTTCTCATTACAAGCCTCGAATGCAACTTCAGCCTCCTCCAACTACCACTGTGGGAGACCAGTGGTTTGCATTTCATGATCATTTGTGGCAAGCGTTTTTAATTTGGATATACGTCATTGGAGGATTTTGACGCTTGATTGAAGGATTACGATTGACATCAACGTTCATTTTTGTTTTTGTGTCAATGAAAGAACACCAAGATCTAATGACATTATAAATTGATGCGAGGAGACATACCATTATATGGACATCTAATAACTAAGATAACGAGCGAAATAGCAGGTATATGGACATCTAGAAACTAAAACAGAGATATTAGTTGAGAAGGTGTCCCAGATGCAGCTAGAATTTGAAATAGAGAACAAATAAGTGACATCAAAACCTAGCGGTGTACCGGAGGTTTGGAAACCACCAAAGCGAGCACATCTAAAACTAAATTTAGATGGGGCAGCAGACATTGACATAGATCGATGCGGTTTTGGTGCAGTTCTTCGAGACCACGTGAGTAAGCTGGGCTCAAATAGAACCAGGGCCGCCAAAGTGCACGGCCTTTGAGAGTGAGTACTTAGCCTTTAAATGGGGTTGAGGTCATGCTTGAATCATGGTACAAGACCAAGTGAGGCGGTAACCGATTGTGTAGATGTCCAGCAATGTGTAAATTTTGGTTATATAGAGTGACATCCCTATGCAATAGTTTGGAAGATTATTGTTTGTGTCAAAATCCGGGGACCTTGACACGTCACAGTAAAGGGGACGTGGAAGCGGGGGCTTCCACGTTGGGTGTGAGTTTGAAGTAGCTTCGGGGAGGTGTTGTGTATGAGGCGTCTTCTAGAGAGGTGATTGTCTCTTGAAGTCTGTAAAAAAGACAAGTGTTAAGCCTCGGAACACCGTGCGGTGCCGGAAGGGGCTCCGATGCTTAAGTCAGATAATGACTGTAGCAAGTGGTAAATGTGAATAGTGTAGATTAGTTACCTTTGACCCTTGGGGGTAGACTCCCTTTTATAGAGGGGGTGAAGGGATCATACTTTCTTTTATCCGATGTGGGATAGAGTGCACCTTTATAGTGTTATCTTGGTGGCTTTGGGCCCTCGTGTAGGGCCCACCGCTTGTCGTATGAACGAGGTTAGCGGTTCTATGCGGAGCCCGCTGTGAGGCGGTTCTACGAGGTGTGTCTGGGCCGTCGTACGACGTTTCGTGTGGGGGCCACGTATCTCGTAAAACGTGTTTGTGGGACTCACAGAATTACCCATGAGGTATTAGGTTGTCTTCTGCCACGTGGCGCCCGGTTGTCAGTCCTACGTGTCATATGTGGGGCATGGTATAAACAGAAGTCCCCCAAGTTCTCGACTAAGGGGAGCACTCTTGGTCGGGGACTTGTAAAGTTTCCCATGCTAGCCACATATGGCAACCAAGCACCTATGGTTGGAGCGCATGTGGGGTAGGAGTCCCCCAAGTCCGCGGGCGAGAAGTGCGACTTTGGTATGAGGGGTTTTGCAAAGAAGAAGGAAAGGGTTTGCTTTGGTGGGAAATTTTGGAATTTTCCAGCGGGTCGAGCCGGGCTGGGGTGGCCGAGGCTTCGTGGGGACCCTCGACTGGTTGCTAGACGTCGGCAAGCCTCGGCCTATAGGGCCCGGGCTTGTTGGCCGACGCCTCAACGTTGGAGCACGAATGCGCCTTGGGTCGAGGGTCGAGCCGGGCTGGGCTGGCCGAGGCTTCGTGGGGACCCTCGATTGGTTGCTAGACGTCGGCAAGCCTTGGCATGGAAGAGCTCGGGACTTGTTTGCCGACGCCTCAGCGTTGGAGCATGAATGCGCCTTGGGTCGAGGGTCGAGCCGGGCTGGGCTGGCCGAGGCTTCGTGGGGACCCTCGATTGGTTGCTATACGTCGGCAAGCCTCGGCATGGAAGAGCTCGGGACTTGGTTGCCGACGCCTCAGCGTTGGAGCGCGAAAGCGCGTTGGTTCGAGGGTCGAGCCGGGCGGAGGTGGCCGAGGCTTCGTGGGGACCCTCGATTGGTTGCTAGATGTCGGCAAGCCTCGGCATGGAAGAGCTCGGGGCTGTTGGCCGACGCCTCAGCGTTGGAGCGCGAATGCGCCTTGGGTCGAGGGTCGAGCCGGGCGGAGGTGGCCGAGGCTTCGTGGGGACCCTCGATTGGTTGGTAAACGTCGGCAAGCCTCGGCATGGAAGAGCTCGGGGCTGTTGGCCGACGCCTCAACGTTGGAGCGCGAATGCGCCTTGGGTCGAGGGTCGAGCCGGGCTGGGCTGGCCGAGGCTTCGTGGGGACCCTCGATTGGTTGCTAGACGTCGGCAAGCCTCGGCATGGAAGAGCTCGGGACTTGTTTGCCGACGCCTCAGCGTTGGAGCGCGAAAGCGCGTTGGTTCGAGGGTCGAGCCGGGCGGAGGTGGCCGAGGCTTCGTGGGGACCCTCGATTGGTTGGTAGACGTCGGCAAGCCCCGGCATGGAAGAGCTCGGGGCTTGTTTGCCGACGTCTCAGCGTTGGGTGTTAAAGGCTTCGAACGGGTAGTGTTGGGTGTTTGTGTGAGGTCTCCTTGAGCACACGTGGCGTTTATAGCGCTTTGTATGTACACGTGGCATCCATCGTACGGTTATGACGTGGCGGCCATCGGGCGATTCATATGAACTTCGGATGGTTTGGATGCGTCCACGTGTCGCGCATGCAGAGCCTCGAGGAGCGGAAAGGTCTTTGGATTCCGTATAAGTGAGGGGGGGGGGGGGGGGGGGGTTTCATTTTTTTTCACTTTGTGATTTTCACTCTTGAGAGCGACTTTGAGAGCGACTTGAGAGCGATTTCCGGCAAAGAATCATTGCGGCGGAGCGATTTCCGGCGAGATTTTTGCGGCAGTTGGCACCAATAGTGAGCAAGGGTATAAAGGTAAATTGGCTATTTGTGTTTTAAATAAATAATAAGTGTGTATGTATTTTATATTATGGAATATATGTGTAAATACTATGGTTTGGCAAATGCGGGGTGGGGGACGTGTTGGCCGAGGCTTAAGTGCTGTGGGGAGATTTGAAAATCCGACGTCTGATACTTAGCCTACATCTACACTTGTCTTTGTAGATGTCGGGCCAGAGTGATAGCCAAAATGTCAGCATCCAGTCTTATGGTGGAGGATCCACCACTTCGTCAGCGACTCCCCAGAACCCGCCTGCGGCGGCGGTAACACCTGAGATTCCTCTGCTCGATTCGCCGATGGCCGCGGTTCTACAGCCCCGCCCCACTGCATTGATGGGGACACCAACCCGGGCTATGCTGAGCCCAGCTAGAAGGACCGAGGCTAGCCCCTTGAGTGAAGAACTTGAGCCTCTTATGCATCAACGGCGGACTACAGCCGTGTTAGCGCCAGAGACTGGTTTTCAATATACAGACTTGGAGGAGGGCGATTGTACATTGAAGACCGGGCCGCACCAAGAATTCATGGAGCATCCGAAGTTTCAGTACAGGAGTATGCTCTCGGTCTCCGGGGATGTACTCAGGAGGAGTCGGGGCGAGGCAAGTCCCCCAATAAATGTTGAAAGTGATGAAGATGAGCCGGAGGTGAACCAACCGAGGGTTGTAAGTTCGTCTGACGAAGAGGACGAGGCAGAAGACTCGGATGCTGAAGATGAGGAAGGGGAGGAAGATGAGGATGAGGGCGTGACAGTGGCTGCGGCCGTGGCCATTCCGTTGACTGCGGCAGAGGGGCTCAAGGGCAGAGCCAAGGGGGTGTTTCCTGGTCTGTTCTGTGATAGTCCGAAACTGAAAAACAAGCTGACGGAACAAGGTTTGGCCGAACTGAGGGCGAGGTATGGCGTTCCGGAGTCTGTAGTATGCCGTATACCGGAGCCTGGAGAAAAGCTGCCGAAGTCCAAAATCCCTGGAGAAACACTTGTATGGGCCGAAGCATTCAAGTATGGCTTGCGCTTGCCACTGCATCCTTGGGTGCAAGAGTTTATGGCTCGTGCCGATTATGCGCTCGGCCAATATGGGATGCATTGCTGGCAACGGCTTATGGCGTCCTATGTTCTGTGGATGAGGGAGTATGGAGTTGCACCTTCCCAGAACCAAATCCGTTATATCTGGAAGTTGGTGAAAAACGCGCAAAATAGGGGTAGCATTGTCTTCCAGGCGTCAGTCTCCAGGGCGTCGGATTTTGATATCGGAGGCCGAAAGCGAATTATAACCAGAGACGAGGACGGCAAGGCTGTGAAGGGGGGCCAGAAAGAGTTAAGGAGAAGGGAAGCGGCCCGTAGGAAGGCAGAGATTGAAGCCGCGAAGCAAGCGGCGGCCGCCAGAGGCGAAGCGTGGAAACCTGCGAAGGGGCAGGCGTCGGGTGGGCCTTCGGAGCCCAAATCTGGGGATAGCCGGTTTATCACCGGCGTAGAGACAAGCAACAAGATCTGGAAAGATCGGTATTTCTTCGTCTCTGGCGATTGGGAGGGACAGCCTCCGTCGAGCAAAAGGATTCGGACGGAGTTTAGAGAGGTTCCGGCGGGTGGGATGACTAGCACTGACATCGTAGCTGCATGCCTTGATATGCGTTGTCCTTTAACTAACTATGCCGAACTCTGTGTTTCAGGTGGGGCAAGGCACGACTGCGGGGACTTGTCCGTGGCGGAGATAGAGCAAATCCGAAAGGTGCTGCTGCTCTCGGAGTCGGAAAGGAGTGTGAGAGTGCTCTGTACCGAACAAAACTTCGCAGACTGCGGCTTGACTATGGGTGAGTTTTTCTATAAGGCCGATGCTTAAGAGTTGCTTTCATAAACCCTTCTCTATGTCGATTGTTTTTAAGCTTTGAATTTTGCAGGGATTCCCAAGGCGACAGTGGTTGTTAGCGCCGAAGGTGAGAACGTGGTTGCGCCGGCTCCAGCGCGCAGGCGCCTGGTCAGGGGCGAGGCTGAGCAGCAGCTGTTGATTGAGCCTTCGGCTCCCGCTGAAGCCGAGGGTGAGAAGAGGAAAAGGACTTCGGCTGAGCCTGTGGCCGAATCTTCCAAAAAGGCGCGGTTGGCCAGGTTGAGGAAAGCCGCCGGTGCTCCAATGGAGGAGGATGTGGAGGGTGACTGCACTATCACTGAAGTGCCAGACCTCGGGACAGCCCCGGCGGAGCTGAGTGGGGCGGTGGAAGCGGCGCTTCTCAAGAGGAAGGCCGCGCTTCAGAAGAAGAAGGAGGCCAGGTCCTCTGCTAGTGGGATCGGCAGCGGGGGGACTCCTTCTCAGCTTCCCAAGGGGAAGGCGGCCCTTCTGAAGCAAGCTCGGGCCATGAGCGAGGCGCGGGTGAAGGCAGGCTTGGGCCGGCCCTTGTTTTCTGTCGAGGACGAGCCGGACTGGGAGGCTCTCATGGTGGCCCCCCCTGCGCCTTTTGAATTTGGGGAAGAGCCTTCGGGAACGCTCTTCGGGCCTGGCACCGATGCCGATGATACATCGGTCTCACTGGCCATACCAAGGGCTCTCCTTGATGCTCAGTCGGCGATGCTGAGGGGGCAGAGGCCATCGCTCAGGGAGTTTGCCGACGCCATCCCTAGGGACTCGGACCGTCTTCCCCCCGGCCCCCCGGGCCGGGCGGGGGGGGTGGGTGCGGGCGGTCGATTTTGGTTTTTTTTTTTTTTTCTCTCCTCATTCTATTTTTTTGTTTGGTTTGGTTGGGGGGGGGGGGGGGGAGGTGGGCGTGGTGAGCGGGGGGGGGGGGTACGCTGAGGGGCCGCCGCCCCCGGGGGGGGGGGGGGGGGGGGGGGGGGGGGGGGGCGGGGGGGGGGGGGGGGGTGTTGGAGGGGGCGGGGGCGGGAGGGGGGGGGGGGGGGGGGGGGCGGAGGGAGGGGGGGGCCCCCCCCCAGGCGGGCGGGGGTTCAAAGGGATATGCGTCCTGAGCGGGGTTGCGGGAGGGCTGAGAAAGGGAAGCTTGAGGAGGAGGCCGCGCGCCAGAGGCACTACAAGGAAAATATGATTTGGCGACGAAGTTTTCGGTGACGAACAGATTTTGGTCATTAATACTTAGATTCTGTGACGAAAATTCAGCACTTGTCACTAACATTCCAAAAACTGAATTTTTGTTCCAAAAATAATTGCCTTTCGTCGCAAAATTTGGATTGGCGCCTAAACGAGTAATTAAAGTCTTGACGAAATAATAATAATAGGTTATTAAAACCAAAACCTAAAGATCAAATCGAACCCTGCGGATGCCTCTCTCTAATCACCAAGTCCCAAAGCCATCGCCCACAACCATCGGCGCCTCTTCCTAGCACCACCATTTTTAGCCCCAATTTGCCCCACCATGGCCGTTCTCCAGATCGCAGCACCACCTTCTCTAGCCCCAATTAGGACCACCATCGGCGTCTCCAAATCCACCTCCACCATCGCGAGTCGCAGCTGTCAAATTCAACATCACCGTTGCCATACGGATTCCCAACCTTACCCAACCTTAGTATCAAAGGATTTGCTGGTACAAGTGTGGCGTGCTTCAACCCAACAACGCTTCTTCGTTTTCTGATAGTTAATTTTGCAGGTATGACCCAATTTCTCTGTTTTTGCTCTGTGCTCTTATAATAGATGATGGTTGAATACAAGAATTGAAGAATTTGAGCCAAGCCCAAAAGAGGCTTTTCTTCTCTTTCATTTGGGGTGTGTTTATTTTTTGCCTTTGCTTTGTAATTGTGTTTGCTGTGACTGGCAAGTTATTCTGATTATTTGTAGCTTATTGTTGAATTTCTTTTATATATGTTGAATTGTCAAGTTAGTCGAACATGTTTGGGTGTTGAGTAGCCTAGGAATGTATATAGCAGATTTGGATTTGATCTCAAGCAGTAAGAAGGTACGAATACGGTCTGTTCCTGCACCTCAATACTTTTGTAATCTCTCTCAATTTCTTTTCAATGTTTGCCCTTTATTTGCTCCTTGCCAGGTATTACCAACAGATTATTATTGCTTGGAATTCAACCAAACTTCAGAATCTAGACTCATCGGTTATTAAGTACTACTACTATAAATATACATATAGGTTTTGAATAGTTTGTTGATTTTTTATTGATGTGATTTTTGTCCTTGTTTAGGTGCAGGGGAACAATATAGTTCTGATGGTTCCTTCAAAGGTGGTAAATTAGTTTCTCGTATGCAAAGATGTTTTGGTTTTATTCGTTGCTTCGTTGCACACAAGTCTTTAACCTTGAGTATTGGTATAGAAGCAGATGGTGAAGTCATTGATCCATCTATCGACGGGATGACGAAGTCTATGGGTGACCTGTCAAAATCTGGATCGTATGTGGAGCATTCCAAGGCTTCTAGTGAGTTGACTCAATCAGAACCAGGTGATATTGAAGTTCAATCTCCGCATGTTAATATAAGAGGTAGTTTAAACACCATAGCTTTGTGTAATGTTTAGTTATATTGTACATTTGTGCTAAACTGCTACTATGACAGGGGCCTCTAAATCCAAAGCTAAGAAAAGCAGCATGAAAGATTGTTCTACATCCACGAGAAGAAACATCAGATCAAAACAAAGGTAGGTAGTGGGATTGTTCAAACTTCTTTAAGAGCTCTTTATATACTGGACTAACAGTAATTCTGATATTTTTGAGTGAGAAGCATACATGTAATATTCCGAATTACCTCTGCATTGGCAAGAATAACTATTATTGCTCTGTATTTGCTGGTAAGTTCCTAAAAGTTTGTATTTATTTGTTTAAGTAATATCTATAAATGCATCTTGATTAACCATGCAATCAGTCTTTAGTTATACAATGGCATACATGTAGGCATAATGATCTTTCTTATCTGACATTTAGTGTTTCTTTTTAGATTCCTTATTATACTAATTCTTGTAGATTTTTTAAGTTTAGAATCATAATTCAACTCAATTGTTTCTAGACAAAAAATGTCATCAAGGCTGGTAGGAGACAAGAGAGCAAGTTTCGGAGGCACACAATAATTGGTAAGTTAGTAGCCATATGTGCTTTGACACTGTTTCAGGTAAACTAATGCATGTATAACAGGAGTGTCTCGATCACCAGGTACTTCCCACTGGGCTGCCTTTATATTACTTTAGTCAGTTCAATTCTTCTTGCTTGAGTATTCTGATTGTGTTCTAGTCAGTTCAGTTCTTCACTTTAAACATCATAAATTTTGTGATTATTTCAGGGACTTGAGGAACATGTTCAACTTCTGATGTAACAGATTGTATGAGACTACTTTTCTCCATCGAGAAATGTTGGGTTATTATTAGTATAGAAAGACATGTAATTGCTTATAAGTGTACTGTGTTGTATCAGACTTTGTACTGATTGAAATCATCAATGGAATTTGCTTTCTATTTTGTTTATGTCTATTTATTTAGATGAAAGTATCATATTTGTTGTGTTCAGCTAAGCACGAAAGAGTAGATTGAAGCAAATAACAGTACTAATTAATAGAAACTAATTAGTTATTTTGATTTCGCGACACAAATCCCCTCGGTTCACACCTTTCTTCAATATTGGCGGGAAGTTTAAAAAATTGTGATGAACTTTGGTATTTTCTATGAGGAAAGCAGTTCGTCCCTAAACTTAATTAGTGACAGACTTTCTTGGCGTCACAGAATACTTTTTCTGACGAAAGTCTAATTTCGTCACGGTTTATCAAATGTGACAAAGCTAAGGTGACGAAATTTTAGTGACGGAGTTTTTGTCACTGTACATATTCAGCGACGAAATTTAGACATTTCGTGACCAACTTGATTTGTCACCAAACGGATTTTTTCTTGTAGTGAGGGATGAGGCAACGGCGGAGTTGGAGCAGCTCCGTGCTGAGATGGCGCGGCTAAGGGAGGAGAAGGAGCAGGCTACGTCTGAGCTGGCTCATGTAGTGCAGACTGGGAACGTCGAGCCGATGCCGCTGAACGAGTACAAGCACTGGATTATGGTCTCCAATCCTGGCAAAAAGATTAACTTCGGTTTCGAGAAAGTGCTGCTGGATGTGGACATTGTGCCGCTTCCCCCGCCCGAGGACTGATGACAGCCGTGGCTTCGCTTTTCGTTTCCCTTTTCATTCCTGTTTGAACATTTGAAGGCTTCGACCTTTGGTTTGTAATAAGTATTTGAGGCGCTGCCATGGGGCAGTGCCGTATCTTTATGTTTGGAACTCGTAGTTTGATGCTTTGGACTTGACTAAATTGTATGAATAAATTGTGTTTGAATAAATTGTGTTTGCTTGATGCTTTAACTCGCGTTCCTTCGGAGCATAGGGACCCTCGATTGGGCTGTGGTGGCCGAGGCTTCGTGGGGACCCTCGCTTGGTTGCTAGACGTCGGCAAGCCTCGGCCTGTAGGGCCCGGGCTTGATGGCCGACGCCTCAGCGTTGAAGCACGAATGCGCGTTGGGTCGAGGGCCGAGCCAGGCTGAGGTGGCCGAGGCTTCGTGGGGACCCTCGATTGGTTTGGAGACGTCGGGTAGCCTCGGATTATGGTTATGCATCCGATGCTTTGCCGATTGCTTGGGAACCAATCAACTAGGGGCCGAGGTTTCGTGGGGACCCTCGGTTGGTCCCTAGATGTCGGCAAGCTTCGGCTTGAAATCAAGTATCCGACGCTTTATTCGCAGTAAAATAAAAATGCTTTCCAAGTAATGTAGAGTATGTAAGATAAAATTCTGCCGCTCGGGCCTTTCATTAAAGTCGGCCTCGGGAGGCAACATGATAGTACATAACTGAGAGCTCTGCCCCCGGGAGTGGAGATGAAAGACTACATAATAGGAATGATAATCAAAATAAGCGAATGCTGGCCGCCAGGGCTGTGATGAATTGGGATTTCAAGTTACTTGTAAAAGTACTTCAAATGGTCACCGTTCCACGGATGCCCGAGAACTTTGCCTCTAGTGCTGCGGAGAGTGTAAGTTCCTTTTCGGCAAATCTTGACGACTTCATAAGGTCCTTCCCAGTTAGGTCCGAGTGTTCCTTCTCTTGGGTCCTTGGTTGCGAGCGATACTTTCCTGAGTACCCAGTCCCCGACTTTGAAAGATCGGGGGCGAACACGTGAGTCGTAGTATCGAGTCAACCGCTGCTTGTAGGCGAGGTTTCTCATGTGCGCCTTGTCTCGGTGTTCGTCGATCAAATCCAAGCTGACGGCCAGGTTCTGCTCGTTCTGACCTGCATCATAAGCTTCGACGCGAGCCGTTGGCTTCTTCATCTCGACCGGGACAACTGCTTCGCTGCCGTAGGCAAGTGAGAATGGGGTTTCGTCAGTCGAGGTGCGGAAAGTGGTGCGATAGGACCACAGTGCCTCATGGAAGATATCCGCCCAAGCTCCTTTTGACTCATCGAGCTTGGTCTTCAGAGTATGCTTGATGATTTTGTTGATGGCTTCCACCTGGCCATTCGCTCGAGGATGGGGCCGGGGATGAAAAGAAGAGCTTGATGCCGAACTTTTTGCAGAAGGCCCGGAAGGGCTTGCAATCAAATTGCTTTCCATTGTCAGTAACGATAACATTCGGGACTCCAAACCGAGTGACAATATGGCGCCAGACAAAGCTTTGAATCTTGGCCGTTGTAATAGTGGAGAGGGCCTCGGCTTCGACCCACTTGGTGAAGTAGTCGACTGCCACAACCGCGAACTTGACCTTACCCCTGCTCAAGGGTAGGGGTCCAATCAGATCTAGCCCCCACTGAGCGAACGGCCAAGGGCTGACCATTGGTGTTAAAGGTTCGGCTGGTAAGTGGGGGATAGTGGCGAATCGCTGGCATTTTTCACATTTTCGGACAAGGGATTGGGCATCAGAATGAACAGTAGGCCAGTAGTATCCTTGTCGTATGACTTTGAAGGCGAGAGAACGAGCGCCAGAATGGTTTCCGCAAACACCCTCGTGGACTTCTCGGAGCACTCTCGAACCTTCGCTGGTTGTGAGACAACGAAGGCAAGGTGTGGAGAAGCCGCGCTTGTAGAGTTTGCCTTGAATGATGGTGTAGCGGGCAGCCTTGTGGCGGAGCCTCCGGGCTTCTAATGGATCGGTCGGCAAGGTCCCGTCGATGAGATAGGCCCGGTATGGCTGCATCCATCCCTCCTCTGGCTGGATGTTGAATACGCAAAGGGAGAGGGAGCTCGGGGTTTGCAACACTTCAACCGGTATCTTTCGCTTTGCGGGCTCGGTGAGGGCCGAGGCCAAACGTGATAAGGCGTCGGCATGACTATTTTCTGAGCGCGGGATCTGGGTAATCTCGAACTTGGAAAACTTGTTGCGGTGGTATGTAACTTGAGCCAGGTATGCGGCCATAGAAGGATCTTTGGCAGTGAAGTTCTCGGTGACTTGGTTCACAACCAACTGGGAGTCACTGAAAACTTGTAAATCGTCCGCGCCTAACTCTTGGGAGAGGCGGAGGCCAGCAAGTAGGGCTTCATACTCCGCGCCATTGTTAGATGTCTTGAAGGCGAAGCGTAGGGCATATTCGTAAGTTTGGCGATCCGGTGAGATGATCACGAGCCCAGCCCCACACCCCCCTTGATTGGCGGAGCCATCCACATAGAGTTTCCAACGGGAGACGTCGGGTGTGCTTGTTGAAGCTTCGGCGATCACTTCATCAGGTATTTCGACGAGGATCGGCTCGGATGGGGTTGGGGTGAACTCTGAGACGAAATCTGCAATTGCTTGGCCTTTCTCTGCCGCCCTGGGCTTGAAGGAGATGTCAAATTCGCTCAACTCCACGGACCATTTTACTAGTCGGCTGGAGGTCTCTGGCTTCTGAAGTACTTGGCGCAAAGGTTGGTTGGTCAATACTTGGATCGAGTGCGACTGAAAATAGGGCCGAAGCTTCCTAGCCGAGGAGATGAGGGCGAGGGCTAGCTGTTCAATGGCCGGGTATCGCCGCTCAGGGTCCGTCATAGATTTGCTTGTGTAGTAGACCGGGTGCTCGATTCGGTCGACGTTCTTGATTAGGACGGAAGACACGGCTGTGGCAGAGACAGACAAGTATAGTTGAAGTGTGTCGCCGGCCTCTGGCTTGGCTAAAACCGGAGCTTTACCCATGTATTCTTTGAGTCCGTTGAAGGCAGCTTCGCATTCGGGAGTCCAAGTAATGTTCTTTTGTCCGGCCTTCAGAGCTTGGAAGAAAGGGTGACACCTGTCTGTGGCTTTAGAGATGAAACGGGACAAGGCCGCGACTCTGCCGTTGAGGCTCTGAATGTCCTTCTGTGTCCTAGGCGTCTTCATATCCAAGAGGGCTTGGATCTTCTCGGGATTGGCCTCGATACCTCTCTGGCTTATCATGAAACCCAAGAACTTTCCCGAGCCTACTCCGAAGGCGCATTTTGCTGGGTTGAGTCTCATGTTGTAAAGCTTGAGCTGGGAAAACATTGCGGAAAGGTTGTCGACGTGGGAGGCCGCGGTCTTACTCTTGACGAGCATGTCGTCGACATACACTTCCATGGTCTTTCCGATGAGGTCGGAGAAGATAGAGTTTACTAGCATCTGGTACGTGGCTCCGGCATTCTTGAGGCCGAAAGGCATGACCTTGTAACAGTAGAGTCCCCGATCAGTGATGAAGGCGGTGTGCTCCTGATCAATTGGGTCCATGAATATTTGATTGTAGCCGGAGTATGCATCCATGAAGCTAAGTAGTTCTTGACCGGCCGTGGCGTCGATGAGTTGATCAATGTGCGGCAGCGGGAAGCTATCTTTGGGGCAGGCTTGATTGAGGTTGGTGAAATCCACGCACATTCGCCACTTTCCTTCGGACTTGGGCACGACAACGGGGTTGGCGACCCAAGTGGGATAGATTGCTTCACGGATGAAGCCAATGTCCGCTAGCTTGTCGACTTCTGCCTTCATTGCTTCGTAGCGCTCGCCATCAAATTTCCGACGCTTTTGCTGGATTGGTCTCGCTTTCGGGTCGATGCTTAGGCGATGGCTTATGACGTCAGTGGATATGCCGGGCATATCACTGTACGACCAAGCGAACACCTCGGCATTGTCTTTCAGAAACTTTATGAGGGATTCTCGGATAACCGGGGGGAGGTTGGCTCCAATCTGTACCTGACGATCCGGGAATTGAGTCGATACTGGTACCAACTCTAAGTCTTCCGTCGGCTGGGCCTGGGGGGTCTCCTTCTCGTCTCGGGGATCTTCAGGTCGACTTGTGAGAGCGTGGCCTTCGGGAGGTGTCGGAGCCGTTCCGCTGACCGAATATGTTTCTTTGCGGATCTGGGCCTTGCCCTTGGAAATTGCAGCGTTGTAACAACTACGGGCGGCGTATTGGTCTCCTCGGACGCTTCCGATGCCATTGGGAGTTGGGAACTTCATCAGGAGCATGCGTGGATGTATAGCCGCGTCCATTTCACAAAGCGCGGGTCGACCCAAGATAACGTTGTAAGCCATGGGGCAGTCACAAATCACGAAGGTGACAGTGAACTTGAGTTGCCTTGGGTAAGTCCCTACTGCCATTGAAAGGTAGACGCTCCCCAAGGGACGGACAACATCCCCTGAAAAACTCACGAGGGTTGTAGTATCGACGTTGATGTACTGCTCCGACACATTCAGTTCATCGAAAGCGGCTTTAAAGATGATATTCACCGAGCTGCCCGTGTCGATGAGTATGCGAGCAACATTGAAGTTAGAGATATCGGCTTTAATGACAAGGGGGTCATCATGGGGGCCAATGATATCCCGGCCTTCCTCCTCCGAGAAGGTGATGGGCTCCCATCCTCGCTTTTGAAATTTGGGTGCGTGGAGGCCCAAGGACATAACCTCGGCCCTAGGTTGGGTTTTTCGGAGGTAGTCTTTTCTTGTCCGATTCGAGCTTCCCCCAATGGTAGGTCCGCCGCTGATCATGTGGATTTGCCGAAGGGCAGGTTGGAGTGAAGCAGGCGCCGGGCGTCCATTCAAGAATTCTCTTAGCTTTCCCTCTCGGATTAGGCCTTCCACGTGATCACGGAGGACTGAACAATCGTCCGTGTTGTGGGTGTTGCTCTCATGATACCTACAAAACTTTCCAGTGTTTTCTCTATCTCTGGGGCCTGGTCTTCGGGCTCGGGGCTGCGGGATCAAATCCCCCGCCCTCAGGAGGACAGACTCATAAGACGAATTGAGCGCTGCGTAAGTATTGAACCTTGGCTCGTAGGGCGCTCGCCGGGGGCGACCGGGCTCTGCATTCCTTTGGGGTGGTGGTGGTTGTGGTAATGCCGGCGCTTGGTAAGTTTGGAAGACAGGTCGAGCATCATTCCGTCCCTTCTTGCCGAAGCTCTTGTGAGGGCTCACATCTTTTCGCTTGTTGCTGAAGAAGGTATGGGGCTTCAACGTAGGTGGCGAGTAAGGTTGAGACCTTTGATATCCTTTGGCGTATTCAATGGTAGGAGCAGCGGATGCTTGGGAGCCTCCGGCACCGGCTGCCGTTTGCCTTGGAGCGGGAGCCGCGGGCTCCGGCTCTACTTCACCATCATTGTTCCGAAACTCGGCCTGAGCATGATCGTTGGCTAACTCCATCAAATCATTGTAGGATACGTTGTTGTATCGGGACATGCTGATCAGGTACTTGAGCTCGCCCTTTCGAAGCCTAGACCGGAAGGCTTGGACCGCTGTTTTGTCATCGGCTTCATAGCATCGGCCGTACTCATAGTTGAACCGACCGACATAGCTCCGAAGGGTTTCTCCTTCCGCTTGGGTGACGAGGTTCAAGTCGTTGCTGGTGTAGAAGCTTGTACTTTGGCTTCGGTGTTGGTTGATGAAGGCTTGTTCCATTTGCATCATGCTATTAATGCTTCCTGGCTCGAGTTGAAGAACCAATTCAGCGCTGCTCCCGAGAGGGTCCTGGGGAAGAAGAGGCATTGGACTTCATCGCAGAGGGCGCGGAAGTAAACCGCCGATCTGAAGCTGAGTATATGAGCGGTTGGGTCTTCACCGGGTTTTCCAGAGTAAGTCCCTACCCGCAAGGGCTTGGTATCGGCATCTTGCATCATGCTAGCGAAGTCGATGATGCGCACGGTGTATGGTCCTCGTCTTGGTAAGGGAACGGCTGACCCCGCCATCTGTTGGGCCGCTGCAAGCTTCTCGATTTGCTCTTGGAGTTTACGGATTTCCTCCGCGCCTGGGAAGTTTTGACGGTTGGCTACTGCCGCCGATGGTCTAACCGCTGCTCGCGGGGCAAGCAACGGTCGTTCCAGTAAGGGCGGGCGCCTAGCCTCGAGTCCAAGCTGCTGTGGGCAAGACTCGGCTTCATACTCGTCCCTCGCAGCGATTGCGGGAGTGGGTTTCGGCGGGGGGCCAAGCCCTTCGGGATTTATGTCCTCGGAGACATAGTGGACTTTCCCCTTAGCCTTTTGACGTATGTTGTCATTGATGCGATTGCGGGCGTCGGTATAGACGACCGGGACCCCGTTATCATTGCGGGCTAGGAATATTGGTCCGTCGAGGATTGGGGAGGAGTTAGAAGGTCTCGGATGCCTAATGGGAGCCTGAGCAGGGCGAGCTTGGAGGGCTTCCGCGGCTCGGGAAGTGCCAATAGCAGGGGCTATGGGACCTGGAGTCGGGAATTCTGGAGTTTCAGGCGTTCGTTGGGGGGGGGTTTGTGCTGCCCCATTTCGCTGCTCCACGATCTGTTCCCTCATCCTTTGCAATTCGCGCCTGGCTGCAATGAGCTCGTCCGTAGAACTCCTATACGTATCGTGTATGACTCGGTTGACGTGGGTGAGCTCGGCGTTGTGCTTGTTGGTGGCCTCGAGGGTCTTGGCAAGCTCCTCCATTCGAGCCATCATACTAATTCGAGAAGGTTTATGGGCCCTCTCTCGCTGAGTTCCCTCGGCTTGTGAAGCCTCGGCTACATGGGAGCTCTCAGCCGCAGGTTCATCAACTTCCTCGCGGTCGCGTTGGCGACCTTCCTCGGTACGAGGGTTGAGGAGATCTCTGGTGGTCCTCTTCGGATTCGGCGGAAGATTGGACGTTGACATTGTCTTAGAAGAGTGGTAAAACACGGGGGAAGTAGTTGGCTTCCCACAGACGGCGCCAAACTGTTTGTGTCAAAATCCGGGGACCTTGACACGTCACAGTAAAGGGGACGTGGAAGCGGGGGCTTCCACGTTGGGTGTGAGTTTGAAGTAGCTTCGGGGAGGTGTTGTGTATGAGGCGTCTTCTAGAGAGGTGATTGTCTCTTGAAGTCTGTAAAAAAGACAAGTGTTAAGCCTCGGAACACCGGTGCGGTGCCGGCCGAAGGGGCTCCGATGCTTAAGTCAGATAATGACTGTAGCAAGTGGTAAATGTGAATAGTGTAGATTAGTTACCTTTGACCCTTGGGGGTAGACTCCCTTTTATAGAGGGGGTGAAGGGATCATACTTTCTTTTATCCGATGTGGGATAGAGTGCACCTTTATAGTGTTATCTTGGTGGCTTTGGGCCCTCGTGTAGGCCCACCGCTTGTCGTATGAACGAGGTTAGCGGTTCTATGCGGAGCCCGCTGTGAGGCGGTTCTACGAGGTGTGTCTGGGCCGTCGTACGACGTTTCGTGTGGGGGCCACGTATCTCGTAAAACGTGTTTGTGGGACTCACGGAATTACCCATGAGGTATTAGGTTGTCTTCTGCCACGTGGCGCCCGGTTGTCAGTCCTACGTGTCATATGTGGGGCATGGTATAAACAATTATAAAATACAAACAGAGCTCTTGGACTGGACAGCACCATCGAACAACTAATATAGTGGCTCACCAATTGGCTCATGAAGCGGCAACAACTCAGAGTGGTCAGTTTTGGGAGGTTGAAGGGACCTCCTTTGGCTTGAAGCTTTACTCTATTTAGATATGGATGTCTAGTAGTAGTGGGTTGTGTTTTAGGACTTACTCTGAACCTAATTCATTTTGATGGTTATGTCGTAAGGAGGTCGGCAAGGTTCTGGTTCTTTTTCCTAATAGCTATGTCGTAGGGAAGAGGGGTGAGTTTGGGATTGAGTTCTATACACTACATACTTCGTTCTTTTTTTATGCATGTTTGTTTGTTTAGTTTTAAGAGTATCAGACACTATTTTCCTTACACACCGCAAGATTTTTAATAGGGCATCTAGATCTAAAAATTTAGTTTTTTATAGGGGTGGGATTTTAATACCAACTACCGAATACCTCTCATACCATACCGTACCATACCGATTGGTACGGTACATTTTCGGTATAGGCACTATTCGGTACGGTACACTACCGTACCGAAAAACTTTGGTACGGTATTGGTATTGAAAACCCAATACCACGGTATACCGAGTACCGAAATATATATATATTTATTTTATTTTTTTATTAACATATATAATGCACATTATGATATTGAACCCATGGATGATGATCAAGAGATTGATGATGATGAATAACCATTTATAAAAGACCTTATGCAAGAAAGGAAAGAGCAAAAGCTTCAAGAGATAGAGAATGAAGTGGATAAGTACCTTACCGACCCTCATGAAAGTTTCAAAAACTCAAGATTCAACCTCTTGGATTGGTGGAAATGTAGCCAATCTAAATACCCCATTCTTTCAAATATTGCCAAGGATGTCTTGGCCATTCCATCTTCAACCGTGGCAAGTGAGAGTGCATTTAGCCTAGGAAAGAGAGTGGTTGATCCTTTTAGAGCTTCATTGAGTCCTAAAATGGTGGAAGCTTTAGTGTGCACTAGTGATTGGCTTAGGGCGGAAGGGTTTAACTTGTACCAAGAGCCAATGGAAGATGAGCTTGAATTGTATAAGGAATGTGAAGAACTAAAAAGATGTAAGTATTTAAATTTAAAAGAATAGTTTTTATCCTACCCAAATATTATTTCATATTCTAATGATATCTTTTTATATGTAGCTATGCAAACAATGAGACTTTCTTCAAGCCAACTTGGAAGTTTAATGCATCCGTCGCGCCGCATATATAGAGCTTTGGAATATGGTGTACTTACTATTTTTTCCTTTCAAAAAACTCCTAGTGTGTTTTATTTTATTTGAGATTATTATTGCATTTGAATTTGAAGTTGAACTTTGTAATTTGTTATTTAAATGTTTGGTTGCAAAATTATGATACACTTTGAAAGTTTTAGTTTGAATGTGGTGGATTGATAAATTGGCTTTGAATTTAATTTTGTAAAATATATGGGTAGATAGTTTGGTATTGTACTAATACCAAACACTACCGTACCGTACCATACCGTACCAAAACTTTGGTATGGTTTGGTAGTTGATTTGTAGAAATACCCTTAACTTGGTTGGTACATGGTATTGGGGGTTTGGTACGGTATACCTACCATATCCACCCCTAGTTTTCTTCTATGTATTTATTTGTTTGGCACAACACTAAACTTATATAATTAAATAAAACGCATTCCTTTGATTAAAAAAAAGTTTATGCCCATTTAGTCCCACCCATAAAAAAATCCTTACCAAAATATCCAGCCCATCATCTTCTTACATAATTGTCATAAGCCCAACATATCAGCCCACCACCTACGCGCGCAACCACTAGATGCAGTTGTTGGTACGTGGAATTCATGCGCCCAATCAGTGGGCGACAAAAAAGAAGTATATGTGCAGCTAGCACTCAATTTCAAATCCATGACATCAAATTCTTAACAACCACCACCCAACCACCACACCACTTAAGACTAGTTTGATATGGTTGAAATTATTTTTAAAGCTCATTCGAGAATAAGTTGCTTATACTTTGAAAATAAGCTGCTTTGAAAATAAGCCGTGAAGCGTTTAGTAAACAAATTTGTGAAAGTGCTTTAAACATAAAAATCATGTGTGTTTTGAAGCTTCCAAAAAAAGCTTCAATTTTGTAGCTTCTCACTTTTGTGTTATAAAGTAACTTAATTTAAAAACAGCTTTAATAAAAAGTTTGCTTACCAAACACAATAATCTTTTTTGGCTTAAAGTAAAAGTGTTTTTTTCAACATAAAGCCATACCAAACGAGCACTTAGCCACCCTTGTTAATGGATGAGATTAAATAATATTTATTACTTCCTTCAGATATTAAAATTCTCTTAATAGAAAAAAAGTAATTCAATTCTTTAGGATTATGGAGGAACACGTAACGATTTTGTAAGAATACTTAACGATTTTTGGAGGAGCACTTTATGAATAATTTTTGCAAGAATTAATACTTTATGAACGATTTTTGTAGGAACACTTTATGATTTTGTATAAACTCTTTAAATTTTTGTAGGAACAATTTACGATTTTACAAAAACTCTTTAGATTTTTGCAGGAACACTTCATGAACAATTTTTGCAGGTACACTTTACGATTTTACAGGAATGGTTTACGATTTTGTAGGAATACTTTACGATTTTGCAGAAACACCTTTACAATTTTGCAAGAACGCTTTACAGTTTTTTGAAGGAACACTTTATGATTTCGTGGGAACAATTTATGATTTTGCAGGAATAATTTAGAATTTTATAGAAACATTTAAGGCTTTTTTGATGAAACCCTTTATGATTGTCGGAAAAATTTACGATTTTGCAAGAACTGAGGCTTTTATAGGAACAATTAATTTGCACTAGTCTCAAATCATTCAAACCTCACCGCAACATATTACCATTCAAAATGAGCATTCCTGGCACCAAATACGAGTATCAATCGATCAAATTATTAAGTCCTCATACTTTAATCTGCTAATATTTTGAAGATTAAACAAAATAATATCAATTCCCCAATTCTCTCTACAATCGCTTTCCCCAAGCCATAACTAAAGGCAACCCAGCTTTCTCCTCCGGTGCCATCACCCACTTCATGGCTGCAATCGAACTAGCCCCTACCAACTACGTCCTCTAATCTGACCGATCCGTCGCCTTTGCCAAGAAAACATCGAAATCAAGCTCAATCTGCTACTGCCCAAGCATCCCGGGCCAGAGCCCTGCCTATGAACCCATTCAATGAGATGTTCTCAGGCCTTGACATGCGGGCTAAGCTCATCGTCGACATGTCAACACTGGCTTTTTTGGGACAACCCGATTTCATGAAGATGATGCAAGATATTCAGAAAAACAGGATTTCATGGTGGGAGTAGATGAGGTCGGGCAAGACAATGTCGACGCCAAAGACGAAGAGCAGGCGGGTGGAGATAAGGTGGAGGGAACTCGACGGGAAGAGTGTTAGGAGGATGGATCAGGCGGCAGAGAGCTTTTTCCAAGCAATGTCATATTATGACCAAAAGGTAAAGAGTATATTGTAATTAGTTTTTTTAGATATTATTGTTAAAAAATGAGATTACTTTGTAATAGTTTCTTAAAAGAACTAGAAACTAAAGAATTAAATAGCGCTCCATAGCTTCATTTGAAATTAAATTCTAGAGTTTTATCATGAATGATGTCTGAACTTTCAATGACTGGATTTCATAGTGTCTGAACTTTTAAAATGATCAATTTGGTACCCAGACTTTCAAAAGAATACTATATGGTAACTCTGTCAATTTTTCATCAAAGTTCCGTTAAAATGAAGAATAAAATGGTCTTTTTATATTAATTTTCATATAAAATATCATTTTGACCTCTTAACCGCTATATAAATGTGTTTTATGATGTTTCGAAAAAAAATATACTCGAACATTAACAAATATTTTTAACATAAATTGAAGAATGGTAAAAGTCTACCCTTGAAAAATGATACATCAACCATCTAGTATTGAGTTTATTTTACCCCATATAAATTCATGGTCAGAAAAGTTTAGTAAGTTTCCTTTAGAGAAAAATCCTTAACCGAAGACGAACTGATGAATGATTTTATCGTCCACTTCTATGATGGTCAATAGACATGTGCTCTACTTTTATATTAGAATTGTGTTTATAGAAGGCTTTTACCATTAAGTAACTTGAAGCCAACATGATTGTCGTATCATTTGTCAATCGTAGAGTCTTGCTATTACTCAATTTATACTAGCAATCTTTGTTAACGTTCGAGTATATTTTCGTTAATTAATTTGTCTATTGTTTTACAATAGTCATATACATATCTTTGTTTTTTTTAAAACACTATAAAACACTTTTTTTTAGAGATTGAGAGGTCAAAAGTGATATTTTACAGAAAAATTAATATAAAAAAAAATCATTTTATCCCTTATTTTAAAGGAATTTGGACGAAAATTGAGAGAGGTACAATATAGTTTTTTTTTTTAATATATAATTTGGGTAACAAATTAATCACTTTTAAAGACTAGGTACTATGAAGTCCGGTCATTAAGAGTTCAGATCTCATTCACGATAAAATCCTAAATTGTAAAAAATAAGAAAAGCAATATACAACCTAGTAGTAGCAATTAAACTATTCTTATTCTATCTGCCAAAGAGTGCAAGTCCGTTGGGGAAAGAGAATATAAAAGATTTATGCTCCATAGCGCTCCCACATTGTTGCCAGGAATAACAACAAATGAGAAAGAATCATAAACAATGCCATCAAAACGAGAAAGATTCCGAGTTTCCACCATTTGCTCTTCAAAGTTTTGAGAAATCCTTCTTTGCAAGTGATGCAGTTGTAGCATAAGATGGTCGGATCATTTTTCCATGTATCGCAGTCGCTGTGGTACGGATATGTAAGATCCACAGCTCCTTCTTCCCTCTCCCAATATGTGACATTTACATACTTCATTCCACAGATTGTTGGTGGCTTGCAACATCCAGCCTGTAAAACAGGAATGTTTGAATCAGACAACGTGATTGCGATCATTTTGAAATTAAAGAACAACAATCGGTAGAAGTTAGACATCACAATTTTATGTAGCTCTAGTGGTAGAGTACTTACTAGCTCTCACACTTATGACTTATGAGGCTCGTATGTAACAAAATGATAAAGATTGAGATGAAGAAATCAAGTATCTTATGTTACCTCAATGTATGATAACTTTCCCATGTTGAAGGTATACGACTTAATGCTCAATGATCTAGCTGCAAAATCTTGGCACGCTCCTTTGTCGTAGACACATGATTTGATGTTATTCCAGTTATCGTTGTTACGAACCTTCAATTTGAACCACTCAGGGGAAGCTGGGATTGTCCGGCTCTCCATCTTGTAGGCTCCCACTAGAGCAAGTCCCATTGTGAGCATCACAATCAACGGCGCTATAACTGCAAGAAGCCCCGGCATTGGGAACCGATGTCTCAGCAGCACGAACATGTTGCTAACTAAGAAAATAAATACCAAGCCAATGCTGATTCCGATTTGCAGTTTGGGCAACTGCAAGAGATCCTCACAGTCATAGGCCCTCATGTACAATAGCCATATAACCGAAGCAAGTATAGGAAGAGACAGGATGAATGTGACTATGCTTAGTATTGCTGCCCATTTCTTTGCTTTGGAAACTGCTACCTTGTCTGTCATCTTCGGTTTTACTACTTGAGCTGCTTGTTGTTCAGTTTTCTCTGCTTGATCAGTGTTGTTGTCTGACATTTTGTGCTATAGGGCTAGTGTGTTAGGCTGTTTTTGAATCACCACCAATGGTTTAATTAAAAAGGGTGGAGGAGAGCTATTTTCTTTTTCTTCTTTTTAGCATTCTGAACGACTACTAAGTCAAAGTAAAAATCAAGGCTTTCTTGATGCAACATTTTCTATTCAAAGCAGATAATTGAGGAAGATAGTTAAGATTGCAGATGAGATATTCTAGGTAAGCATATCATAATACTTGTAACTAAATAGTTTTATTCTACACGGGTAGTCAAAGATCTAACAGAAGATGTGGAAGTAAGAAGGTATGAAAAAAGCATAATTAGAATTGTTTTAGTAAATTGGTTAACAGGACAAGACTGTCCAGTTTGGTACATAATATGAGCTGATCTAATCATGATCATTTAAACAGGGTTAAGGAAATGAGTCTTGTTTCAATCATACGACATAAGTAGTGTAAGGATTTGTTAATCACAAATGCAGGCTGCCCTTTTTACAAGATTTGAAGCCCTACGCTAGCGTAGACTACGAAGACAGTAGAATCAATACACAGCAACATGCGCATAAACATCCTAGAATAGGATTGAGCCATGTAGGGTCTTTCTCTGTAGATGCTTGGGGTGGGTTCGGTTGGTATACCATACCAAACATGACAAACCATATACCAACTTATTTGGACCCGCTAGAGACCTTCCTACAAAATTGAAATCATTACCGTATCAAAATTTCGGTAACCAAAATTTCTGTTTGTTGTTGGTATCGGTACTAACCAAATTTATAGGTAAGAATTTTATTTATGTATTTCACAAAATCAAAACTTCAAAATTCATACTTTCAATTCACCATGTTTAAGTTCATCCTATTAAAATTTTAAAAGCGCATAATAATTTTACAACCAAACATCCAAATAATGAAGTACATAGTTCAACTTCAAATGTAACTCAATCTCAAATTAAAAAAAAAACTCAAGAGGTCTTAGGATGCACTTGAACTTCCTAGTTGACTTGAACTTCCCGGTTGACTTGAAGAAAGCCCCATTGTTTGCATAGCTACATATAAAAAGATATCATTAGACTATGAAATATGAACTAGGATCAAAATAATTCTTTTAAATTTAAATACATACATCTTTCCAAATCTTCACATTCCTTGTACAATGCAAGCTCATCTTCCGTTGGCTCTTCATACAAGTTAAACCCTTCCGCCCTAAGCAATCATTAGTGCACACTAAAGCTTCCACCATTTTAGGACTCAATGAAGCCCTAAAAGGATCAACCACTCGCTTGTCTAGAGAAAATGCACTCTCACTTGCCACTGTTGAAGATGGGATGGCAAAGATATCCTTGGCGAAGAGTATGAAGAAAAGAGAGAGTGAGTGATTAGATTGGGTTGGTAATAAAAAATTTTATATATACCTTTGGTATTCGGTATACCGGTACATTACCTTACCGAATAGTGCTTGTACCAAAAGTATACGAAACCAAAGTGTACCAATCGATATGGTTCGGTTGGTTTTCGATATTCTATTAGAAAATTCCATCCTATTCTTCAAAGTCCCCACAATGAGTAGTAGAGCGTATTTAAAAGTGCATGCACTGCTCTATTAGACTGTGGAGCGCGTGAGAAGGGCGTATTTAACAAGTGCATGCACTGCTCTATTAGACTATGGGGCGCGCGAGAGTGGCATATAATTGGATGCAAATAGTCAATTATGTATTCAATCTTCTGAACCAAAGTACCAGCACTGCCAAGGTGTATCTTCGATAGGTTAAAAAGCTGCATTATTGCTGCCCAAATCGTGCTCTAACAGAAGCCCAAAAGTAATGGCATAGAGCTCTAGTGTAAGCATACATGCTGAGAAAAGGTAATTAACAAGGTTGAAATACATTTCCTGTCCGTGTCTCAACTGAATTTTAGAACGTTATGTCCGCAACAGAGTCACTCTATGGCAGCAATCTTGTCAGGCGATTAGTTCGCAGTTGTCAAGACTCAAGAGACTGCAACATTTTTAGTTGCAAGATAAATCAGGGGAGTTGGAAAAATGTAGTAGACTGTCTGTGTGTTATCCGAAGAGCATGCTAAGTTGTAGAGCAAATCTAGAAAGAAACGATCCAGAAAGCTTGTATTCATTAGCTAATTAAACAACCAAGCTTGGAGATTATGATGAAATAGAACGTTACTAATCAAGCCCACTGCTAAGTTCTTGAAAAATGTCTAATATTTTCGATTAATGAAACCTTTTCGAGCTTGATAAAAATAAAAAATAAAAAAAAACCTTTTCGAGGAATAACTAGGGCAATCATCTTGTCTTCAATTTAGAGGATGATGTTTTCATCATAGCTAACTAGAGATTGAAATAGAGACTTTCTTTTGGGCCTTTAGACTTTTCTTTCTACCAAAAAAAAACAGACGCTTTTTTAGGCCATTCATCTTGTCTTCTGGTAAACTAATTTCTAGGGTTGGGCACAGGCCACCCGAATGGCTCGAAACCCGAATTTTTTGGACCGTTTCGTTCCAAAATCGAAGGAAATGGTTGGGGCGTTTCGAACCGAATAATTAATTACGGTCCGGTCTGCAGTCTTATAGTTTTGAGGCTCGAATAGCCCGTTAGGCCTGTTTGATTAGAGTGTGGGAGTTGTGTGTGGTCCAAAACCAAGTCCATTTATTTCTATTATACTTATTTGGGTTTAGCCCGAATCATCCCAGTCTAATTCAAGTTAAATATTGGGAAATTAGCTAAAATAGGCTCATTGCCAAATTCATTTGCCAAAATGTTGGGTCAGCCAATTTTGTGCTAAAAATAGGCAAAACTTTTGCTTAATTGCACAAGAAACCCCTCTGCTCAAAAGAAACCCCTCTGCCGCCCATTAAACTCAGCATCGCCATCTTCATAGCTCAACCCAGATTCACAAAGCTTCCCTCTACAAACCCAGATCCAACCACCACCAATCACCTCGCTCTCAATGGCCTCTGATGACGCCGTCTAGGGAAAGCTCCTCTTGATTTGCCCATCGATCTGTACAGCTTCGTCTTGATGATGGGGTCCACCGAAGTCGATGAAGACGAGGATGATCTTGAGAGCCTTGTTGGCATAGGCAGACGGCTCCGTTAATGAAGTTTCAACCCAAATCCTAAGCGGTTTGCCGCCGGCAAACGAAAACGTTATGATATATTTTTTTGCCAAAAACCGTTCGACAAACCTCCCTCCGTTCTACCTTTTCCGGTCACCGATTGAAGACGACTCCAACTACAAAAAGTTCCCTCTCAACCTCAAGAATATATCCCCAAAGTTTCGGAATCAAAAACGGCGTGAAACGCCGCCGGTGAAACCAAACGCAAAACTGAGCCGCTAGAGTTCTCGCCGCCATCGCTAATTTTCCGGCCACTTTCTCCGTTCGGAAAATCTGGACTAGCTTCCCAACATCCCCGAGCACACTCCCATGAAGTTTCAACCCCAAATTTCAAGCGGTTTGTCGCTGGCGAACGAAAACGTTTTTGATCTGTTTTTTTGCCAAAAATCGTCCGACAAACCTCCCTTCGTTCTACATTTTCCGGTCACCGATTGACGACGACCCCAACTACAAAAAGTTCCCTCTCGACCTCAAGAATATATCCCCAAAGTTTCAACCCCAAATTCCCAGCGGTTTGCCACCGGCAAACCAAAACATCTTCGGTGGAATTCGGAGAAGCAGAGGGGATAATGTGAATACTATATGTGTACTATAAGAGACTATGGAGGACTATGAGGAACTATGGCCGCACCATGGGCACACTATGAGGGACTCTGAACGCATTGATGAATTACAACTAATCTGTACCCGAAAGACTATGAGGGACTATGAAAAACTATAACCGCACTATGGACACGTTATGAGGGACTATAAGGGACTATGGCTGCACTAGGGATTGAACTACAAAATACTGTTCACAATTTGATTGGTGAAGAAATAACCACTGCCCGTTACCTATTTTAGCACATAAATTTTCCCATGACCCTATTTTAGCTAATTTCCCTTAAATATTATCTATATCAAAATCCGTTCCAGATTAAACCGAATGAAAATTACGAATCAAATTATGAATTAAGAATTTTTCAGCCCGGACCAAACCGTGCTTTTGCTCTTCATACTTGGAATAAATGGTCAGCCATACCTTGAGCCGCTTGATCGTCACTACTTGACCTTTTTAGGCCGTCGGATCTATCTTTTTTTAGTTGCCTTGATTCGAGGTGAACTAGTCTATGAACTCAAAGCCAACACGTGGCGCAAGATAAGTAATCAGTGGATGACATACACGATTCACGAACCGTAGAGAAACTCAGCCCCACCTCGATTTCATATATTCGCTTGCATCCTCCAATACGCGCACGCAGTTTCCTTTGATCGATCAAATCATCTTCAGCCATGGCCGAGGTTAGTTTGTTCCCTCTTCCTCCTTGTCTCATCTCTGTGTCTGTTGTTGTATATCGACCTTTTTTAGTATTCTAGGATTTTGCTAATTTGATCCCCTTATGAATGTACCGCAGTTTGACCTTTTTTAGTATTCTAGGATATTGCTAATTCGTGGTAAGATTATCTTGGGTGCTTTGATTACTCGCTCTGCAAATTGTTCGTGATAAGATTTCTCATTGATTTTCTATGTTCATCCCCAAATCGCGAAATAGAATTTAGTGAATGATTTTGGAACATTTTGAATGATAATTGCAAAAGTTGCATACATTTTCAAATTACTACCAAGACATGCCTTTGTTTGGTTGATAAAATAAACCTTATTCCGGATTTAAGGGAGATTCAGTCGTTGAATTCGTAAATGTGCTTCAGAGATGTATATGGAATATAAGTTCAAGGCCAATTAGTTATCCTCACAGTTGGATCTGCAAATGTAACTTTTCTGTCAATGCCCACTCTAAATGGCATCAACGCATTTCGGAAGCTTTGTTAGCAGCTAGTTTTCTAAATTCCTACATGATTGTGTCGGTGCTGCTATGTCCTGTAAAAAGATCACGCAAATTCTGCGCAAAGTTTTAGGCTATTTGTAATCTTAAATCTCAATTAGTGACAAATGGTATGCTTGTTCATGAGATGATTCTTGATCATGCTAATTCATACCAATTCACCGGCATGACCTGCATTCAGTAATTCAACTTCTTGATATCATTCTTGCTAGTTGTTACTTACTGAAAGTAGTTGGCGGATCATAAGGGATTCATTCAGTTTGATATCTGAAGATGTAAAGAAAGAAAGCATAAAACCCACATTCATCTAGATTTAGAATTAGTGAGTTTTGTTTATTTTGTTGCATGGACAAGTCATGAATCTTGTTATTTACTGAATGTAGTTTTGTGACCCTAAACTGATGTGCTCACTTCTTGCTATTTACTGTGAACTGTTTGTGATGTCTTGTTTTCCTGCATAAAGTTTCCTGCGTAAAGTTTCCTGCTATGCTATTTCAGATTGAACTGAAAACAGCACCTGTTGATTTTCGATTCCCTACAACAAATCAAAGTAGGCATTGCTTCACGCGATACATTGAGTTTCATAGGTAGTTTTCCAAACTTTGACAGTAAGTAGGTCAACAATATGTAATTACGTAAGATTATTCATTTTAAACTTGAAACTCCGATTTCAGGTGTGTGGCAGCAAAGGGTGAAGAATCTGGCGAATGTGGGAGATTTGCAAAATACTACCGTTCTCTCTGCCCAGGAGAATGGGTGAGTGGTTCTCTGCTTATTTATCATGCAAGTGGCCAAAGATTTTGGTCATGCGTTTTACACCTTTATAGCTACTATTGTGTTAAGGTACACAGTCTGAATTAACCACTTCATGTCCAGAATACAAAAATCACAAGGATAAAAAAAGAAAGAACTTTTTTGATCTATATCAGCCTGTTTAATTACTATCGGATAAAGAAATTTTGCAAGTACAATGTGCAATGTGTTGCTCTAAATGTCCAATCTGACATCTATAGAATCATAAATCCAACAAAACCGAACTGGGATGTGTTACTTATGTGATGTATTGGTCTTTTATTAACATATTTACATATTTTATAATAGGTGGGCATACTTGGTTGAAGTTATTAAAACCTGTTCCCTTTTAGCAGATATGGAGAATTTAATCAATAAGGTTCTTTGGCTTTGAGAGACATATTTTCAATAGCTGCATGGAAAAAGTCATGAATCTTGATTATTACAACACTAGGATTGCCCGAAGCTTTCTACTTGACGAGTTTATAGAGGTTTATTGTGACATTCTATTTTGTTGATTTTCATTGGCTTTTGTTGTGTTTCGCCCGAAGCTTTCCTTTCCGCATTTTAAGGGTTTGCCCAACTATAGGGTTGGTGGCGTTTTATATGGTAAAGGTAATGATAGGAATTCATCTACTAGATCTGAATTCTAACCTCGTTTTATTGGCTGCACTTATGTAGATTGAGAAGTGGAACGAGCAGCGGGAAAATGGAAGTTTCCCAGGTCCTCTTTAATTTGACATAAGAACCCCTTGGCATGGTTCTTCTTTCACATGAAAGTTGCTGGTCACATTTGGTTTATAAAACTCCAACCAGTTGCATGATTTGTTTGCTGGATTTTGTGAATCAATAAGTCATATGTTCAGATTTCTTTGGTTTTAGAGCATCTCCAACAAGTTCTTCAAAAATAAATTGGGCCCCAATTTATGGAGTCACATCAGCAGAAATACTACAAAGTCTTTTCCAAGAGAGTCCACAAACCTAGTCTTCAAATTGAAGAGTTTGTAGATCACTCTTCAAACCTACAACTTTGTGGACTACTACACTAATAATTTTTTAATATTAAAATGCATTCATCTCAACTTTTACTCTTTAACCTTCTGATTTAAGAGGCTGCAACGGATTCCAAGAAACTTTAATAAATACATAAAATATTAATTTATGATGTTTGTTGGAGAAGTTTTGCACTTAACAAATTTTAGTCCACAAATTGCCAAATGAATCTACAAATTGAGATTTGTGGAGTGAAATTTACAAACTCTCTTAGAGATGCTCTTATTGAATTGACCACATTGCTGTCTAAATTAATGGTTTGTTTATAGGCACAAGTGCTTCGATGTTTGTTCTTCTTCCTGGGTGGGTACATAAGTTGAAGTCATTAATATGTTCCCAACCCCAGCTAAGCCGAATAAGGCACACTGGACGAGAAAAAAAAAAAAACTTATAGAAGTCTTGGTTGCGCAATATGGATCTCAAAAGACTCGAATTAGTGTACATTGCCCCCACCGTTGCCACCATCACCGTTACCACAGTCGCCACCACCACATTTTCACTGATAGTGAATTTGCAGTTTTTTTCTATTTCGATGCAAAATTTGTTGGTTAGTTTAAGCTTTCTGAGTGTGATGTCTTCTTCTGTTCTTTTTCTCAAGTATGGGACTTCAATTCTTGATTGCTTTCATTGGCCAGATTTGAATTTTTAATTGTTGTTGGTCTATCCATCATTTATTCTTGCAAATTGTCAATCACGTTTTATCTATGGCGTAAGCAAAAGGTCGCATAGCTATGCATTGGAGATGGTCTAGCTTCGTTTTCTAGCTGCGTTTTCTCAATGCCCATATGCAATTAGAGCATCTCCATCAACTTCACTACACAAGGCTGCTGGGCTATTTTAACCCCAAAAAAAAAAGGGAAATTGGCTAAAATAGGCTCATAGCTAAATTCATTTGCCAAAATGTTGGGTTAGCTAATTTTGTGCTAAAAATAGGCAAAACTTTTGCCTAATTGCACAAGGAGCTCTCTTGCTAATTGCTGCAGCACCCCATGAGATGAGAAAAGAAGAAATGTCCCCGGCGAAACCCATCACCCCAACCAACTCCGCCCGGCGTCCCCATCAGCGACGCTACCCCCATCAGCCCAGCGAATCCCATCAGTGACCTCCACTGGATCCCGACCTCACGCTCCGGGGCAACGCGTGCGACCTCAAACGTGCACTGGATCCCAACCTGCTTCGCCGCCGTCACCCACCTCGACCTCTCCCTCATCGCGCCGTGGGGCCACGCACTCCTCTCCTCCGCCGCAGCCAACAACAACCTTGTCCTCCTCATTGCCGAATGTCGTGAATTGGCCAACCACGATCGCACCCACAGTTGTTAAATTTTTTTATTATTTTTTTTGCAATTTTATTATGAATTTTTTTGGTTTTTGGATTGAGAATTGGTTGGTTAATGAAATTAGATATGAAATGTTTGTTGAATACATCGATGGTAGAGTTCATGAGCTCGTTGGGGAGATGACGGCGATGGAATTTGGAAGAGAAGAATGGTGTGAGGTTGGTGAGGGACAGAGTGGACTATGTGTGTACTATAATAGACTATAAGAGACTATGGGGGACTATGAGGAACTATGGCCGCACCATGGGCGCACTATGAGAGACTATGATCGCGTTGATGAATTACAACTAATCTGTACTCAAAAGACTATGAGGGACTATGAGGAACTATGGTCGCACCATGGGCACACTATGAGGGACTATAACGTGTTGATGAATTACAACAAATCTGTACTCGAAAAACTATGTGGGACTATGGCCGCACTATATACCCAGGGATTGAATTGCAAAAGGACTACGACTACACTATGATGAACTACGATCGCACTATGGTGGACTACGATAACATTACGGTAGACTACAATCACACTATGATGAACTATGACCACACTTTGAGTGCTCAGGGATTCACTTGCAAATTTACTGTAGCATTTTGCCTAGTGAAGAAATAACCGTTGTCTGCTGCCTATTTTGGCAAATGGATTTGGCTATGAGCCTATTTTAGCCAATTTCCCAAAAAAAAAAGGGTTATTATCATGAATGGTGCCTGAACTTTCATTAACAGGACTTCATGGTGCCTGAACTTTAAAAGTGATCAATTTGGTACCCAAACTTTTTAAAACCGGACTTCATGGTGCCTGAACTTTAAAAGTGATCAATTTGGTACCCGAACTTTAAAAAAGAGGACTATGTGGTACCCAGACTTTCAAAAAGAGGACTATGTGGTATCTTAGTGAATTTTTTTAATCAAATTCCGTTAAAATTAAGGATAATATGGTCTTTTAACATTAATTTTTATGTAAAATATTTTTTTACCTCTCAACTTCTATAAATATGTTTTATGGTGTTTTGAAAAAAAATGTAAATGTCATATAGCTATTTTAGATAAATAAACAAATTTATTAATGAAAATATAGTTGAACGATAGATTTTTTCTATCTCTTAATTTCTAATGTTCGAGTATATTTTTATTTATCAATTTATCTATTATTTTGCAATAGTTATATGCATAAATTTTTTTTTTGAAACATCATAAATCATATTTGTATAGAGGTTGAGAGGTATAGTATTTTTGAAATATCATAAATCATATTTAAAAACCCTTTTTTTTATATTAATTTTCATGTAAAATACTATACCTCTCAACCTCTATATAAATATGATTTATGATGTTTCAAAAAAAAATTATGCATATAACTATTGCAAAATAATAGATAAATTGATAAATAAAAATATATCCGAACATTAAAAATGATTTCTAATAGAAATTGAGTACTAGAAAATGTCTACCGTTCAAGTATATTTTCGTTAATTAATTAATTTATTGTTCTAAAATAGCTATATGCACATTTTTCATTTTTTCAAAACACCATAAAATAGTTTTTTTTTTACTTCTCAACCACTATATAAATATGTTTTACGGTGTTTCAAAAAACATTTATGCGTATGACTGTTGAAAAATAATAGATAAATTGATAAATAAAAATATACTCGAACATTAAAAATTATTTCTAATAGAAATTAAGAGATAGAAAAAATCTATCGTTCAACTATATTTTCATTAATCAATTTGTTTATTTATCTAAAATAGCTATATGACATTTTCATTTTTTTCAAAACACCATAAAACATATTTATAGAAGTTGAGAGGTAAAAAAATATTTTACATAAAAATTAATGTTAAAAGACCATTTTATCCTTCATTTTAACGGAATTTGATTAAAAAAATTCACTAAGATACCACATAGTCCTCTTTTTGAAAGTCTGGGTACCACATAGTCCTCTTTTTTAAAGTCTGGGTACCAAATTGATCACTTTTAAAGTTCAGGCACTATATGAAGTCCGGTTTTTAAAAGTCTGGGTACCAAATTGATCACTTTTAAAGTTCAAGCACCATGAAGTCCTGTTAATGAAAGTTCAGGCACCATTCATGATAATAACCCAAAAAAAAAGCACATAATTGTTAATTCAATAGTCTTGTTAGTTCCATTTCGTAGCCCCATAGATTTAGCCAGTGGGAGAGAAGACTTGGCGAGTTAGCTAAAATAAAAAAATAGGGAAAATTGCACAAATACCACTTGAATTTTTCCACTTTTGTGCATTTACCACCCAGACTAAATTTTTTTACAATTCACCACCTGAACTCTTGCGATATTTACAAAACACCACCTATGTCCGTTTGTCATCCAATCTGCCATTAAACTCGGCATGTGAGAGGCACATGGTCCACTATTTGAGGTTATATTTGTGCAATCGGTGCCCGGAAAAGGTAGAACGGAGGGAGGTTTGTCGGACGGTTTTTGGCAAAAAGCAGATCAAAACGTTTTTGTTCGCCGGCGGCAAACCGCTTGAGATTTGGGGTTGAAACTTCGTGGGAGTGTACTTGGGGATGTTGGGAAGCTAGTACAGGGGTTCCGAATGGAGAAAGTGGCCGGAAAATTAGCGACGGCGGCAAGAACTCCGGCGGCTCAGTTTTGCGTTTGGTTTCACCGGCTGCTTTTCACACCGTTTTTTACTCTGAAACTTTGGGCATATATTCTTGAGGTCGAGAGGGAACTTTTTGTAGTTGAAGTCGTCGTCAATCGGTGACCGGAAAAGGCAGATTAGATGACAAATTAGATGGAGGTGGTGGTTTGTAAATGTCATAAGAGTTCAGGTGGTGAATTGTAAAAAAATTTAATCTGGGTGGTAAATGCACAAAAGTGGAAAAATTCAGGTGGTATTTGTGCAATTTTCCCAAAAAAATAATATAATTGAAAGTCTTGTGTCAGCTACGGTGTAAACTGGCTCGAGATGATTGGGCTCAACTAAAGTTAGGCTCGTTTCTTACTCATTCAAGCTTGTTCATTATAGAAATGAGTTGAGCTCGAGTTTATTTCTAAGATCATTTAAAAAGGGAGCTAAGCTTGACTTTTGGCATGCTAGGCTCGTAAAACTCATGAGAAGCTAATTCATTAAATCTCGACTCTTAATTTAATACATGTAACTTAAAATAATATTATTAGTTAGTAAGTATATTAATCTTTAAATATTACATTATTGAAATTAAATTAAGAGGCAAGCTCATCAAACAATCTTCATACTGTAGTTACCCTATGCTATAAAAGGTGAATAAAAACCAACAGCGTGAATCGTAAAACCTAGATGCACAAACACATTGATCATTGAGTTATGTTGATTATATAATCTCTTACTTAATTTGATATGAATTAATTGATTTAAATAGAACTCAAACTAAAGAGGTTGCACTTACATCATACTCAAACAATCGATTTAATGATTTATTTTAATTACTGATTTTACAAATAAGCCGAATGAGCCAAGCTGAGGGCTCGATCGAAAGCTCGGCTAGTTTGATCTCACATTGTAAACGAGCCGAGCCGAACCAAGTTCGAGCTCACAATTTTTTTTTTTATAGAGCTAAGAGCTTTTCTTCTTGAAGTTTATGCGAGTTTGAGCCGAAGTTGAGCCTCAAAAGTTTTGTGCGAATCTAGCTTGAGCACTTTGGTGCTCGGCTCATTTACACCCCTAGTGTCTGCTTGAGGAAGTCCACCACCAGCAATGTGTTTGAGTAGGGGTGGGAAACCCAGCCCTAAAAATTCTAAAGGGCTGGTTTTAATTTGTAAGCCCGACCCGAAAGAGAAAAGGCCCGACCCGGCCCGAAAATGTTGGGCCCAAATTCGATCCCTAAATTTCCAAACTCGGCCCGGCCCAAAATAACTCGATTTTATATACTAATAGTTTTGTACAAGTGTCAATTTATTATTGGCTGAAAAAGGTTGCACTTTCATTACAATAGAACCTAAACATTCAATAACTACTGAAAATCATATGGCTGTGATTAAACCTAGAGACATCGAACGGCTGTGAGCACACCTGAGGAAATGGATCCTCTGCCTTCTTCCTCCGCTGTCGAAACCAACATTGTCAGCTTCCAGATTGTCGGGTCATTGTCATCGAGCGACGCAGAAACGAGGGACGAGCGACACAGCCGATGTACAAGTGACGCATCCCGCGACGTGACGGAGCCACTTCCTCCGACGTGCCAAGCTACCGCTCGCGCTACTGCCGACGAGCCCACACCTCCGCTTCCACTGATCTGACCAGACGATGAAATGCCGAGCCAATCTGACCGGACGATCAAATGCCGCCGATCTGCCTAATCGGGCTTTGCCCGACCCAGCCCGAACCCAACTCGAACTCGAGCACAAAAAACCTGACCAAGCGTGATTTCATTAGGCCCTCAAACGGGCCTGAAAATTGAAAGCCCGACCTTTCATGGGCTTTTTTCGAGTTCACCTAAAATCCCGCCCAGCCCGGCTCGATTTTTTTGGGTTCGGGGGGGGGGGGGGGGGGGGGGGGGGGTTTTTTTTTTTATTTTTATTGAATATAAGAAAAGAAACTTTTTTTTGTTCTTTTTTTTTTTTTTTTTTGGGGTCTTTTTTTTTTTTTATATCAAAAATTATTAAAGAAATCTATTTTGTGTTTTTTTCTTTCTTTGGGTTTTTTATTTTTGGGGGGGGAAGATTTTTGGGGGTTTTTTCCCTGGGGGTTTTCCTTTTTTTTTAAATTTGGGGTTTAATTTAGGTGGGGCCCAAAATGTTGATGAAATAATCGCACACAAACGATAACAAGTATAGTAGTGCACAAGTACGAGTGTCGAACCCACAAGGACTGACTAGAATTCAAAGTTACTTGCCTAGAACAAACTATTAAGCTAATCGTAGAAGTTAGTAAACAGAAAGGGAAATAGGTTTTTTGGTTTGGTTTTGCAAACGGAAACTTAAAGTACATAAAATAAATCTACAGAGGTCAAATAGTACAAATTGGGTTGAAAATGGTTTTGCAAAGACAAGGAAACAAGCCTAAGAATCACGACTTCACCACATACAAGCTATTTTGTGCATATTATGATTCCCACAATCACATTACTATCTGAATTCAAGGGTCCGTTTCTCTTCTAAATGATCGTCCGTTTGGTGTACCGGTTGTGACCAACTATTTTATCCAGCAACCTAGCTATGGTGTCTAGCATAGATAACAAGATAGAATGCATAAAGAACAAGGGAAACACAAATAAGGACCAAAGAGTCACATGGCATGGTGTCTGCATAGCAAACTTCTACTTTTCAATCATAAGTCCATCACAATTACTCATGGGTGTCTAAGCTAATTATGACTAAGTAAGATGATATGCAACATATATGATGGCCAATCATAAACGAAACAAAACATCTTTTAATTGAATCAATGAAAGAAAACAAGAATCAGATATCATGTGATTGCATTCATCATAACAGCACAAGACAGTTTGTAAGGGCTACATCGCAATTCCTAGATATAATTTAGCTACACATCATAGATAAGAACAATACAGAGGAGTATAGAACAAGCATGATATGAACTGATGAGGGTGGAGATGGAAAATCTGGTTGTCTTCACTATGATGGTGTTGCAGAGAGTTTTGACACGTTTTAGGAACAGAAGAGGAACTTCTTAGGCTGAGGGATGAAGGAGACTGATAATGCATTCCTTTTCTCTGGCCTAAAACCTTGTATTTATAGTAGAGAGTGCCCAAGATTTGTGACAGACCCTTCCCCATACTTTGACAGACTTCTCATACTTGTGCAGACTCCTCATACTTTCAGCATACCACACCCATGCCTCTCACAGAAATTAAGCATGCTTGTGTCTAGAACATTATTTGATGCACTTGTTGATTTGGGCCTTCATTTCCTTTTAATTGGGTCATTATTATGCCATAATACCAGTGATAACGTTACCCAGATTCTGGAGCACAATTGGGCCTTGAACTTGGGCTTGGTCGGTTTTCGGTCAAACCGAACAGTGTTTAGAGAAACGGCCGTAGAGCGGACGCCAGGGCTCCGATTGATGAACCGTCGGTTTTAGCTGCAATCTAACATCCTTGTGGTCGCCATGACATGCAGAGTTGGGTGTTGTTCTCAATATCGGTCAAAGTTATGGCCCGATCAAAGCTTCTGTCGGTTTTCGGTTAAACCGAGCAGCAATTAGTGAAACAGCTATAACCCTGACCAATAAGGCTCCAATTGGCAAACCATCGAATTCTGTGGTTGTATAACATCCATATCTTTGCCTTCAACCATTGGTTGCTTCCTTCTTCTCCATATTGGTCAAAGTTAAGGCCCGATCTTTGAAAACTGACTTTTGGCTGACTTTTCCACCATTGCTTCATTTTACTCCGAAATGCTCCTTTCAGCATCCTTTGGTGATATATTGCATTATTTGTGTAACATTGACCAATGTACTGCACACTTGCACAAAATGGATTAAATGCAACCAGTTTATGCTCAAAACATTATCAATAACATAGAATTGGACAGGTCAGGCATAGTCTAAACATGAGTGATCAAATACCCCCAAACCTAGTTTTTGCTAGTCCTCGAGCAAAACTCTAAAGAAAACAGAAAAACCGAAATACTTGCTAAGCCTACCGCAGCAAAACAAGTGGTTAGTGTTGCATGAATGAAATAATGAAAATCGATCACCACTTTACAGAACACAAGTAAGAAGTCTCCATGTTGAGGAATCACAGTCTCTGGGGGTAGTCATACTCTTGGATTCATGGCATTGAGTAATCAGACCCAAATACAAGATAGAAATCGCCTCGACTCTAGTCCTTTCATGGTTCACTGCTGTGTTTAGAACCTAGGGGTGTCACTCTCCAGTGCATATGTGAGTGGAATTACGTATAGGAAATCAAAAGTCTCACATAGCATATGTAAAGAAACAAAGGCACAACTTTCTGGACAGATCTCATGAACGGAATCAAAATACTAAGCACAAGATACTTACCAGTTCATGAATGCTTCTCCACCGATCAGTTAGGTCTTTGACACGGTTAAAATGGTTCGGCTAGGTTATGGGTTAATGAAAGAACGGATAGGAGGACAGAAACTTAGAGAAACAGAACTTTTCTTCATGTGTCTTGGGTGGTGATGCACTTCTTGAACTGCTTCTTCACTTTTTTTTTCTTGAATTTTGTTTTTGTTTTTTTTTTTTTTTTTTTTTTTTTTTTTTCTTGATGCATTTCCCTCACTGGATCACAGTTCCTCTTTGATTTGAACTTTATCACCGGAACTATGTTCCTTGAACTTTGTTGCATGGACAGCATCGTTGTGTTGAGTCCCTGCTTTGAATATTGAACTTGATGACTTCGGGATTTGAAATTGAGTGCACTTTCTCTTCCTGTTGTAACATTCGCTGGTTGAATCTGCAGCTTATGTCATTGCATCATCGTATTTGTCTGTTCTCAAAGTATAGGGTTTGGCTAGTAACAGGCTTAATATCTCAAGATCGAGATAAAGGCAGGAAATCATGAAGGTGATGAAAGAAATGGCTTGAGTATTTGGCTTCAAAAGGGCTGATGGCGCACACAAATGGGTTGGATATGACCGGCTTTTAGGTGGCTGCATACATAGCCTAACATCACTTCGGTGGATTCTTCCATGAGAAGTATCTGCAGAGGGAAAATGTTCTTAGTATTCGTTTTAAAACGGCATAATGAGATCCATTTTTAAGTGAGTTTTGAAAATAAGATTATGGAACATGTTTGACTGTCTCAAGGACAGTCTTCAACCCATCCCTCACTCGGATGCATTTTGGCTTTGCCTCACTCAGTTTGTCTCCGCAATTCTTCTCCTTGTATTTGGATCCCAGTTCTCCGTTGCTGATCACCGCAATTATTGACTCTTGGGAAAGGGAAATACTATGATTCCTTCCTCATGGAAACACTTACACAGTTGCTGTAAAACATTGATCAAAACCCTCATTTGTCCATCCTTGCTACAAAACCGACAAAATGACAACAAAAAGACAGAAATTTTAAAAACCCACCCCCCCCAAACCTGAAGTAAACATTGTCCTCAATTTTAAGTGCAAAAAGGAACGCAGAGGGAAGTAACAAAAGGACGAAATTGCCTCCGTTAGGTAGTTAACTAGGAGAGGATTGGCGACTGCGTGGTTTCGGGACGAAAGGCTGTCCAAACGGCTTCAACTTCTCCCATTAACTTTGAAACGTTCTCCACTCGAATGTTCTCAATCTCCCACGCCATGAGGAAAAACTTCTTGAACTTAAAGGGAGCCACGAGCTAGCTTTCCTGGAAACAACCGAAGCGTGAGTTAAACAAAAGGACTTCAACCTGGAGAGAAATCCTGGATTATTTTTCTCGGCCTTATAGCTCGCATCTCCTCTAACTATTTCTTTGAATAAAAGCTTCTTAAAGTACGGGACTCAACATAGACGCTTGTAATTTATGTTGACTTTGTGTTATAGTTTTTTTTTTGAGTGTGCCCTCGTCTGTTGTGAATGGTTATGTCCCCCCTCACCCTTTGGACCATAATACTGCAAAGATTTGTGTAGGGAAGGTGATCCCCAAATACAAATGTGTGGCTGTCTTCTATCCCCAGAAAAAAATAAAAGCATCTGAAAGAAAACCAACGGGATTCCTCATGAAGAATACGCTCACACAGATGTGGGAATAAAGTCTGACTTAACTTTGTATCATATAAGAAGAGTAACGTTAGTACTGTGCTCCCCTGTGTGTGGTATCTGATAATACGTCTGATAATAATAACAAATAGAGAAGCTCAATTAATACTCTAAGCTCCAGATAAAAAACAGGGGATTAAAAATAAAAAATTAATGTAGAAAACCTATCCTATAAAGACGCGGACTTCATCTCTAGAATCAGAATTGTCTTATCACCCTAAAGGACAACTAGATGTGAATAAAAATCACATACCAAGCCAGAAAATATAGAGTGTGCAAAGCATCCCAATGAGTTTGTTTGTTGATATGGATCTGATTATCCTGAATAACCATAAAAAACATAATTGAGTGCCTCTTAAGCATTTGATATAAAGGAATGAAATCTGCTGAAATGTATAACGCCGTGTCATGTCACAATCTCTATTATCACTATGTCACCGTCGACTGACAATTGCTGGAAGTATTGACTCGAATATAAACACTAGCTCAAACTCTTTGTTGGAACCCCCTTTCTCGTTGACAGCTCCCCTCATTAGAATGGTGATCACTATGGGGCTAACCTTGATAGATGGATGATTACTTGGGTTTGCTTGAGACCTCCACCATTCACACATTCTTTAATTGAAGAGTTTAACACATCTTGGGATGCTCCTGAATGTGCCAGTTGATAATATTATTGAAATAATGAATGAAGGGAAAGAGATAACACAACGAAGAATATAGAAAGATTATGAACGTCTATTGTGGTGTAGCATAAAAGGTCTAGAGAGGGCAGCCTTGATGTGGGCATCCTATAATACTACAAGGAGGCAATTTAGTTTATACTTGAACAAAAATTTCATTATCTCTGGATCTTGATAGACTAATTGCATGAATGTAAGCTTTAGCTCCCAAACCAAGATAAAATAACTGAGAGGCATTTGATACTCGATCCAATAACTTGTTCTCCAAAAGCTGACCGCTGTTGATTGATGGAGATGGGATCCTTAACTGGGGTAGCTCTTGCAAAGCTTTGACACATACTTTGGGAGCAGTCCTTTGTTTAGTTGAAAATTTTGCATAAAGGAATATTTTAATAATCAGTAGATAAATTAATTAACTTTCATATATTAAATAAGCCTACCTGCTGCTTTGAAGTCTTCGGGGAATGGAGGGGTGCTAGGGGAAGCTTGATTGTTTTGTGTTTCGACCTTTGCTTGCTCCTCTTGATGTTTCTCATCACCTTTCTCTTTCTCACCTATACTTGTATAAAGATTCATAAAAATTCAACACCAACACCATATATAACCTACCACTTCTAGACTAACTAGCTGTTTATTGGACGGAGACTTGCTCTTTGTTAAATTGTTGCACCTACGTGAGAGTTGTTGTGAAGGGCTGTCTTGTTGCTTTTGAGCAGCCCGTCTCGGGGTGTGTTGCGGTGTGGATGAATGGTGGGGCTGGGGGACTGTGAGGTGTGGAATTGATCTTTTGTGGAAGAGTTTTGACTGGGCGAGCGATGGTTGGCTGGGTACTCAACCCGTTGGTATGACCCATACTTCTCTCAAATCTGAAACTTGCATAGACAAATTTATATTTGCCTAAAACACGTTGCTCCGACGCTGTTATTTGAGCATTAGATGCCAACATCTATATTTCTTGTGACTCACAGCTGTTTTCTTCTTAAAGAGCAAGCTGATTATAATTGTATTTGATGTAGTTAAAATATAAAATTGAATGAAGGTTCAGGAAAGTGATGTGGACATTATGGAAGATTTTTAAAGCGTTCCCAACTCTCATAAGTGATTCTCATAGGTTCTGAACTAAAATTTGTCCTAAGAGCGGTTTTTGTGTGAAAACCACGACGTCCATCCAGTGGTGAGATGTGGTGCTAACGTAACATGTCTGCCTTGTCTTTAAGGGGGAAAGATCCATCCTCAACTCATTCTCTTAATATTCTGAAAGGCAAAGAATTAACACAACGTAAAACTTCTAACATGAGCTAAAATTCGTTAGAACATAGAAAGAAGGTAATGACTAATGGAAGACGATTTGCTTGAGCAAAATCAGAGAGTGGAGAATCATGCCTAATGTCTTTTATTTGGATTGTTTGGAGGGATGTGCTTTGTGCACTGGAGGATCCCCCTCAAGGAGGTTGGAAGGTGCTTGTTTACCTCCTCCTCTAGTGAATGTACAACATTTTGTGTGGTGTACTAGACATCCACACCTGACACAATAGAAGTTAAGTTAGTGATTAAACTACAATTGATAACATAAAAGATTGTAATCCAGTAATTGTAAAAGCTGACAGAGTCCGGAGCGAAATGTGTGAATAATCGCACACAAACGATAAAGTTAGTATGCCAAGTACGAGTTCGAACCCACAAGGACTGATAGAATTAAAGTTACTTCCTAGAACAAACATTAAGCTACGTAGAATATAAGAAAGGAAAAGGTTTGGTTGGTTTTCAACGGAAATTAAAGTACATAAAATAATAAGAGGTATAGTAAAATGGGTTGAAATGGTTTCAAGACAAGGAAACAAGCCTAAGAATCACGACTTCACCACATACAAGCTATTTTGTGCATATTATGATTCCCACAATCAATTACTATTGAATTCAAGGGTGTTTCTCTTCTAAATTGTGTTTGGTGTAGGTTGTGACAACTATTTTATCAGCAACCTAGCTATGGTGTTAGCATAGATAACAGATAGAATGCTAAAGAACAAGGGAAACACAAATAAGGACAAAGAGTCACATGGCTGGTGTTGCATAGCAAACTTCTACTTTTCAATCTAAGTCCATCACAATTACTATGGGTTTAAGCTAATTATGACTAAGTAAGATGATATGCAACATATAGATGGCCAATCATAAACGAAACAAAACATTTTTAATTGAATCAATGAAAGAAAACAAGAATCAGATATCATGTGATTGCATTTATCATAACAGCACAAGAAGTTGTAAGGGCTACATCAATTCCTAGATATATTTAGCTACACATCATAGATAAGAACAATACAGAGGAGTATAGAACAAGCATGAATGAACTGTGAGGGTGGAGATGGAAATTGGTTGTCTCACTATGTGGTGTTCAGAGAGTTTTGACCTTTAGGAACGAAAGGAACTTCTAGGCTAGGGAGAAGGAGACTAATGCATTTTTTCTGGCCTAAAACCTTGTATTTATAGTAGAGAGTGCCCAAGATTTGTGACAGACCCTTCCCCATCTTTGACAGCTTCTATACTTGTGCAGCTCCTCATACTTTCAGCATACCACACCCATGCCTCTCGCAGAAATTAAGCATGCTTGTGTAGAACTTATTTGATGCACTTGTTGATTTGGGCCTTCATTTCTTTTAATTGGGTATTATTATGCATAATCGTGTAAGTTATCTGGAGAAATTGGGCCTTGAACTTGGCTTGGTCGGTTTTCGGTAAAGGAACAGTGTTTAGAGAAACGGGTAGAGCGGGGGGCTCCGATTGATGAACCGTCGGTTTAGCTGCAATCTAACATCCTTGTGGTCGCCATGACATGCAGAGTTGGGTGTTGTTCTCAATATCGGTCAAGTTATGCCGATCAAAGCTTCTGTCGGTTTCGGTAAACCGAGCAGCAATTAGTGAAACAGCTATAACCCTGACCAATAAGGCTCCAATTGGCAAACCATCGAATTCTGTGGTTGTATAACATCCATATCTTTGCCTTCAACCATTGGTTGCTTCCTTCTTCTCCATATTGGTCAAAGTTAAGGCCCGATCTTTGAAACTGACTTTTGGCTGACTTTTCCACCATTGCTTCATTTTACTCCGAAATGCTCCTTTCAGCATCCTTTGGTGATATATTGCATTATTTGTGTAACATTGACCAATGTACTGCACACTTGCACAAAATGGATTAAATGCAACCAGTTTATGCTCAAAACATTATCAATAACATAGAATTGGACAGGTCAGGCATAGTCTAAACATGAGTGATCACAAAATCAGGAAAATGATTCTTGATTTTCAAGGAATGAGACTCCCTGGGTTGAGGTGGTATTGGGATTCCTGGAGATTGATTCCACCAGAAATGAAAATTTTATATCTAAATTATCCTTCAAAATCTAAAAACCCGTGCAAAAAAATATGGTAGCTGCGTATAAGAAACCAACCCTAGTAGCTATGTTCTTTTCCACTTCTCACGTCTTCTGTCTTAGTAATATTTCTTTTATAAAATAGAGTATCAAACGTTCAGTAGTAGGAGATATTTGTACTTGAAACTTTAATTTTCACCTTAATGTTGAAAAAATTGAAAATTTATACTAAGGGTATTTTAGTAATTTAATATATTTTTATTCCGATTCATGAAAATTAGTAAACTGTTTAATGAAAATCAACTTAATTTTCACTCTGATTCTGGACACTTAGTAAACTTTTCAATGAGAGTGCTTCACTTCGATTCCTGCTCATTCTGATTCCTGCTCACTCCGATTCCTACTCATTCCGACTCTTGTTCACTCCGACTCCGAGTCAGTAAGAACATAAAACTCTAGGTATCATATCAATGCAAAATCCTACCAGTTAATTAATCAATTTCATGGTATATATACAACTTTTGAGCAATCTCAACTAATACAACAACAAAAGCAACAATATAGCAACAACGAATTAAGGGTTTACTTTCTCATTGTTATTTTGGTTTAATCTACCACCACTGAACCTTTAGAGTTTTATCAATCTAAATCCAAAAAAAAGCAACAGCACGACAACAATGAATTAACCCTTAATTCTTCATTTGCCCCTTCAAACTCACTTTTTGTAATAATTTGACCCCCCAAACTCCAAAATGCTATATTTCGCCCCCCCAAACTCACTTCTGTTACATCGTTTGCACCATTTGTGCTTTTCCGTCTATTTTGCTGAGCTGGCAGACAATATAGATCCCACATTGTCACGTGTCAAAAAATGGGTCCCATTAAAATCTAAAAACTCAAAAAAATAAAAAATAAAAAATATATAAAAACCCAAAATAACAAATCGCGGTTCGAATTCTCCCAATTCGGAGATTCAAACTTTCGGCACTTGGGCTTGTGGGTTTTGGTTCCGGCGATGGGAGGGCACTAATTTGGGGCTCTGGGGTCGAATCGCGAACGAGTTTGATTGGGTATTTATTCGGGTTGGGTTTAGGGTCCGGAAGAGAAGGTGTCGAGTTGAAAGGCCGGTCGTTGAAGGCGGAGAAGACATTGAAAGAGAGGTCGATGGTAGGGACGATGGCGGGGACGAAATGGGACTGGAGATTAGAGAGGAGCTCGAGCTGGGTGGTGCGCTAGGACTCCATGGATTCTTCTTCTGATGGTATTGGCTCCCTCGATTTTTTGTTCAGATTATATCAGGGTTTTGATTCATGGTGGTCTCTGGATTTTTGGGTTTCATTTTTTTCTTGATTGTGAAGTAAAGGTAGAATATTTTGTCAGATAGACCCTTTGTGGGTCTTATTTTTGTTTTTGCATATTAGGTGTAGTTTTGTTTAGATTTGAACTTCTGGGTTTGTAGATGAATATACTGATTGGGATTACTTCTTCTATGTAATTTGTGTGTGGAATTGTCATTGGTTAATGCTTATTGTTTCAGGATTTATCTTTGATTTTAGATCACCTTCCACTGTAATGATATTGAGCATTTCCCATCTAGGCGACCACGGCGAAGCTAGCGCATTGCCGAGCTTGAGGCGGAAGTTCTTGTTGTCCTTTCACTTGGTTCGTTTATGGAGCTCAGAATTTGGGGATTGAGATGCGGAGGAGTGGTGGGTTTGTTGCAGAGCAAGAAAGGATAATAATAAGAAAAAAATTGTAAAAATAAAAATTTTAAAAGTTTTTTTTTTTGAATTTTTTGAGGTTTTTTTCTTAGTTGGACTTCAATGGGACCCAATTTTTTGATACGTGGCAGTGTGGGATCCATATTGGTTGCCAGCTTAGCAAAATAGACGGAAAAACACAAATAATGCAAACGATGTAATAGAAGTGAGTTTGGGGGGCGAAATATAGCATTTTGGAGTTTGGGGGGGGGTCAAATTATTGCGAAAAGTGAGTTTGAAGGGGCAAATGAAGAAGTAAGGGAACGAATTAAATACACGTTTAGACCAAAGACTAAAGTACGCCAAGTGCTAAGAACCTTCTTCTTTATGTGCTAGCCTGGGGGATTTTGTGGCTCAGCTGCTTTGTCTTCGATCTTGTCTATGTGATCGGATGCGGGGTAGTGGGGGTGTAAACGATATGCGTCAAGGTTTTTTTTTTTTTTTTTTTTTTTCATCCCAATAAGGGTAATTAAGGTACATTTAGGGGTGAATTAAGATATTTTCACTAGGCCACAAAGTGGAATACATAACGGTGGAACACCGTTATCTATTCATTCGCCAAACCGTTATCTAAGTGGGTGTTATCTATTCATACCATTTTAGATAACACAAATTCCGTTGTCTATTAACGAAATAGATAACGGTACCTTATGCTAGAGCGTTGTCTATGCGTACAATAGACAACGCATGCTTACTAAAAATCGTTGTCTTTTGTTGGAATAAACAACATTGTTCTTCATTAAATTGTTATTTTTTGTTGGAATAGACAACACTATTTGCATTGAAATCGTTGTCTATTGTTGGAATAGACAACACTATTTGGAATGAAATCGTTATTTTTTGTTGGAATAGACAACAGTGTTCGCCGGCAAATCGTTTTCTATTGTTGGAATAGACAACGGTACCTCTGCTTTGAAGCCCGTTATCTTATTCTCAGATATTTATATGGGTACAAAATAGGCATCCACCACACCATTAACTAATAAACCTGTCTTATACCAATAATTTCATCACACCAATTATAATAAACCAATACATTGAACAATATTTACATTGAATTATCACTATACCATTTGGACAGTTATACATAACTAAGGCATCTATGCAACTATTGTTAAGTTCACAAACTTAGCAAACAAAAAACTACAAAGGCCTCTAAGCTAACCATTGGTCAGGTCACCAAACTTAGCCAAAAAAAAACTACAATGGCCTCTAATTTAACCATTGTTCAGGAACTTAGCAAAAAAAAAAAAAACAACTGCCACCAAAATATGCAAAAAACACTAACACAGCCATACCAAAGCCTATGGCTGAACAAAGTCCTGTAAAAATCAGCCAGCTCGCTCCTAACTTCATCGATTTCTAGCTGTGTGTATGTGCACCTACTCTTCTTTTCCCACTGTAATTTTCAAAAAACATATAGTAAGTGCATGAACATAACCAGCATATATAAAGATTTGGGTTTATGATGGTATATCTCATAAACAGCATATATATATAGGTAGCACAGAAGCATATATATGTGAACAATGTGAATAAAATGCTGCAAATGCTTATCAAAATAACAATGCTGCAAATACTTCTAAGCAACTATCTGAAGCCATATGCATTGAATGTGTACCATGTAGAATCAAAAGTGTGCCCCCTTATGGTTGAACATTTCCTGCAACATTATGTGGCAAACTGAAGTTAGTTTCTAAGAGAACCATAAACATAGAACCTAAAGAACAAACAACACAGAATATTATAAGTAACAAAAGAACATGAATAAATAAGTCTCAAAATGAAACTAACCCAAGCTTCCTTCTCACTCAATACTAAGTCATTCTTATCTTCATCCATTTGAGCTATTTGCACGTACATCGTGCTACACAACTAAACCATTGAGAGACATTATGCGTAAGAAGCAAACTAATAAGCAAAATGCAAGCATCTTACAAGGACAAAGTGAGAAAAACGTATATGGGAGCTATTTAGAGGCCTGGGCAGGGAAAAGAACATCCTCCTTGTTGCATACCTAAAAAAGATTTTCAAAGGCAGGGGAAGAAAGCAAGAGGAAACAATACACCGACAACAGTATATCTGTAGTAGAAATAAATATTAAGCAAACCACAATAAACCAATCGAAATGAGTATAATTGTTTAGGATATAAATGAGTATGGGACAAGCAGGAAATAGTGGAAACATCCAACACATTAACTTTCAAGAAAAATGATTAGTTCAATCATGAGTGTTTTCGTAGTAGTCTAACGAATGCAATGTCCCTTTTGCTTGTCTGCTGCATAATGTGTGAACACTATACCCTCTTATTCAACACATGCAATTAAAAAAATACTGAATAAAATTCGCTAATTTCAAGGGAGAAGGATGAAAACAAGCATGGACATTGATTGATTAAATTGATCAACCAAAATAAAATAAAAAGGAGGAGGATAAATGGTCACTTAGTGCATACATGCTGCCATAGCTGTTCTTAGCATATGCCCCGCCCATATTGCCAGCATACACTAAAAGAGAGCCCAAGTGTTTAAGTGAAACCTACCAAAAACGATCATTATCAGTAAACACTTCAACTGAAGATTAATTTAGTAATATAATTTTTGCAAATACAACAAAGAGCTCCTGAAACCCCTTGCCTCCAAGGTAGCTAAGTCTTGAGATATCATCTCTATCATCCTTGTCTTAGCCAAGCCTTGATTGAATACACCAGTGGACTCAACAACAAATAAAAACAACATTTACCTAAGTGTCATCGTACAATACTCAACAGCATGCCATGTAGGTCTCAGGGCATTTGAAACTGCAGCACACTGGTAATACATGGGAACCGATATGATCTATCAACCCTTAACAAAGATAGGAAATAGAAGGAATACAAAGCTGCGTACTGACCTCGTCTTGTGATGCAGTCCATTCCCATAAGCTGATCTATGCAAAAGTAAAGATGTACATTGAGTCCATAAAGAAACACATTTGCAAAAGCTCAATCCATAAAGAAAAGAAGCAACTGCATTAGGTTAGCAGTAATTCGAGGCAGGACATATGACTAAAAGGAAAACCTCACGGTTGCTGGTGAGATCAAGCCATGCAGATTTATTTGGTGCGGCCTTAGTGGGTTCTAAAACTAGAAATTTAATATCGGAAACTGGTATAACTAGCATGATATGCAGAGACAATGGAGTAAGATATGGGCATCATATCTTATTATCAACATTCAACTTAGGGGCAGATGTGGGATTATTTGGCAAGTACACAAACTTGTTCTCCATCTGCAGTGCATAAACCAACCATTTTCAGAAACAACAGTATACAAACAAAACCCCAAAACTGAAAATCACAAGTACAACTTCATGCATCATCGAGCAAAGAAAAAAGATAATCTTCGGGCAATAACCCACTACAACCCCAAAATAGCATTCCGAAAAATCCAAAAATTATACAGATAGCAAAAGACTAAATTGGAAGTGAAGAAATAAGCGCAAGCATGGGTAATTGATTACCCATTTTCCTGTCTTCTTCTCCCTTCTGACACGTCGGTTGGCTGAACCTATATTACCCACCGCTGCCGGCACTTGGTTGAAATTAGGCTGATGAGGATGACGATGAAGGCCTTCCACACTACGGCGCCGTTTGGTTTAGGGGACCAATCCTGAAATTTCACTAGAAAATCGTGAGAGCAACAAGAAAAAGTGCAGATTCATCAAATCTCGACGACTGTCTTTGACCAAAATCGCAACTGGAAGAACTTTTAGCATAAACGGAGGTAAAAATTGAACGTCTCAATCCCAATTGTCGACATCCTTCAAGCTAAAGTAATAAAGGCCAGAATAAACCAGAATTAGCATGCGTGAAATCCATATATAATGTACTCGAACAAGAGCAAAAAAAGAGCCAAGAAGAAAACAAACAAGTTAATATACCTTTTGTTTGCACCAACCCCATTCATTAATAGTTCCATCGAGCTGTTGTACCATATAATTGTCAATTTTGGTCTGCTCTGTCGGGTCCTATAACGCAAAACACAACCACACAGAAATTCAGCAACCAATTGCTTCATTCTAATAGGAGTATAACACAGCCTAAAATATCTATGCTCACCTTTCCAATCAAAGCAGGTCCAATGATGGAATTCACATTATCCACAGCCTACACAAACACAAGATCAATTCGAAATCATCAAATTTTCTCCATTTTCAAACACGAAATCAGAATAAAGTGTCATTCTTTTTCTACACATTAACACACATAAATCATGTCCAACTATCATCACAAACTCACAAAGTGTCATTCTTTTTCTACACATTAACACACATAAATCATGTCCAACTATCATCACAAACTCACAAAGTGTCATTCTTTTTCTACACATTAACACACATAAATCATGTCCAACTATCATCACAAACTCACAAAGTGTCATTCTTTTTTGTACAGCCAGAAATATCAAAAGGGAACTAGCTAATGCAAAATTCTGAACTTAGTTCAATTCACGTATAAGTAAAGCAGCAATATCCAACAACCTATTGACCACTACAGAATCCCCACCATATTCACATACAAAATAACCCAAACACTCACTTCCCAAAGTAAGAAATGCACCACCAAAGTTGTGTGTTATCAAAGTTCACAATTTTCCAGCAAAAACAAAAATAAACATCCCAAAGATCAAATATTTAAGTTTAAAATAAAAACCCAACAGACATTAACAATAAAGAGTAATAAATCAAAACCCCATGAATGTAAACACACAAAAAACAGTAGAAAAAGAGTGAACTGTGAAAGTACCCACAAAAGAAACAGAGGAAGAATTCGACGGCCCAGGAAGGAACAAAGAATCAATAATTACTTGCTATAAATAGCTATAAATAGGAATGAAGAATTCAAGATGAGTAGATCTGACGAGATCCACGGCGGAGACGCGCCAAGCCGTCAGAGCTTCGCATCAGTGTCGGAACAGGGGTCGTCAAGGCCGTAGATCTGGCAAGATCCACGGCGGAGACGCTCCAAGCCATCGGAGCTTCGCATCGCTGTCGGAACGGGGGTCATCAAGGCCGTCGTCTCCGTAACCACCGTCGTACTCGCTCGAATCGAAGCTCGGCAATTGCAAGAGGGCCGCCGTGAGGGCTGTGAAGGCTGCAGAAAAGATGGAAGATGGAAGGATAGGGAAAGAGATGCGGGAAAGATAGAGAAAAATAGGGTTTTGAGATTGAAGGAGAGGTTCAAAAATTAAAAGGGGATACGGAGGGAATTTTGGATTTTGGTTTCCCCCTCAATGTACAGTAGGTACCGCGTTTTTAACAAACAACGGTTTTTTGAAATTTCATTATTTTTCTCTTAAGTGCACAGTAATGACCGCGTTTTTACAAATAACGTTTTTTAAAAAACTGTTGTCTTCCTCTTTCTAGACATTCAACGACAACGGTTTTGGGCCTATATAGATAACGAAAATAGGTTTCACGTTATGTATTGGTCTTCTGCAGGAGCTCATAACAGTGTTTTCGACATCCATTGTCTACGAGGTGTTATGTATTCCACTTTGTGGCCTAGTGTTTAAAAGATAAAAAGGGGTGCATTCATAATGGAGTGGTTTCATAAGTGTTTAGGGTGTAAATAAAATTTTTCTATTTGTATTGAAGAAGTACCTGCATGCATGGGAATGGAAATGGAGAATTTTAAAAAATAATACAAAACCATTTTTATTGAAGAAGCAAAATCTTTTCGTCCTTATGTGCTAAGGGTTGGCCCACATGCCCGCACGGTAATCATTGGCTACTCTTATCTGTTTTATTGTGTTTCACCAGTTTCACTTATACGATTGTGATTTTGACATACTAGATTTGTTGAATAGATAATGATCAGTAACACAAGAAATTAAGGACCACACCAAACCAAATTAATAATTGCTTCAAAAGCAAATAAAGAAACCCTAAATGTAGATTAATAGCTAAATCGTGTTTTGGTTATACTATTTTCATCTATAGGGACTATTGGTTGACCGTTGACTAAAATTAGAAGATACTTATGTTTGGATAAAATGTGATCGTGCGGATGCACGTTACAATCTCCTAAAATATTTGTAACAGCTTCTTCTTTTACTTCTTCATTTTGTTCAATTGATCGATCTCTCTGGTTTCAGAATGGAGAATGTATCGAACAAGGTGTTGGGTCTCCTCAACATTCTCACTTTCCTTATATCGATCCCAATAGTCTTTTTAGGTGTCCAGCTCCATAGGGTAAACGGGTTGGCGACGTGCTTCGACTTGCTTAGGCTGCCAATCCTCGTGCTCGGCGTGCTTATCATGGTGATGTCCGTCATAGGGATAATCGGCGCTTGTTGCGGAATCACATGGCTCCTCTGGACCTACAACCTGGTCATGAGCATCCTCATCTTCTCCCTCATCGCCGTATTCATGTTTGCCTTATTCGTCACGTGGAGGTCAGGCGGTGGGACTAGGATTCCCGGAACGGAGATCAAGGAGTACAAGCTCAGCGAATACAGCGACTGGTTGCAAGATCGGGTTAAAGGAAAGGGTTGGGATAAAATCCATAATTGTCTTGTTGTTGCCAATACCTGCTATCTAATGCCCAAAAATGACACCACTCTCCAAGACTTCAACACCAAGGAGTTGAACCCGGTTATGGTATGTATATATATGTATAACACATTAATTAATAGTCTGTTTTCTAAATTTTAATTCCGTATTGATGATCTAGATGATTTTTGCAGTCGGGTTGCTGTAAGCCGTTAGAAGAGTGCGGGTTTGGGTACCAGAGCCCGAGCATGTGGAAGAAGCCAAATAAGACAGCGTCTTCCAACGCCGACTGTAAAGCATGGGACAACGACCCGAAAGTAAAATGCTACAACTGTGATTCTTGCAAGGCCGGAGTCCTCCAACAGGCAGTGACTACATGGAGGAAGACGCACTTTGCCAAAGTCATATTGATGGTGTTTCTCATGATTCTCAACAATGTTGGAATGTGCGCATTAAAAAACGCCAGGAACAAAACAAACTTTTGAAAGCACTCAATAGTATATATATATATATATATATATATATATATATATATATATATATATATATATAAAGACTTTGTTTGGGAAAGGTGTAGAATTAGATTTCGTATTGGAATTGGATTTTCATTTCAAATCTAACATTTGAAATCTATATGTTCAGATAGAACAGGAAATTTATGCTAAGGATTTTTTTCAAAAAAATTCTCAAAATCAATTTTTTTTGGAAATTAAACTATCTAAACTCAAATTTTAGTGACCTTCGCTAGAACTCCGGGAGCGAGTCGAGCAACGGCATTGCCCATAGCAGTGCTAACCTTGAGCCGTCCTGAGGAGCTAAGAGGAAGTCGAAGACTCGCCGATGTCAGATGGGTCAATATGGTGGTGGATTAATGGTGGCGTGGCGGGGGAGGTCGATGGTGGTGGATTGATGGTGGTGGTGATGGAGGTTGGTGGTGGTGGCCGGCGGTGGAGGTTAGTGGTGATGGCCAAGAGACTTGCGTGAAAATTTAGGATTTCAAATAACAGGTTTCAGAATGGATATTAAATACACAAATAAATGTTAAGGATTTAAAAAAAAAAAATTCTCAAAATCAATTTTTTTAGAAATTAAACTATATAAACTCAAATTCTATCTAGAACTCCGGGAGCGAGTTGAGCAACGGCATTTCCCATAGCAGTACTAACCTTCCTGAGGAGCTAAGAGGAAGTTGAAGACTCGCCGATGTCAGATGGGTCAATATGGTGGTGGATTAATGGTGGCGTAGCGGGGGAGGTCGATGGTGGTGGATTGATGGTGGTGGTGATGGAGGTTGGTGGTGGTGGCCGGCGGTGGATGTTAATGGTGATGGCCAAGAGACTTGCGTGAAAATTTACGATTTCAATTAACAGGTTTCAGAATGGATTTTAAATACACAAATAAATCTCGTTTCTACTCATTATTATTAGTATCTAAGTTGCAAACAAATTACAAACCATACCCACTTTCCCCATCTCCTTTATTTTGGCAACAGCAGCTGCAGTTCGGACTTTTGAACCGAGAGTTTACAATGGCAATATATTAAAGCTGACAATTGTAGTCCAAAAATGACAATTGCAGTATAAAAAAAGAAAGAATTGTAGAATACAAAATTTAACAACTGCAGATTGTGAAAATAAAGAATCAACAATTCCAATTCCAATTCAAGCCACAATTACACTCCAAAAAAGTGTTGAAAACGAAATAAAAAATGAGGGGAAGGGTGGATTCATCTATTCACTGTAATTGTTACAGTGAGACTGGTACATTAAAGTATGATAAAATTGATGTTTGAGATGTTACAAATATGACTCCCAACAGCACCATTTATAGTGCACACTGGGCAACTTTTTTTTTTTCTCATTACTTAATGATCTTGTGTCTCACTCTACCATTCTAAGTTCTGACCCCAACTTTCATGCACAATATCTACTTTGGGATTTATAGAGCACCCTGGTTGCTTTTGGCCAAAGTGACTAATTTTACTAAAATTGCGCGTGCGTTTTGACTAGTTTTATTACTAAAATGAAACCTACATTATCTTCAATAGAGGCTGTCATGGCTCTATAAGCCAACAAGTGGTTAATGTTCCTCCCATATCATTTCGGACTCAAGCATACCTGCCAAATCACAAAAATGGAGATCAGAACTTGAAGTATAATAGAAATACCACCCTAACATCACAAAGGTGGCTGAGGGGGTCAGTCCTTGGTGAGACAATGAATGTAGAACCATCCATAACACAAAGCGCATCGATCCCATTTTGGGCACATCCAGTGTCAACATCCCACAGAAATATGTACCATGTTACGAAGAATAACAAAAAAGTTTCACAAAATGCTGTTTTCCAAATTTTCAGATGACAGTAATAACTAACCAGCATAATAAGGATGCATACCGGATGTGCTGCAGCACTGGGCTTTCCTTGCACCTTGCTTTGGAAAAGCTGGACTTAAGGCATCTGATGGAACTGTCATCAGCTTATTCTACATCATAAATAAGAAGAAAAGGACCTTGAAGTATATGCTCGAAATGTCATCAACTTATCCTGCATTATAAAGAAGAAGAAAAGGACATATGTCAATAAACTGCATAATCGGGCAAAAGTTAACGGGTTCATCAACTTTGAAAACTTTACCTGACCAAATGTAATTCCCGGCATTGAGTCTCATGTTTCTTGGCATTACAGCACCACCCCAATTTTCTAACAGGAAATGCATAGAAAAAGGAACTGGGAGTTTGTTTTGTACATACCTTCTTTAGAGGCTTCGCATGAATTTTGGAATTCTTTCAAGTTCTTCCTGCTCACTTTCAATTGAGGTTATCACCCTCGGTAGACGAGCCTTCAAGATCGAATGTAGTGCAAGGGATTTAAGTTAAGTCAAAATGGGTTGCCTCATTGTATTGGTACATTATAAATAGGTTGCCTAATCCAAATGAGATTGATGCAACATGGGCCATCCTTAGAAAGTGTTTTAGACCTCTTGGGTTATCTCCCAACGTGGGGAGAGCAACATGGGCCATCCTTTTTTGAAGGGGTTTTAGACCTTTTGGGTTGCCTCATTGGATTGGTGCCATGATTCATAAGTTGCCTAATCCAAATGAGATTGATGCAACATAGGCCATCCTTGTAAGGGTTCTTAGACCTCTTGGGTTGCTTCATTGGATTAGTGCTATTATAAATAGGCTGCCTAATCCGAATGACATTGATGCAACATGGGCCACCCTTGGAAGGGTTTTTTAGACCTCTTGGTTTGTCTCCTAGTGTGGGGACAGCAACATGGGCCACCTTTTTTTTTGAAGGGATTTAGACCTCTTGGGTTGCCTCATTGGATTGGTGCCATGATTCATAAGTTGCATAATCCAAATGAGATTAATGCAACATGGACTACCCTTTGAAGGGTTTTTATATGTCTTACTCAGGCCATATGATCTCGCCTTTGGCCAGACATCTCCAGCTAGGGCTCGGCAATGGGCCGGCCCGGCCCGGGCTTTCATGGGCTTGGGCCGGGCTTAGGCCCAGCCCATCAAAAGATGTAAACTCATGGGCCGGGCCGGGCCGGGCTTTTAGGAAAAAATTGAAGCCCAAGCCCAGCCCAGGCCCGGGCTTTTAATGGGCCTACATGGGCCGGGCCGAGATGGGCCCACATGGGCCGGGCCCATAGCCCACTATTTTTCAAAATAATTTAAATTTTTTTATTTAATAACACCAATAAAAATTCATCATCATAAAAAAGTACATAAATTAGCATAAAATTTTAATATTATCTTCAAAAGATAATATTCAACGTCTAAAATATTATCTTTATAATAGCTATATGACTATCATAGCTTTTTTCAAGATAAATTATAGGTGGAGTGTTGTCGATAAAGAGAGATAGAGGGCAAGTATGTAAGAGAAGAAGAAAAGATTGAGAGAAAGAGAAAAAAAGAGGTAGAAAAGAGTAGGAAAATTGAAGGAAAGGGGAAAAATATTAGAAATTAGTGGGCTTGTGGGCCGGGCCTAACTGGGCCGGGCCGGGCAGGCCCATATAAACTTAAATGGGCCGGGCCTATGGGCCGGGCCGGGCTTTCAACACCTTGTCCAAGTCCAGCCCAAATAATAAACGGGCCGGGCCGGCCCACGGCCCATGATGGGCCGGGCCGGGCTTGGGCCTTGTGGGCCTTGGGGCTTTTTTTCGGCCCATGGGCCCCCGGGCCAAATGATGACCCCTATCTCCAGCCGATGTCAAAGACATGGGGCGTGCAAGGGTGTCTCCAAGCTGCTCCCTTAGTCTCACATGACATTCTTTGGAGTTGTATCTTACATGGAGCTGAGATGTGTAGAAAGATCCTACACTTTCATAATTAGATTTGCCATAAATGATATTTTCAAAGACCACATAAATGAGATGTTCTCCTTCGTTAGAAGATAAGTTGCTTCATTCTAAGCTTCTTGAGCTGAATCTTTAGAAATTTGCATGTTGTGCTTTCTCGAGCTGATGATATCTCGGGGTCTTGAAATATTTCGTCTGACTGGAAACACAATAAATCATAGTAGTTCTTTTTAATGCTATTGAAGGATGGTGCCCTGCCTCCGGAATGGTCATATAATTCTTCATGTGTGTCCATATGGACTTATGAAGGTGTTTGGGGACCTCATGTGTCCTTGAACTAGACTCAAAATGATTGGTGGCGAGGTTCTCCATGTTCACACAACATCAAAGGCCGACGAAACAACTTTATTGATTCTAACCTCCCGTGTGGCAGAGACATCATGTCAACCGAGTTCAAAGTTGACCCGCATGATTTTGAGCTCCATTTTTACATGATGTTTGCCTTGTCTTGATGTTGTATTGGGATAGAGCACCTATGATAGTGACCAAGTGCGGAATCTAAGATTGCCAACATATGGGCATGTGAGCTTCTAAGCCTAGAAACTTGTATTTTATCGCGTATGCACAGTCTTTAGTCGTATGGCCGTGTATTCGGCTAAGGTCTAATTGGTGATGAATTCATACTCGGGGTGTATGGCTAAACTCAAGTGTTGACCCATGGGGGGTGGCTACGATAAGGATTGCCCATGCTCCTTTATGGTTGGACGACCCCTCTTATTCCAAGTGAACTGCTTTTATGGAGGGCTTCCTATTTCTCTCGTACGTGGTATATGTGAACTCCACCATAAACTCTTCAAAATCTTGAGTCTTTATGGTCATTCAGAGATGGTAAGTTAAGTTGTATAGCCTCAAATGCATTGCCCACTTTATGACGCATTAAGTTGAGTCTCGGTTGCGCTAGGGGAAAATTTTTTCAAATATTGGGTTTCTCAGCTCTACATCGAGAACAGCTTTTTTGATTCATACAATGTCGGGAGTCACGCCACCAGCTCTTCTACGATGTGAGTGAAGCTGACTGTAACCAAGGATTGAAATTTCAAATTCGATTGGAATTTTCGATAGACAAAATTATGGAAATTTCGGTCAATTTCAGTAAATTTCGATAGTTTCGAACCTCGAAAATTTCCGAAATTTCGATGTTTCGATGAAAATTTTGTTCCTTAACTGCAACTTTAGATGCTGCAAGGTAGTTATTTAAGTCTTCACCGGGTTCTACTTTTGAGAGTGGAGATGTTGAAAAATTGGACTATAAGTCTTCCAATGCCTTCTCGCGGTTCTCCTTTGTTGGTTGATCAAAGAATACAGCCAATGTGGTTAAGCTTCATTTGATGATTCCTTGGAAGCTCAAATGAGTCTTGATCTAGTGCAGCCTGGTGGCCCAGCATGAACGTCGTTACGTGCTTGTTCGTCTTGGCTAAGCCTAATTCTTATTCAGGCATGCCTCTTTCGTTGATTAGGCTTAACAAGACTGAGTATAACATCTTCATTTGTATTCCACATTTCCTCCTCAATGGTAGAGAGGAGATGAGACTTGTCTTCTTGACCCTATTATTGTGGTCACTATTTAAGGCTGCATTACTTCTTCCCCTTCTTCATGGCTGAGAAGAAAGAGATAAATTCGTTCTTCTCAATGGTTTGGTTTGCATGAATTGTGCGCCACATGATCGGCCAATAATTTCATCAACTTCCCCAACTTCAGAGTCCAAATCTAGCATAAAAATATCTTTCTTAACACAATAGTAGCCCTTAATCCATTTCTCCCCAGAACTCCAACTATTTTCAACGCAACACTTAATGTAGGGTGATTTTGGCAAAGTGACCACTAATGAGTAACTTGTGGTTTAGCTGGAGGTGGGGCAAGCAAGGACTTTGGGGGAGGATTATAAACCCCCCCACCCCGTAAAGGACGTTATTAGAGCATCTCCATCGCAAAAATGCAGGAGAGGCCGAAGGCAAGGGCAAAAGTACGCTTTCCGCCCAGCCAATTGTTCAGGCAATCCAATAGCCCAATCGAAACGGTGCTCGGTGGAATTTTCTCATCCGAAACCGCTGATTGCCTGTCCGAAACGGCTCGCGGTGGAGTTGCTCTTAGCATCAACCTGATAAGCAAGGTCAATAGCTTTATGGATAGAGTGAGGTTTGTGCATCTACACAACAAAATTAAGATCCCAACGTAAGGCCCCAAATAATTTAGCATTAACATCCTGACACCAATTGGCCAAACTTCGAAATTTAGTTGCATAAGCCTTCAAAGAGCCCATCATCTTCAAATTAAAGAAGGCCTCAACAGGGTCTTCATATTCAAAAGGACCATACTCCTTACAAAATGAATCAAAAAAAATTAGGCCACTCTAGAGTGGTGCGCAAGCAATTGGCCCACCAAAACCAAGAGAGTGTCTGACCTTCCAAATGGAAAGTTCGCACACCATTAATGATAAAAATCCTTGATAACAAGATAAATTTAGTCCTGTATTGTTCCTGAATATGAGTCTTCTCTCCTTGTTCCTGGTCTATTCCGTTTGGGTTTACGTTGTCTTTGACAAGGCCCTCGATTTCTTTCTACTCGCATTTGGTTTATCAATCAATGAATGCTCTTCTTCTAAATAAATAAATTTGATGTGCATTGGTTGGGTTTTGTTGACAAGCTCTTTGATTCATATTGGTCAAAATTTGAGAACTACCATGGGCTTAGATATTTAATAAGAAAATTGACAAGTAAATTACGCAGTTCACCCTGAAAATGGACAAGATTTATAGTGAAAAAATATAGAAAATTATCTAAAACGACAATTTGAGTGAGGTCTCATTCCACTCTCTAAACGGGTAGTGGGTCATTCTATGGCAATCAAAATACTGCAATTTTTTTTTTTTTTTTTTTTTTTTTTTTTTGCAAAGATGCTCTTGTTATATAAAGCCTTGATAAGAGTCGTAGTAACCTCGTAGTATCCACGTAGTACCAAAATTCTCTATGCACAGATCTCTCTCTTCCTCGCTCTAATCTCTCGTTCTATCTCAAGGTGAGACCTCCCATAAAATTGAAGTGTGATTTCTCTTTGCTCAATTTACGATTTTTGATGCCAGAGTGGTTTCCCATCAAAACCCTCCTCTTTTCTCAAAAAAGTTGAAGAAAACAAACCCAAAAAAATTCTAAGTTCCATTCCCTAGAACTTTAAGAATTGGGTTGTGATTTGTTGTTTTGTGATGAATTGATTCGTTGAATATTTTATAATCCCTAAATCCATCGTTTTCATGGTGGATTGGAGTGAGTTTGTGGTGATTTGGGTGGTTATGGTGATGGCAGTGGTTGGAAGCATAGATTTGGAAATTTGTAAGCGGGGGTATTACTGGGGCACTACCACACTACAAAGAAATAAAGAGTACTATGAGGGTACTAAGGTTCTATATTACATATGAGGGTATTATGCAATAAAGGGTACTATTAAGGGTGCTTGAGAGTACTCTAAGGGTGTGTTTGGTACACTTCCCTGGACTGGACTGGACTTGACTATATGAAATAAGACTTTTGTCCCACGTTTAGTGCATGAGTTCTAATTTAAAGAGGGGACTATGGTGGTGGGACCCACATCCAATTCTCCATTATCTAGCCTAATTTTAGCCTTCTTTTTCACTTGGGTTTCAACGGGACAAAACAACCCCCCTCCTCCAATAAAGAAGGCGCCAAGCTCGAGAAGCTCCACGTTGTCCGACATCATCGCCGTGCCACTCGCTCCACATTGTCAGCTGCTGATACGACCCGTTCCGAAAATTTCCCAAAATGTATGAAATGACCAAATTACCCTCATGGGTCAAACGGTTGACTTTTAAACAGTGGAAATGTACATAGACAGTAGTGGGCTCAATGCGAAGAGCTCAACGACACGAACGCGTCTACGAAGACGAAATCGAATTCCGAGTTGTATCGAAGAAGTTATGGACGAAAAACAGAATTTTGGTGTAGTGAAGTGCCACGTGGCAGCTTCTGATTGGTCGGTTTGGGGAAGATATTTTGGGGTTGTTTTAAAACCCGGTTTAACCCCGAATTTCCCAAAAGGGAAACCCGAGTTCGCAACTTCAGTCCGAACAGTGAAAAGAAGCCGAAAACAATCGCCGCGTTGACCCTTCGCCGCGACGGATCGGCCGCGACCACCTGCATCGGCTTCACCTCGTCGTCACGAACACGGAGCACCAAGGATCGGAGCCAGCAGCCGTCGGAATCGCCGGTAACGACGTCGACGGAATTCGCGAGCTTTCCGGCGAGATTCCGGCCAGTACAGTGCTTGGTAAGCTTTGAAACCTTGATTTTTGGATTCCTGGGATTCCGTAGATGTGTTTTGACATAAAATTCGATGGATTTGGTTGAGAATTGAAGGTTTTAGGATTTTGGGGAAACCGGCCGGAAAATCCCCAGATTCCGGCCGGCGCGGCGGTGCTGACGTCAGCGACACGTGGATGACACGCGTGTGCCGCGTGGCGCCACATCAGGGCCACGTGTCACGCCACGTCAGCATCACGTGGCAGCCAGGTCATCGCCACGTCAGCACGCCGGTGCTGACGTTAGTAGCCGTTGACCGACGTTGACCACTGTTGACCGACCACTTTTCCGAGTGGAAACGACGTTCCGGATCCAATGGCGAACTCCGTTTTGCCATCCGAGATACGGTTATACCCCGATTGAGCAAAACTAGGAAAAGTAGGGTTTCTCGGTTATTCGTTAAGTTTCGGTTATTAACTTTGGATTATTGGGATTGTTAGGTGATCAGATTTCGATGAATCAGCATAACCAAAACGTGCCTGCAGAGGAGGACGACGACGATCGCCCGGTGTCACTGTGAGTGGACGGGTTTTGGTTTTAAATGTGTTTGAGTGTGCTTTGTTTCCGTATATATATATTCGTATGTTTTTATGCTTATAAATTGGTTATGCTGTTGGTTGTGTGACTATGGTTGGTAATTGTTGCTTGGTTGTTCCTAGGTAGTTTATTTGCGATTAGTACTATTAGGGGCGCATTATATGGATCGGGTGGTATGGCCCTCATCCATTAAATCATGGTCTGAGAGGTATGGCCCTCGTCCATGAGAGATATATCTCGGTCGGGTGATATGGCCCTCGACCACACATTATATCTTGGACGGGTGATATGGCCCTCGTTCATGAGAGGTATATCTCGGTCGGGTGTTATGGCCCTCGACCACATTACGTTGTAGTGTTGGGAATGTTTTGTGTGTATAGGTTGCTCGGATGTTAGTTATAGTACGTATTGGCTGGATTGAGGTATGATATTATTATACTATCTGTTTTGACAGAGGGGGTTATTGGCATATCTGTTAAATGTTTTTCACTGACTTCTTTTTCCGTCCACTCACCCTTGTTTTTGCGCCCCCTCAGGATTTGATTCTGAAGTGCATTCACCGAGACGACTGAGACCTGCCGATAGCTCTACTTCCATCAACGAAGGGTAGGAGATCTTCGTTGTCTTTGTCAGGCAGGTTATGAGTTAAGCTATACAGCTGTGTATTCCGCCCTTGGGGCAGTTGTAGTGTGTTGTTTCTCTTCCGCTGTAGATGCCATGATATTAATTTGTATTTCTTTTTCTTCCGTTTTTGTCGTTTTTATTTTTTTAAGGCTTCGTCACTCTTTGGGGGTGATGGCCGCACTCCCGGGCCCTACTTTTTGGGTCGGGGTGTGTCAGCTGCTACCTCCGTTGGGAATAAGCTTGTATGGAAACATGTTTTTAGACCCATTCGAAGACTCATTAATTCCGTCACAAAGGCAGAACAATAAGGTGGCCTTGGTTCCATTACCACCCAAATTAAGCTCGCCTCCGCATCCCTCAAGACCGCTCCAAGACCACTACTCCCATTTGCATGGTTTGAAGCTCCATTTGAGTTTAGTTTAAGACCATTTTGTAGCGGGGGTTTCCATGAAGCTGGTTTGACTGTTGGCTTACGTTCTGAATAAGCTGCTGCAACTTCATAGTCATGCTGAATATATCGAGCTTTTTCTAGTAAATCCTTTGGTGTAGACGGAGTCTCTCTATGAAGAGTCTTATTTCTTTGATACCATAGGACCCAACTAATAAAAGCAAATGAATTAAACTGATTCATGGTCCCATTCACCGGCAAGTAATCAACTAGTCCATCGAAAGAAGACTAATCCCTATCAACCACTTGTATTCAATGGATTCAATGGATTCTTTTAACAAGTAACAAGCAATCCACTTGTATTCAAATTATGAAGGATTTTATGTAATGAAGGATTCTTTGGAACTTTTTAGAGAAAAATACATAGATCGCATCCCTGAAAAATCCCACCCTCCCCCATCATACTTTTCAATATTCATGGTAGACTTTTCAATCCAAACCCCACGACAACCACTCAACCCCGACACCGTACCTGCAACCCCAATTCCCGCAGGAACCAGCCAATCCCACCCAACACCGGCCTCGACGGCGGTCTCTCCTTCCTTCTCTCCCCCAATGACGCTTGCCTTGGCAACTCCGACGGGCTCCTCCACCTCTAGTCAGGTTCGGACCAAACATGGTATGTACTCTGATGGGTTTCTCGATGCCGAACTTGCCGGAACCGCCACCGACGGCGGTGATCTCCATTGGAGCAGTGCCATTCGAACCTCTCCAGTTCTCCACCACATAATCTGTTGATCTAAGTGTGTATGTTCTTCTGTATGTCTGCGTACATATCTCTTCAATTGGACTTATGTTGATTGACTACAAGATGATGTGAGGTACACAGGTCCACTAGTTTAATTTCGATGATCATATTCCATTCGTCCACTAAAATGATTCCATTTGAACTTGTCGGAAATGGTGTCGTTCTCGCCAACGATCTTGATTCTCTGGATCACTTTAGGTGAGGGAGCGGGTCGAAGGGAAGGAGCTGGGAAGGAGCTGTCAGACCAATGCTTACCGTTGATGGTGGATTGTGAATTTTTCGACAAGGTGGGTTGGGTTCATCGTTGGCTGTCCATTTGTGTTTGGGTTCTTCATCATTAAAAAGTCCTTTGAAATTACATGGGAAAGTCCTTAAGAATCTTAACTGAAAAATCTTCATCGTTAAAAGTCATTAACAATCTCATTAAATTTTTAGGATTTTACAAGACCTTTTATTATCAAAAAGTCCTAATCTAATATACCCCTTAATTTAACTTGTATTTTATTGGAGTTTTTTTTTTGGATGTGGTGGGTGAAGAGTGGTTGAACTTGTATTTTAACCGCGGAGACTAGTGAGTTTCCTGGCTGTGACGGTGGGATGACCGAGTAAAATTTACCCTGGCGATATCGAACCCGAAATGGAATGAAATACACGAAACGCGTTTCAGTCTCCCCACGCGCCCTTTCGTAAAATCCAACTTGTATATAAAGACCAACAAGTCCACAACAACAAATTCCACTCTAAAATTCGCCTCCGCTCTTTCTTCACCTAATTCTAAAATTGTGCCAATTGGGGTTTTCCGATTCGAAAATGAAGATAAGCAACAACCTGGTGGGCCTCCTCAACTTCATCACGTTCCTGCTGTCGATCCCAATCGTGATCGCCGGCGTGTGGCTGAGCAAGCAGGGCAGCTCCGAGTGCGAGAAGTTTCTGGACAAGCCGGTCATCATCCTCGGCGTGTTCCTGATGCTGGTCTCCCTCGCCGGACTCATCGGCGCCTGCTGCCGCGTGTCGTGGCTGCTGTGGGTCTACCTCCTCGTGATGTTCCTCCTCATCGTCATCCTCTTCGCCGTCACCGTCTTCGCCTTCGCCGTCACCAACAAGGGCGCCGGAAAAGTGCTCTCCGACCGTGGGTACAAGGAGTACCGCCTCGGCGACTACTCGCACTGGCTGCAGAAGAGGGTCAACAGCACCAAGAACTGGAATAAGATCAAGAGCTGTCTTATTGACAGCAAGGTCTGCTCCACTTTCCAGAACAAGTATGCCAACGATACCCTTATTCAGTTATACTCTGAGAACTTGAATGCTCTTCAGGTATGATACTTTGTTCCTTTCTCGGTTTTTTACTTTTTTTTTTTTTTTTGAAATCTTGGTTTCTGTTGTCTGGTCAAGATCTGGAATGTTGGCTGACTTTCCTCTGAATTTGTGTTATGCTAATGTTGTTTGGTATAGTTATTTTTATTTTCTTGTGTTATGTCTTGAATTTGTTAATTCTGGGTTAGAATTGCTGTTTGTGATTGTGGGTTGGGATCAATTCTGGGGTTTTTTTTTTGGGATTTGGTAAATTGTTCTCTGCTTTGTGCTTCGTTGGATATATAAATTATAGGTGAAGGAAAGGTCTGGGTATGCTTTCACATCGATTAATTCGGGTTCAATTTTTTCTTTCAATTAAATTGTATATATGTTTTCGTAGTGCATGTTTGGTGGAGAGGTCTGACTGTTTAGTTTTCAAATTCGAATTTTGGTTAGTTGTCTTGTCTTTTTAACTTTTCTGGTGATCAGTCTGTTTTTTACTTGACGTTTCTGTCTTGGCTCTTGTTGTTCTTATTGGAAGATGTTTTTTAAAGATAATTAATCATGTGTATATTTTAGAGTAGGTGATTGTGTATAAAATACATGATGTGCTGTTGGCTGTCGTTTGAGCTATAATATTGATTTTCTGGGAAATTATTTGAGGATTGACTGGTGAAAAGTTAAAAAGGCCGTCTTCACAAGCTTTCACGTAAAGGATAAAAAAGGCTATATTCTTTTATCGTCCACCACTTTCTTTATATCTGCAACTTTTGTATGCTTTGTAAGTTCTCCACCCTTTTTTAAGTAAAGTCAAATTACATATACAAGAGGCTAATTTAGTAATTTATTCATATAAGATGCTCTGTTTAGTCTTTCTGTGCTCTTTCTTAGTTGTTTCTGGTGGCCCTTTTAATCCTGTTCACATCAACTCTGTTGACACGTATTACATTGCTGGCAATTTGAACTTCCCCTTCCTCTATTCTGAGTACCCTTTGATTAAAATGTGGCAGTTGACTATTCCAATCCTAGGTGTGGCAATAATTAGTACAATGCCTCAGTAGAGAAATTTCCTTTAACCCTCTAAAGGTTCTTGATATTATCAGTTTTGTACTATTATTCTTTCATTGCTTGTGAGTTTGCTTTTAGTTTAGATTCCATTGAGTTCGAGACATTAATTTGTACTTTCTATCTCGTTTGCATCTCCCGGATTGAACAAATTTTCTAATGTGTTTACTTATCTGCAGGCTGGTTGTTGCAAACCATCAGATGCTTGTGACTTTACTTATGTAAGCCCTGTCTCCTGGACCAAGAACGCTACTACTGTTTCTTCCAACCCTGACTGCAATGCATGGGAGAATGATGAAAAGGTTCGGTGCTTCAACTGCCAGTCATGCAAGGCTGGGCTGCTGGACAACCTAAAAAGTGACTGGAAGAAGACTGCAATCGTCAACATTGTATTCCTTATATTCCTCATTATTGTCTACTCTGTTGGATGCTGTGCTTTCAGGAACACCAGGAGGGATAATGCATACTGGAAGCATTAGAGGAGAGAACATCTGAATTCGATATTGGCATGTAGAAAGTAGTTTGGCCGCTAGTTTTCGTTTTGGAAACCTGGCTATTTACTAATTATTAATTTCATGTAAAGTCGTTTATCATACTTGATTGAGCTTACGATATTGATTTCAAGCTGCTAGATTGATTTTGTTTGTTCATTAAAAGTTGGAAGTTTGGTATCAAACTCTCGAATGTTCTTATGTAGAAGCTCTGCTGCACATTGTTTTCTTCTTCGTTTTCTAGAATCTGTGCTGCACATTGCATTTGCTCATGGAAATTGTTCTCTGCACTATTTTCAAATGTGGTTTTGATATTGTTTATAATGTCCGTATTTTTTTTTGGTCGAGTAGTATCGATACTTGAACATGAATTTATCAGTACCCTGTACGTGGTTAATATATTCTCAATGCACTTAACTGGTCTTAGGATTCACTGCAAACGGAGGTGGATTTTTAGGCACAACGGGTCATACTAGATTTTTGGACTCGTGGATGAACCATTATCTTTGTTGGCCCAACTACCGACCTTTAGTGGGAACCTAATCATACTTTAGTTAGAATGAAAACTGCTGGCCTTAAGCTTATCTCCCCTCTCATGATCTCATCTGTGTTGAAAACTTCGTCGCTACCTATGATGTGCACCCACCTATCATTATCAGAATGCAGTTTCATACATGACTTGAGCACACATTTGACTAATTTTACAGGTAAGTTGTATTCGCCCACGGCTCCTCTAGTTTGATGCCTCCTGTCACGGAATGGATGGGAGGAAATCTATAGATAAAACACCAAAACCCAGAACATGCGAATGTGTTTCATGTACTTAATCCAGCTTTTCCTACACGGCAAAAGAACACCGACCAATGTGTTTTAAAAGGTAAGAGTCATTGTGTCCAGCGGTGATCTTCTAGGTGATTTAAGATGTAAACCGTTTTCACATTAACCACACCAAGTAGGCGAACAAGTGCACCTGAAAATTTTTCTGTTTTGGGTCAATAAGGCACTTCTTTTGATCAATGAGATAATTCCCTGAAGATAAGTATTAAGCCTAAGAGATCCAACGAACACAAACAAATCAAGAGAGCACGCAGACAGAAAACAGAAAACAGATAACATTAAGGCAGCCCAAGCAAGCAAGACAACCAAACCACAAAGCCCCAACAATGTAAACTGTAAAAAGCCAAGATCCCACAAGACAAATGAGTCAAACAACAACCAAATTCCCCTCTCTAAGAAATATTACCAGGAATAATAATAAAGATTAGCAAACTGATTCAAATACGGGTCCACGGGTCCCAAAGACAAGTAGTACAATTATCAAGAAGACCAGGTACAACCTAGGCAAGTAGAGCTGGGGTCTCTTTGCGCTCCATCTAATAATAATGGCCAATGGCCAATTAGCATGTGGTATTCCGGTGGTGGACAGAAAATAGGTGACGTTGAGGTCCCAGTTGTGGCCCTCAAGGAAGAAGGCAGCTTCTTGCTTGGAGGAGGAGGTGATCTCACAGAAGTAGGTGTTTACAGAGTCGTTTTGGGGGTTGGATTCTTGAGCATTGGCTTCCATGGTGGTAGTTTCTTCACATGGGAGCAATTTTTTTTTACCCCTTCTCAGATTGTAGACCAAATTGGCGATTTGTGAACTGCTAACATATAGCCAGCACAAGACACAGTTCTAATTGAGAGTTTTTTCACCATAGAATTGCCTAATAATAATTTGTGTTATGTGGTTCAGAACTTTAGGGGGACCTTATACATTGTGTTAGGCCCATGACCACTATTTAGACTACCCACTTATTATGTTAGTTGGCCCATTGTTTAGGCCCTTTTAAATTGCCAGATGTTATCTTTGGGTAGGTCAGAATATTCCTTCTTTATAAGGAAGTTGCAACAATCAGGAGAGGGTAATGAAGAACTAGCTTATTTTCCTATTTTTCCGCCGCCTAGCTTTTCTTTCCTTACATTTGGTATCCAGAGCCATCGATCTGATGGGCGATCGCCGTCCACCTACATCGGCGGCTTCCGTGTCCTCCTCCGAGGCCACACTCTCGGACCACCACCCCACCGACTTGCACGCCACTCTCTCCTCGGTCTTGAGTCAGCTGGAACTCCTTACCGTTCAACAACTCAACCTTCAAGCTCAAATGTCCCACCTACAGCAGCCGACCACCGTTTACAACCACCTCTCGCTGTCCGGATCTACTTTGCCGATGACCTCTACTCCTGTGGTGGCCCAACGCCTCTCCTTCGGTTCCTTTACAACTCCCAACACCAACATCTCGTCATGGGTCTCCTCCGCGCCTCCTGCGACCTCGACGACCCGCACACCTCTCACTTCCTCTTCGCCGGCCTCCATAGCCATTTCAGTACCGCCGCAGTACTCCGTCGCTGCCACAACATCCACTGTTGTAGCTCCACACTTGATGTTTCCGCCACTGCCATACCAATACACCCCATCCTACTTTCCGTCCCCTCACCCACCCAAACCCAAAGTCGATCTTGTTAGTTTCTATGGAGAGGATGCTTTTGACTGGTTATCAGCGGCCGAGCGGTATCTCAATTATTATCAGGTTCCTCCCCATGAGCGAGTCTCTACAGTAGCCCATTACCTCTCGGGTGATGCTCTTTCCTGGATGCGCTGGTTTGAACTTCGCCATCGCTGTGATGATTGGAAGCTCTTTGTGGACATGTTGCTCCAACGATTTGGCCCCCTTGATATGACATATTTCCATGCCATTTTGTCCCATATTCAGCAGACTGGTTCGATTGAAGAATATACAGCCTCATTTATCCGTTTGGCTTGTCGTGTTCCGGATTGGATAGATGCACAACTCACTGGCGTCTATATCGGCGGCCTCACTCCTGAAATCTAGCACAATGTGCGCTCCCTGGCACCCAAGAGCACCCAGGAAGCGTTTCGTTTGGCCCATGTTTTCCAAGAGCACAACCGAGCCCGAATGTCCACCTTCCACCCCACTTGGTCCCGACCCTCCACCACCAAACCCACCTTTTTTACATCACCAACACTGGCCACCACCCTCCCAACCCCAACCCCAACCCCAACACCACCCACCTCCACCCATTTTCCCCCTGCCACCACCAAACTCCCCCCTTTCCGGTGTTTGACCCAGGCTAAGGCCCAAGCACGCCGAGAAAAGAACTTATGCTTCAACTGCGATAAGACGTTCCGCCCCGGCCATCAATGCAAACGGCCTTTCGTCGCCATGATTGAAGTTATTCCGCTTGAAGAGGACCAGACTGAGTTCCATGACTGTTTACTAGAGGAACAACTTGATCAACAGCAAGAACCACTCATATCCCTCCATGCCTTGACCGGAGCACCTCTACCTCAAACTATGCGGTTGAATGGCACCATTACGGGTATCCCGGTTCATATATTCATCGACGACGGAGCTACTCACAATTTCCTTCACCCTACCATTGCCAAACGGCTTATGGCTCCAATCGATACTTCCCACCCTCAACCAATCCAAACGGCTTCTGGTATTCAATTCACAACGGGTACAGTCCAGCATCTCGAAGTGAGCTTTCAGGGATACAGGTGTCAGCTGTTCTTCTTTCTCTTAGCAGTACCCGGTTGTGATTTAATTTTGGGAGCCCAATGGCTTGAATCTCTTGGTTATATCGGATGGCATTTTTTCAACAAGACTATGGATTTTACGGTAGATGGCAAACAATATCACTTGCAGGGCATGCGTACACCCGAGATCACCAGCTTGAGTGTCATTCTATGCAACGGTTGTTACACAAAGCAAAGGGAGGCTTCTTGGCTCAACTCCTCCCCGTTCAGCCACTTACCGATGATAGGGTTACCATCTCTCCTGCAGTCCAATCACTACTAGCTCAGTTTGGCAATATCTTTGAGATCCCTGTCGGCCTCCCTCCACCACGTTCTACAGACCACCGTATTCCCTTGGTCCCCAATCCCACTCCAGTGAATGTGAAACCATTGCTCTCCAGGGGAGTGATTCGTCCAAGCGGTAGCCCTTTTTCCTCTCCGGTGTTACTGGTTAAAAAAAGGACACAGGTGATTGGCGTTTTTGCGTAGATTACCGCACTTTGAATGCGGTTACCATTAAAGACAGCTACCCTATTCCTTTGATTGATGAGCTCTTAGATGAATTGCATGGTGCCTCCATATTCTCCAAGCTCGACTTGCGATCGGGATACCACCAGATCCGCATGCACGTCGATGACATCCCCAAAACTGCTTTTCGCACACATGATGGCCACCATGAGTTCACGGTAATGCCCTTTGGTCTCTCTAATGCTCTTTCCACTTTTCAATTCTTGATGAATGATATATTCCGACCATTCTTACGGGACTTTGTCCTAGTCTTTTTCAATGATATATTAGTCTATAGCAGGTCTCTTGATGGTCATGTGAAGCATTTGACCCAAGTCTTTATGACATTGCGCTCTCATACCCTTAAGGTCAAACAATCCAAATGCTCCTTTGCACAGTCATCTATTGATTATTTGGGCCACACCATCAGTCCTTCGGGGGTTGCTGTTGACAGAAAAAAGATAGAGGCAATTGTGAATTGGCCTCAACCTGCTACACTAAAAGCCCTTCGTGGTTTCTTGGGTTTAACCGGGTATTACCAGAAGTTTGTGCGCGGATATGTGGACCTAGCAAAGCCTTTGACTGACATGCTCAAAAAGGACAGTTTTGTGTGGACTCCGGCTTCCGAGACCGCGTTCGCATCCCTTAAAAACGCTCTGACCTCTACCCCTGTTCTGTCGCTGCCCGATTTTTCCAGAGAATTTGTAGTTGAAACAGATGCTTCTGGCTTTGGGATAGGGGCTGTTCTCTCTCAAAATCACCATCCCATTGCTTACATGAGCAAGCCGCTTTCTAATCGCAACAAAGCTCTTTCGGTGTATGACAAGGAGATGTTGGCAATTGTAGCAGCTGTTCAACATTGGCGTCCCTATTTGATTGGTCACCATTTTCGCATATTGATTGATCACCAAACCTTGAGGCACTTCTTGGATCAGCGCATTACCACTCCAGCCCAACATAAATGGCTCTCCAAATTGCTCGGGTATGATTATTCCATTGAGTATCGAGCTGGCACCCAAAACTCTGCTCCTGACGCCCTTTCCCGTCGACATGAGCTATTTGTCATTCAAGGCCTCTCAACTCCAACTTTGACTGTGATTCTTGAAATCCTGCAATCTTACTCTCAGGATGCCGAAACCTAAACACTCCTTGCGGGTTTCTCAGCAGGTGTTTCCCCTCCAAAACATTTCGAATTGCGTAGCTCCACTCTTTATTACAAAGGGCGTTTGTTTGTTCCCCTTACTTCAGGTTGGCGTTCCAAATTATTGCACGAATTTCATGCTTCACATATTGGTGGTCATTCAGGGGTTTTACGTAAATTCAAGAGGCTTTCTCATAGCTTCCTTTGGCCGGGCGCTCGCCAAGCAGTCCAAGGCCTTTGTTGCTCACTGTCCAATCTGCCAACGCAACACCACAGAGAATATTCATCCACCTGGACTTTTGCAACCCTTGTCTATTCCTGATGGTGCTTGGAGGGATATTACAATGGACTTTATTGATGGTCTACCGAAATCAAAGGGCCGGCCAACTATCATGGTGGTTATTGATCGTCTTACTAAGTTTGGGCACTTCGTCGCTCTTACTCACCCTTATACAGTAGCTGCTGTAGCCCACGCCTTCGTTCAACATGTTTTTAAGCTACATGGTATGCCTCAATCGATTATCTCCGATCGTGATCCTATGTTTTTAAGCAATTTCTGGGAGCAATTTTTTACCATGTAGAAGACCGATCTCTTTCGTAGCTCTGCTTACCATCCCCAAACAGACGGTCAATCAGAAGCCTTAAACAAAACCTTGGAACACTATCTCCGATGTCTTGCTGGCGATAATCCTTCTTCTTGGGCTGAGTTCTTACCTTGGGCTGAATTCTGGTTTAACTCTAGCCACCAAGATTCAATCAATATGACTCCGTTCCGAGCTTTATATGGATATGACCCTCCTAAGGTCGAGGCTTACATCCCCGGATCCTCTCATATTCACTCCGTTGATAAAGAGTTACAAACCAGGGACTCACTCCTTCGCTTACTCAAGCACAACCTTGTTATCGCACAGAATCGCATGAAACAACATGCTGATAAGCATCATACAGATAGGACCTTTGAGATTGGTGATATGGTATGCCTTAAGCTCCAGCCATACCGCCAATTCTCCACTGCTGCTCGCTCCAACACGAAACTGGCCCCCCGTTTTTATGGTCCATACAAGGTTCTCAATCGCATTGGTCAGGTTGCTTACCAGCTGTAGCTTCCGCCAGAATCCCGTATTCATAATGTCTTTCATGTATCTCAGCTGAAAAAACACATTGGTGATAACTTGCAAGTTTCTCCACAGCTACCCCCCTCTCTTCCTTCAGGCCATTGACTGGATTTCCGACTCCATTCTGCAGCGCCGTCTCCTCAAGAAAGGGCGTGGTACTACCCCTCAATTGCTCATCAAATGGCAAGGCCTTCCCGTCGCAGATGCAACTTGGGAGTCAGTGCACACCATCCAGGAACGTTTCCCACACTTCACAACCTGAGGACAGGTTTGTTTTATGGGGGCAGGCTTGTTAGGCCCATGACCACTATTTAGACTACCCACTTATTATGTTAGTTGGCCCACTGTTTAGGCCCTTTTAAATTGCCAGATGTCATCTTTGTGTAGGTTAGAATACTCCTTCTTTATAAGGAAGTTGCCCCAATCGGGAGAGGGTAATGAAGAACTAGCTTATTTTCCTATTTTTCCGCCGCCTAGCTTTTCTTTCCTTACACATTGGAACTTCTTTCATCAGGCATAACTCATAAGACAATAATTTTTAAAAATTTAACAATCATTCTCACATCTTATCTGCCAAGTTCGTCACTGTTTCTTTGAAAAAAGGTAATCCTAGTGGTGAGAGAATTTGAATTCATTATATCTTCCAACATGTGAAGATAAATATCAATACATTTACGACTCGTTGATTACATTTTGGGCACAAAGAAAGTTGACAACATTCTGCGCTATCTATATCAAAGGATTTGTTGCGAAACATACTATGTTGAAGGTGAGAGACTAAAAGAAAAAAAGAAGCTATTGCAGCAGTAGTGTCGCTGCTTACTATCGAGATCCATGGATGTTTGAGGTTTCTACTAAATTTGACGGGGTCGAAATCGAAATTCGAAGGGATTTGAGCCAAATTGGAGCAGAACCAAAACTGATTTGGACCGTGTCATTTCCCAAACTGAATCAGACCCAAACTAATTTGGACCGGGTTTTTTTTTTTTTCTACTTTTGTCTTTAGGTCGTGGGCCTCCAAGCCCATAGTCTATTCAAAATGGGCCAAGACAATTACTGCAGCCCAGCAAGCTCATCGTGTTAGAACGAGTCAAGCAGACTCGAGACTTTTTATTTGGTCCGTTTTTCGAGTGTGCACTTGTACTCGTTGGAATATTCAATTTAGATTGAACCCAAAGTTCGTCATAGACCTTGAACCCGAAGTTTCAATTCTACATACACATAGGAACCCGGAGTTTCTAACTTTGAAGTTTTATTTGCCTTCAGCACTTTACATTCCGCTATAACTTTCAACACTTTATATCACTATGCCAATTTTGGTATTAGATGACGCCTAATAGATGACGGTCTCCAAAACAACCGTCTTCTTAAGAAAACAGATGACGCTTTTGCCTAAAACCGTCGCCTATAAGCTCAGCATTGGAGAAAAACGAGGCTTTAGATGACGTTTTTTAGAAAAACCGTCGTCTATGTTGAATGCGAAAACACGGAAGACACTGTTCACAAACACGGAAGACACTGTTTCGCTCTTTTTCATTCGCTCTCGCTCGATCGCACTCAGTCGTCCCTCTTTCTCTGCAAAACCTAGGTTAGATCTCTACCCCTCTCTTCCACAGATATGGAAGCGTAAGTTCACGCCGGTGACGGAGCTGTCTTCACATCCCTCAAATGATGCTCTCGGTCCGAACCCTTGGCCGCTCCTTATCTTTCTTTGAGGGTATCCTGTAATTCGTGAGTTTCAACCGCTCAATCTCCACTTGGAATTCGTGGGTATTCCACTTCAAAGCTCGATCGGAGGTCGGCGATCTCATCGCCATCATGGGCCTCGACAAGTTCGAGAAGAAGGAGATTGCTACAACATTTATCTGGGTAAGTATAGATAATTTCAAATTTGCAATTCTGATTTTAGGGCTCATTCGCCATTGGATTACACTGCCAATTTCAAACCCAATTACCATGAATTGAAATCTAGGGTTCTTCCTCTCTGATCAACCCCGAGCGAGCTAAAAGGTCACACCTTTCCTCAATTGAATCTTTTAGGGTTGTTTCTTTCTGAAAATTACGCTTAATCTAGTTTCAGTTGAGTTGGGATTGGCTTTTTTAATTTTCGAAACTTGTTAGCTCAGTAATTAATCTGATTTGATACCTGAAATGGAGATTCTTTTGAGAAATTTTATGAATTTTTTTGGTAGAAATGTTTTTGGTTGGTTTCGTGGGTGATGTTTGTTTGGTGGAATGAGAAATTGACTTTGAATTTGTGTGGTTTATAGTACTTTAGCCAATAGACAATCTGCGGCGCGGTCGAAGGAGAGGAAGGTGAGATACACCAGTGAGCTGGAGAGGAAGGTGCAGACGCTTCAGACAGAGGCAACCACCCTCTCAGCACAGGTCACTCTGTTACAGGTAATCTTATCATATGCCTATGACCTTGACTTTTGTAGCTTTGTAGAATAAGAAGTGTCATTTGGGCAAGACTTTTAGTTACTAGTTGCTAATACAATGGGACCAACATCTTGGCATGTTATGAATTGGATTTATTCTGCATGTCCATTGCAGAAATGATTTTCTCTGCTACTTGTTTATCATTGTGAAGTTATTTGCGTTGTTTACTTATGTGCTTCATTGGTCGTGCAAGAAGTTGTTCGCATTGTTATTCATTGGTATTTGCTGAAATGATTTATGAAGTTACTTTTGCTTCACATTGTTCTTCTTTGATAAGGAATTGTACATAGCTTGATCCTTAGTTTAGGGTGAACTGAACGAGGTGCTTAGTCTGCAATGGATGAAGTTTCTGCTTGTGAGTTCTAAGTATCTATAAACATGGAGATAAGCTAAAACACTTTTCTTTTCTGTTCAATAGATGCATTGTACCACAAGACTCTTGGTGTCAAATAATGTATCGATAATATGATTACTGATGCAAGCTTTCAGCCTATGACAAATGTCAAATAATTGGAACGTGGGATTTGATATTGTATGTTTGTAACATTAATCTCAGTTCATCTTTGCAATAGCTGCTGTTATCCTCATATGTTCGAATGTTCAGATGGCTCTCTTGATGGTTTGTAACATGCAGCTTTTCTCTGTGAAACAGAAACGCAATCAGGTTCTTGATGGTTTCTTTTTGTAGTTGACACAATTGTAAGTTTTAGTTAGTCGTTTGCTAATATCAGCAATTCTGCAAACTACTGCAGAAATGTGATGATCTATTTTTCTTTTTCAGTCATTACAGCAGAAGCAGTGGCTCATATTGCTGCGGGCACTGTCCATCGAGTTTGTATCACAACATGGTAAGGCTCATTTTATGATAAATCAACTATGCATTTTGTAGATTCTTGTATGTACATATTCTGGTAAACACGTTTGGCTATGGTCCCCATATTGATAGGGAGCCTTACACTTTGAGTGGGGCTCCTCAAGGAAATCAAAGCATAGTTGTAATATGTTTCATTGGAGAGAACATGGAACCCGTCAAAAGAATCAGAGATCAGTAATTGATTAGAAAAACTGAGAGTATGATTAGTGAAATAACAGATAACAGATGGCCTTTTACTGTCTATCCATTGGTACTCATATATTAGATACAAACTAATAGCATGGTGATGAATATCATATGCTTATTACTTACTGTCTATCCAATTTAAATGATGGTCGTTGTTGTCCAATCTAAATGATGGTCGTTGTGATGGTCGTTACTGTCTATCCCTCAAGGATTTGTTTTGTGGAATGTAATTGCTGTGATTGGTGAAGTGATAATTTGATGGTGTTTTTTGGTAAGAAGCAAATTGGTCGTGTAACGTATGTATCCAATTGAAGTTTTCATGATTTGAGAGTCTCCTGTGTGTGAGTTGCTTATAGCCCTTCATGAATCTTACAGGTTGTCCAGCGTTTTCAAGAACTGTTTGCCCAAACGAAATACAAAGAAGCTGCTGAACTCGCAGCTGAGTCCCCTCAAGGAAGTCTTCGTACGCCTGATACAGTTGCTAAATTTCATGTTTCATTTCGCTTCCATACTTTCACATGTTTCTTCCTTCAGCTAGTTTTCTATTATGAAGCTCCGGGTATCATACTTGTAGTGATTACTTCTAAATTTATTTAATGATTATATTTCAATTGATTTATGGTATCAAGCTTCTGGCATGGTTCTTATGTTTCAAGTAGTTTATGTGCTTTGGGTGTTTGGCTTGATATTTCTCATTCATGCAAGTCCTTGAGATCAATTTAGTGACTTTTCCAAATGTGGCCGATGCTATTTTAGCCATTGTCCATATGGTGCTAGATCAACACTCATCACCATTGTGTTTTGCAAACATTTGCTAGTTCTCTTCAAATATTTGTAGTTAGATTTGATTCGGAGAATAATATTGTATATAACAGATTTGTATTCATTTGTGGCTCTTTTATTCATTTGTATAACTTGTAGTCATTTGAAATTCTCAACTGCCTAAATAAAAGCTTTTTTTTTTTTAGTTTTTTTTTGTCTTTATAGATGACGGTTTTTACGAGAAACTGTCATCTATAACTTGTTATAGACGACGGTTTTTAACCGTCATCTATATTGTTTGATATAGATGATACTTGCAAAGATGATGGTTTTTTAGGCCTTTTAATGACGGTTTTTGACCGTCATCTATGACCAAAATTGGCATAGTGTATTCCACTATTTACTTTCAGCACTTTACATTCTGTTATTTATTGTTGACACTATACTTTATGTTATTTCATTTTATTGTGGGTGATGGTGCGAAACTTTCGCCCTCTCCATATTTCTATTGAATGTCATTTAAATATCGTTAGTAATAGTCATTACTGATTGCTCTGGCTGTGAAATGAACAACAATTTATAATTTATATCATGCAAGAGATCAGAACTTGAAGTTCCTTGATCCTCATCATATGATCAGACATGAAGTTCATTGATTAAATCAAGATTGGAAGTCATTGGAATTAATTGAGGTCTAGATTTTGCCTCATGTGAAAGATGCACTCGAAATTGCATGATTTTTATCAAGATTGTATCACAGAATCATAAGAATACATGAGACACATAATCTCATGAACCAGCAGTTTATTGATTCAGAAATTTACGTTGTGGCATGACCATTTTGGCTCACCCTTTATCTACGAAGATGCGTAGGATCATTACAAACTCTAACGATCATCCATTATGTCAAATGAAAACCCTTGTGTGGCTAATTCGTAAAGAAAATTGGTGATTAGTCCATCTTAGTTAAAAGTTGGTGTGAAATCCCCATTGAAATTTTTGTGTACTTGATTCACCTTGTGGACCATTTAGAGATTTTATGGCTTTAGTTGGCGCATCTACGCGATGGTCACATATTTTTTTGAGGATTGTTAATTTGGTGAGTTGTTGTCAGTTTACTGCACATTTTGATGATACATTTTCCGGTCGTTAGGGAGAGATGACAGACCCTAAATAATGTCACGAAATGATTGTTGTATTTATCTACTCTTATATCATCAAAAGCGGGTTTGAACTAAATTTACAGTTAAGTAACACTATCTCAGTATAGAACCAATTATGGATTTGCAAGTAGATGAGATAAATTTTCCGCAGTTAGGGGTAGAGAGAATGTTCTTGAAGAACGACGTGAATTCATAAACTATCCACATTTGTCTCAATACGGTTTTCACATTCAAAATTGCGTAATTCGGTAACTTATTTGATACGCTGCATAAGTTAAGGTCTCATACGGCTAACTATAAATATATAGAGCAGTAAACGATTCACGCTTAAACCGTGACATACGTTCCAAGCTCCCTAGAAGTGGAGACCACTTGAAAGTGTCCATACACGCCCAAGTTAACAAAGTGGTATATAGATGATTCACGTTCTCGTAATTATTATCCTAGAAGAGGCACGTGTACCCAAATAAGAATAAATATTGCATGCATGCAAATGAGAATAGTGAAATTACAAATCAATGACACTTGATGATATTGTTTGTTTAAGGTGTAGTTACCTACGTTATAACATAATCAGGCTATCACTAGGCCAATAATGGTTATACACGACACTACATAGATGACACTTCCTTATGTTTTTGTTGTCTAAACTTTCTGGACAACGATTTTGCTTAAAATGTGTCGTCTACTTAGTTAAAATCCAGTTTATAGACGACACTTATAAAAAAGGCGTCGTCTAAAAGTTTTATAAAGACGACACTTTTAAGTAAAGTGTCATTTTTTCTCTTAAAGTTGGAGGTTATAGACGACACTGGTTTTGAAACTGTTATCTATCTTAGGGAAAAAAAAACGCGCCTTCTTTACCTCCCAGCTGAAATCGATATTTGGTAAAAAACAATTATTTATGCAAATGCCCTTTGCCACTAATCTTTAGTCTCACATTCCCTCCTGTAGGTTAAAATAACTCACTTTGCCCTCTGCCACTAACTCTGTTATCTCAAGTTACCCTCTGCCGTTAGTTTATGCTTCCACATGCCACATGACACTTTTCTATTGGTCGCCAAAAAATGGTGGGGCCCACTCAAAAGATTAAATGTTCATTTTTCTTTCTAAAATACAAAAAGTTAAGGATTTTGTTTTAATAATACTTAAAAATCATTTTTCTTTACAAATTCCGCTGAAAATCTGTCAAATGATTTCAACATCATATCCATTACAAATTTCTTCATATTCACTTCAAAATAATAACAAGTTATCCCAAGATTACATCCATATCATATTTTCCCCGAAAAAAAAAAAATCAAATTCTCACAAAAAAACACATCAATTCAATGTCATATTATCCCAAAAAATGCATTTGAGAGTTTGTTTCTGCAGGTTGGCAATGAGGGGGGTAATTTTCAATTAAGTCACGGCAAGTACAAACAATTCACACAACAGATTACTTAGGTGACCAGTCACCTAATGCAATGAACTTGAACCTTTGTTTCTGTACTGAACAACGTGACCAGTCACTTAGTTTCCACACTGAAATATGTGACCAGTCCTTTAATTAACGGTTTGTGTATGCTTGTGGAGTTGTTCAAAACACATTCGAATGCTATACCAACTTAGGTCCCCAAAACAGATTCAGTGAAGATGAACTATGCGGGCTATCCACAACTACAGCCTAGTCAATTCCAGCGGTTCTAATGCAACAGTTAATTTGATGATCAGTCACACAGTTTGTCCAGATTGCATAGTAAGTTAAGTTGGTGCATAATTAAATCCGATTTTATGACTAGTCAGCTTGTTAACAAATCACAGAGATGAACAAAATGTTTTGGTACCCGGAAAAACCCCAAAAGGTAAAAAACCGGGGGTCTATCAGAAGACCGGCCTTCCACTATGAAACGGCAAAAAGATGCCCAATACAAGGTTCATACAATGCTCAATATCTAATGTACCTGGTCTTAGATGCAGCAGTTCCTCGTGCGGCTTCTTCTTCAATCGCTTCACCTCCAGTGGTACAGATGACTAGTCAATCACTTTCCAGAGAATACACACGTATGTCTGGTCAGCGACACCAAATGTATGAAATCAGTGAATATATGTGACTAGTCACCAACAGAGTTACCGAGAGCAATAATATTTCAGTAAATCTGTTGGACAACTGAGTGAGTTTCCTGCAACAGTTACAAAAACTGGGCAGAGAAACCACGAAGTCAAGTGACTCCTAAAAAATCAACCTTGTCTCAAATAATGTGTGAACATGGGAGACAAGAGTGAAGACACCTATTTCAACTTCTAAACTAAATGAGTTTTGAAAACAAGGAAGTTGAAACGGTGAAGATGAGAACTTCTTCAAGGTTTCGTTCAAAGATATGATTTTGAAAGAGCCGAAACTTAGAAGAAATTCATGACGCATGCCATCCTCAATATCTCACAATGCTTCTATATAAGTGACCTAAAAGCACTCAAGAAGACAAGATAGAATCCGAGAGGAAAAATGGCAGCACAAAGTGAGAGCTTTTGAAATATGCAAAATGAAATGTTGTGCACAAAAACCCTAATTGAATAGTGGGGGAAGAGTTTGAAATATATAGGCCTAAAAGATAAGAATCCATCGGCTGAGATTACCTTAAGATCTGCAAAAAAAAGTAGTCAAACCGAGGTAGTGGAGTGTAGCTGATTGTCCAGCGGGTAAACAGATGTTTGGTCAACCCGGATAAAAGCTTGAGCTGTTTAAGAGACCAATCAGCATCACTGTCAGAAAAGTGACTGTCACATGCGGATCAAGGGTGACCAGTCACGGCTTGTAAGAAAACTGAGTTTTTATGTGAAATACATTTTTCTTAATTTTAGTCCTAAGTTTTGAAAAATTTATGCAAATGCAATTTATACTAAGTGCTGAGTTAATCATAACACATCCGAGCATGTCTTCATTTCTTGATCTTCAACTCGACCACTTATCACTAAGCTTAAGGCTAACTACTAAACACCTAGATTGAGCATGTGAATGATTTTACAATGTTTTTGTGAGACAAGGATAGCCAATTACATTTATGTCTAAGATACAAATATCCTACAATCTCCCCCTTTGGCTTTCCTTGACAAAAACAACCCAATATGCTCACATCTCTCACACTCACCAGAGAATTTGCTAGACGGTGACCAGTAGCCAAATGTTCCTGCAAGTAAGACATATATGTATATCCACACATGTGTGACCAGTCACGAAAGAACTGTGATCAGTCACAGAATGTTCCTGCAATGAACTTCAAGAATATGTATGCATTTTCTCCCCCTAAGTACCATAACATGATATCCACAATATAGAGAGTTAGCCAGATAAGTGAGTAACAATTATGAACATGGCAAATGTAGAGTAGACTCCCCCTATCTCCAAACTTCTCCCCCTTTTTGTCATGGGAAGACAAAGGAGTAGCACATACGGAAGCTTTAGACATGGTAAACTCGGAGAGATAACTAAACAAACTATGCAGAAACATAAACAATGAAGAAGACAGTATAGTACAAATATGACTAGTCAACAAAAATTGGGAAACTCACACATGACTAGTCAGATAAGATCAAGGAAAATATGCATGACTTAATAAACATGAAAACATAAACCATGTAGTACTGAAGGAAACTGAAAGCAGAACATCACAATCATCAAAGCAAACACACACTAGCCTTAATGTCCAAGAGGGCTAATTAAGTTACAACCAGCAAAAAGACAACCGACATAAATATTGTTCATAGAGACTAGACACGACAGAAAGTAAACAACAAACACAAACAACCGCACAACATCAACACTTGATCACTCCTGATCAGTCGCCTTCGAAGATGAGGTCTTGGACTTCTTTTTCTTCACACCAAAAGCTTGGAGAAGCTGTGATGTGGCCTTCTTAACAGCAGCGTCAATGGTGGCAGACAGTGATTCCTCAGTGACTGATCCCATATTGACCTTAATCTTTCGAGCGTTGTCAACCGCAGTCTCACTCTTTTGCACAAAATCCGCAGTCATAGGACTGGTGGGAGCCTGAAAGACATCCTCAGGACCAGACATGTCGACTCCAGAAGTCTCACACAGATGATGGATCAGACAAGGGAAGACAATAGAACCACGAGACCCTTCCATTTTCCCAAAATTCCTAGTCTTAGACACTATTGCATCATAAATGAGGTGACCAAAAGGAACAGGAAAACGATGATACAAGAGAATTGCTAGACGGGCTGCTTCTAAGGTGACATTGGCTGCATTGCCGGTAGGAACAAGATTGGTTTTAATGAAATGCAGCAAATACCTAAAGCTAGGGGACAAGTGGTGTCTAGACGGCTTTGTACCATGGGCCAAGACTAGTTCTGGGTCATGAAATGCTAAGGCAGAGAAATCATGCATAAAGTATCTACTTGACTCGTCAAGATAGTTATCATATGCATCATGACTTGAAGGACTAGGCAGTGAGAAATAATCATAAATGATAGAAGGACTCAACCTAACCACGGTTTCTCTAACCGAAACGTGTGCACCATACTCAAATTCTTCTAAGACAGGGAAGTTTGCATAAAATTCACGCACAACTGACACATTAAAACGGAAAGAACTAGGAAACCCAGCCACAAAATTTTCAAGATTTAAGCTCCTAATGACCTCTTGGACCCAACCCATACCTAAGGACTTGACCAATTTGGAAGGAAAGTTTAGAATGGGATACCCTCGTTCGGCACAATCATCCGTGTAGAGGCTTGGTTGTAATACCTTTGCGCATCTTCATCTACGAAGCGGGACTGACTGGTCATCGACTGAGAGGTGGATCCTCGTGATTTCCGCGGTGGAGCCAGGTGCTTTACACGTTTGCCGCGGGTATTTGGAGGAGGAGATGGGTTGGTCTGAACAGAGGATGGTCGAGCAGAGAACTCTTCAGGAGGTCCATCGGAGTCCCCTTCGAGGTTGGCAGGAGCAGCAAATGACGCAGACATGAAGTCCGGCTGCGATTCTGCACCGTGTTCAGTCATCACCACTTGAGGCTCCTCGTCGGAGTCAGATCCGTACCGGAGATGCACCAAGTGTGCAATTAGTAGTGCCAGAATCATTGTGGCAGTGAGAATTGAGATGGGTTTGATGGAATTTTTAAGAAGTTGAAGAATTTTGGCAAAGGCTTGAGAGCGGCGAATGTGAGATGAAATGAAGAGAGGCCGAACCCTTGCTTAAATACCCACTCAACCCTAATTTGGAACCGCTGCCATGGAACATGAAAGAACACAATGGTCTATGACCAGAGCACACGTGGCAGAACACCAGACAACCTGGGGAGACATCTTATTAAAGAGGAACCGGTTCACAAGAACTATACCCCTTTTCAAAAATGTAACGGTAATTATGGTGGTCTATACCAGTCAACCAACATACAAAAATATGAAGACCCACTCACATTTCGGATTCCGAAACAAACACATTAATGATCAAACATTTACTCCTTGCATACAACTAAACATCATTAATTAGTACAACTTTCCATGGTTAGTGCTTGAATTAATATGATGCAAACATAAACAAATTTAACTAAATGCATGAATTTTATTTTTGGACCCAAATTGATTCTCACATTTTAGTTTGACATTCCCAAGAGCATATTCAACGGATAAAGATGATTCAATGGCTAAGTCAGACAACATATTTGGAGAGGGATGACTTAGTCATATTGAGTGTATATTTCAAAGAAAACAAATTACCATTTGATGACCCACTATGCCGTGCACCCACAACATTTTTAGACTTATTAATCAAGTGAAAACTTGCACAATTTAATTTTTGGTGTAGATCCATGATAAACATCTCAATTTCAAGGAGTGGTGCAACATTGGCACATCTTTTCTTTGACTCAAGCCCAAAACCCTAATCTTTTGATTTTATTTTATTTTATTTTTGAGTTAGGGCCTTATTGTCCTTCTCGTTTTCATTTTCGAGGAAAATCTCTAATTTTTCTTTTAACTACACACTTTTTGAAAACTCAAACTTAACATGATTAGTTATCATCAAGTAGTAAGGGAGTTAAGAAAGTGAAGAAGACAAATTTAAATCAACAATCTTTAGAATATGCACTCTTTACTTCTTGATCAAGAAAGCGGGATTATGAGTATTTGACTCAACCTAGGGCTTCAAATATATCCAGTCAAATATCCAATTCACAATATCAACAAAAGGGAGACCAGTTTGAGTGGTGTTTTTCAATTTACAACATGATGCATGATATGTATGAATTCAAAGATGCACAAGCACTAACTGTGACTAGTCATACTAATCAATAGAGCAGATTCCAAGACTTTTGCGGAGACCAGTCATAACCTGATCCTCCAAAGGTTTTGTTAGAATGTCAGCAAGTTGTTTTTCCGAAGGAACGAATTTAAGCATTAATGTCTTTGACTCAACGAGATCTCTAATGAAGTGGTGCCTAATATCGATGTGTTTTGTCCTAGAATGCTGCACTGGGTTCTCCGAGATGCATATAGCACTCGTGTTGTCACAGTATATGAGGAACTGGTCCTGGACTATGCCATAGTCACTGAGCATTTGCTTCATCCAGAGCAACTGCGTGCAGCAACTACCTACTGCTATGTACTCAGCCTCTGCAGTGGATAATGAGACCGAATTTTGCTTCTTACTATACCAAGAAACCATGTTGTTTCCTAGATAGAAGACACCGCCGGAGGTACTTTTCCGGTCATCACTACATCCTGCCCAGTCAGCATCACTAAATCCCACAAGATTGGTATTAGTATCAAATGTATACCAAATACCATAAGACAACGTCCCACTAACGTACTTAATGACCCTTTTTACAGTATGAAGATGTGATTCTCTAGGATCGCTTTGAAATCGAGCACAAACTCCAGCAGAGAAGGAGATGTCTGGTCTACTTGCAGTAAGATACAACAGGCTGCCTATCATACTTCTGTAGAGTGTCTGGTCAACACTCTTTCCTGTTTTATCACTAGACAACTTGGTGGATTTGCTCATGGGGGTCCTAGCGGGTTTGGCAGAAGAAAATCCAAATTTGCTAACAAGGTTTGCAGCATACTTGGATTGAGAAATGAAGAGACCAGTCTCTTCTTGCCTAACTTGCAAACCAAGAAAATAATTCAATTCACCAATGAGACTCATCTCAAACTCACTAGTCATAATCTTTATGAACTGTTGAACTTGGGATTCGGATGTGGAACCAACAACAATGTCATCAACATAAATCTGAGCAACCACAACATCACTTTTAGTTCGCTTAATGAACAAGGTCTTGTCAACTGATCCACGTGTATAGCCATTCGACAGAAGGTGACTAGACAACCTATCATACCAAGCTCTAGGAGCTTGCTTCAACCCATACAAAGCCTTTTTCAACTTATACACACCATTAGGCATATGAGGATCCTCAAAGCCTTTTGGTTGTTCAACAAACACATCCTCATTCAAGTATCCATTGAGAAATGCCGTTTTGACATCCATTTGATACAACTTGAATTTAAGATGACAAGCAATAGCACACAACAAACGGACTGACTCAAGTCTAGCTACAGGTGCAAAAGTTTCCTCAAAATCGATGCCTCAAAATCGATGCCTTCGACTTGAGAATATCCCTGAGCAACAAGCCTAGCCTTGTTTCTCACTATGTGACCAGTCTCATCGCTCTTGTTCTTAAAGATCCACTTTGTGCCTATGACATTTGAGGTGACTGGTCTCTTGACCAGTGTCCAGACTTGATTTCTCTCAAACTGATTCAGCTCTTCTTGCATGGCAAGTACCCATTCCTCATGGATAAGAGCTTCTTTGATGTTCTTGGGTTCTATAGTGCAGACATAACAGACATGTGCAACTTCACTTTGGATCTGACCTCTAGTTCTCACTCCCTCTTTTATTGAACCAATTATGTTTTGCTCAGGATGTCTAGACACTACCCAATTTGGCTTTTTCTTTGGTGGTTGACTAGACACTTCTGAACCCTCTGAATCAGAACCAGATGACTGGTCATCTTCTTCTGTCTGAGTCTCACGAGCGGACTCAGTGAACTTTTCAGGAAACAAACCATCCTCATCTAAAGCTAACTCAACTGACGCATCAAGGTCGTCAATTGTGACATTTATGGATTCCATGATGGTGTTGGTTCTAAGGTTGAAGACTCTGTATGCACGACTGTTCATGGAATACCCAAGAAAGATGCCTTAATCACTCTTGGGATCAAACTTAGCAAGATGTTCCCTATCTCTCAATATATAACAAGTACTTCAAAAAACTCTCAGGTGACTGATCATTGGTTTCTTCCCTTTCCAGATCTCATAGGGAGTCTGGTCTGTGCCTGGTCTCAAGTAGACTCAATTAGAAATATAGCAAGCAGTGTTAATGGCCTCGGCCCACAAATTTTTAGCTAGATTTTTGCTGTTTAGCATCACTCTAGCCATTTCAATCAAGACTCTATTTTTCCTCTCAACAATTCCATTTTGTTGAGGAGTAATTGGAGCCGAAAACTCATGCTTTATGCCCATGCTGGCACAGAATTCAGCAAACAAGGAATTCTCAAGCTCAGTGCCGTGATCAGTCCTAATCCTGACAACAGAGGAGTGACTAGTCATCACCTCATTTTGAATTTGTTTGAACACCGTCACAAAATTTTGAAAAGCATCAGACTTTTCTCTCAAGAAAGACACCCAAGTAAACCTACTAAAGTCATCAACAATCACCAGAATGTATTCTTACCACCAACAGACATGGTTTGAACTGGACCTACAAGATCCATGTGAACGAGTTCAAGGGGGTGACTAGTCCCAACATCCTTGACTCTCTTGTGTGCGACATGTGACTGTTTGCCTAGCTAACATGGACCACAGATGTGCTTAGATGGTTTTTCTAACTTTGGAATACCTCTAACAAGTTGCTTTTTGGCCAAGGTGTACAAATCATTGAAATTCATATGTCCTAACCGTTGGTGCCATAAAGCACTGGTCTTATCAGTCACAGAGTGACAGGTCATCTTGGTAGCCAAGGTTTGGCTATCAAGAGTATAGCAGTTGTCATTTGATCTGCCTGTCCTAACAAGATCACGACCCTTGCTATCAATAATCCTACAACCTTTTGTTGACATGCAGACTTCCTCAGCCCACTGATCACACAGATGTGATACACTGATAAGATTGGACTTAAGGCCTTCTACATACCTTACATTTTCGAGGACTGGTAGACCCGGAAGTTTAACACTACCTTGACCAGTCATCTTGGCAGTTTCACCACCTCCAAATTCTACACAACCACCATCAAAATCCTTAAAATTTACAAAGACAGATTTGTCACCAGACATGTGTTTGGAACAGCCACTGTCAATGTACCAATGAGTTGGATCACAGACATTCAAAACAGACAAAGCAACAAGACAGGTTTCATTTTTCTTTACCCACTTCTTTTGAGAACTTCTAGGTGATGGGGAAGATGACTCAACAAGTTTTGCTATTCTGGTTACTTCAACTAGCAGTAGACTAACCTGTTCTCTGAGTGAATTTTTGTGACTAGTCACACCCCTGTTCTTTAGCTTTTTACAATTTGGCCTAATGTGACCAGTCATCCCACAATGATGGCATGTGGGTACAAATCTGGTTTGTGAAGGAGCAGTGAAACTAGAAGACACTTGAGGACTCTTTTTGTTAGTGCTGACTCTAGGTTTTGGTGCAACAGACATGACATGTGATTTAGACGAAGTTGCTTCAGTTGCTTTTACAAACCTAGTTTGTGAGGTTGAGGGACCAAACCCATCAGCTACAAAACCTAGACCAGTCCTATCATTGTGATTTTTCCCAACATTAAGCATCTTATCTAACTTTGCCAAACCAATTGACAGATCATTAACCTTTACTTGCAGTGATTTATTGTATTCAACCAAGTAGACATTAGATTGCTTGAGTGACTCAACTTCTTCTTTCAACTTAAGACTTTTACTATGCATGAGATTGATGTCATTTTCCGAAATGCACAGTTGATGTCTAAGATCTTGGTTTTCCTTTTTAACCTTTTCATATTCAACACACATCTGTGTATACAAGACTTCAAATCTAGACTTAGATGACTGGTCATCTGCACTCTCCCTTTCTCTATGTGAATGACCGGTCTTGTAATCCTCTAAAGCGAGACAGAGTGCAGCCTTTTCCAGTTCTAACTCATTACAACGCTTTTTCAGCTCAATGCTATCAGCCTTGATCACACAAGTTTCATCAAATAAGGCATCATACCTTTCACACATCTTCTCATAAGTCTGATTCTCTGGAAGAGCATCATAATCATGAAAAACAAGACAATACATCTCAGGTGACTGGTCATCATCAGTCATGTGCTGTGAACCCGACTCGGATTCCTCACCCACTGAGTTGTGATCAGAAATTCTAATAACAAAGGTAATCTCATCATCTTCATTATCAGAAGAAGAGTTAGAGTGAAGTGATTCCTCATCCTCACTATCACTCCAAGATGCTTTCAAGGCCTTATCCTTGCCTTTGTATGACTTCTTCCTATTGTTAGCACACTCCACAGAAATGTGACCAGTCCCACCACAAGTGAAACACTTAACCGGACCCTTCTTGAACTTGTTATCTCTAGACCCTGAGTTCTGTTCAAATTTCTTTTCATTAGTCATTTCACCTTGCGGTTTGAACTTTGACTCTCTAGGATAGCTTGTACTTCCTTTGTGATCCTTTCTATCCCTTAAAATTCTTCTAAATCTTTTAACAAACAGTGCCATATCATCATCAACAGAGGATGACTGGTCAGACTTGGAACTCTTGGGTTCAGGGTGATCAGTCACACTCTGTAGTGCAACACCTTTATACTTTTTGTGCATACTCTCTTCCAGTTTTAATTCCAGCTCATAAGTCTTCAATTTACCAACTAGTTTAGGAAGCTTTATGTCAGACATGTTTTGACACTCTTTGATTGCGGTCTTCTTCGCGGAAAACCTCTTAGGCAGCACCCTTAAGATTTTTTGTACAACCGTAAGTTCTGAGATTGGTGACCCTAGACTCATTGCAGCATTTGTAACATTCTCAACTCTAAGGTAAAAATCAGAGAACCACTCTGAATCGGTCATCCTAAGTTCCTCAAACTCGGAGAGGGCCATCTCAAGTTTTAAAGCTCGAACCTGGTCATCACCCTCATGAATGACACGCAATCTATCCCAAGCTTCCCTAGCTGTTGTACAGTGTCGAATATGTGAATATTGCACACTGGATATAGCAACAACTATGGCATTCCTAGCTTTCTTATTTGCATTAGATGCATTGACTTGGACCTGTGTCCAGTCATCTCTTGGAACGTTCTCTCTCTCACCGTCAACGATTCTAAACGGAGAACGCCATTCAATAGACAAATACTGGAATGCAAACTCATCATACGCATCAAGAAAAATCTCAAATTTATCGCGCCAAGCAGCATAGTTTGTGCCATCGAAGTAGGGAGGTGAATTCACCGAACCAGCTACTCGATCTCTTTCCATGACTAGACCCTGAACCAACTAGTCCCTAGACCTGCTTTAAGTATATCTAAAGCCCTGCTCTGATGCCAATTGCAGGTTGGCAATGAGGGGGGTAATTTTCAATTAAGTCACGGCAAGTACAAAAAATTCACACAACAGATTACTTAGGTGACCAGTCACCTAATGCAATGAACTTGAACCTTTGTTTCTGTAATGAACAACGTGGCCAGTCACTTAGTTTCCACATTGAAATATGTGACCAGTCCTTTAATTAACAGTTTGTGTATGCTTGTGGAGTTGTTCAAAACACATTCGAATGCTATGACAACTTAGGTCCCCAAAACAGATTCAGTGAAGCTGAACTCTGCGGGCTATCCACAACTACAGCCTAGTCAATTCCAGCGGTTCTAATGCAACTGTTAATTTAATGATCAGTCACACAGTTTGTCCAGATTGCATTGTAAGTGAAGTTGGTGCATAATTAAATCTGATTTTATGACTAGTCAGCTTGTTAACAAATCACAGAAATGAACACAATGTTTTGGTACCCGGAAAAACCCCAAAGGGTAAAAAACCGGGGGTCTATCAGAAGACCGGCCTTCCACTATGAAACGGCAAAAAGATGCCCAATACAAGGTTCATACAATGCTCAATATCTAATGTACCTAGTCTTAGATGCAGCAGTTCCTCGTGCGGCTTCTTCTTCAATCGCTTCACCTCCAGTGGTACAGATGACTGGTCAATCACTTTCCAGAGAATACACACGTATGTCTGGTCAGCGACACCAAATGTATGAAAGCAGTGAATATATGTGACTAGTCACCAACAGAGTTATAGAGAGCAATAATACTTCAGTAAATCTGTTGGACAACTGAGTGAGTTTCCTGCAACAGTTACAAAAACTGGGCAGAGAAACCACGAAGTCAAGTGACTCCTAAAAAATCAACCTTGTCTCAAATAATGTGTGAACATGGGAGACAAGAGTGAAGACACCTATTTCAACTTCTAAACTAAATGAGTTTTGAAAACAAGGAAGTTGAAACGGTGAAGATGAGAACTTCTTCAAGGTTTCCTTTAAAGATATGATTTTGAAAGAGCCGAAACTTAGAAGAAATTCATGACGCATTCCATCCTCAATATCTCACAATGCTTCTATATAAGTGACCTAAAAGCACTCAAGAAGACAAGATAGAATTCGAGAGGAAAAATGGCAGCACAAAGTGAGAGCTTTTGAAATATGCAAAATGAAATGTTGTGCACAAAAACCCTAATTGAATAGTGGGGGAAGAGTTTGATATATATAGGCCTAAAAGATAAGAATCCATCGGCTGAGATTACCTTAATATCTGCAAAAAAACTAGTCAAACCGAGGTAGTGGAGTGTAGCTGATTGTCCAGCGGGTAAACAGATGTTTGGTCAACCCGGATAAAAGCTTGAGCTGTTTAAGAGACCAATCAGCATCACTGTCAGAAAAGTGACTGTCACATGCGGATCAAGGTGACCAGTCACGGCTTGTAAGAAAACTGAGTTTTTATGTGAAATACATTTTTCTTAATTTTAATCCTAAGTTTTGAAAAGTTTATGCAAATGCAATTTATACTAAGTGCTAAGTTGATCATAACACATCCGAGCATGTCTTCATTTCTTGATCTTCAACTCGACCACTTATCACTAAGCTTAAGGTTGACTACTAAACACCTAGATTGAGCATGTGAATGATTTTACTATGTTTTTGTGAGACAAGGATAGCCAATTACATTTATGTCTAAGATACAAATATCCTACAGTTTCTGATCATTTTATTTGTTAGTTTTTTTAAAAAGAAAAATTCTTTTTTTATTTAAAATATAAATTAGTGATTCCCTAAATTTTTTCAAGGAACTCATCTTTTATAGGCCAATCAAATGATGACACGCGGCATTTTAACGGAAAATCTAATGGATTTTGGCTTGAGAGGTAATTTGAGACAGCGGAGAGAGTGGCAGAGGGCAAAGTGAGACTAAAGATGAGTGGCAGAGCGCATTTTCATAAATAAGTGTATATAAAAGCGATAGAGAACGTTTAGCCATTACTCCTCCCCATGTGACTGCAGAACATTGGAAAATACTAGTAAAATATTGGGGTCTTCCTGAAGTGCAGGTAGATATGAAATAAATTTAGTCACTACCTTTATAGTCTTACTTGTGAGTTTTGACATTGTGGCACATCTTGTAGGAATGTTCTCAAAAGAATAAGGCTAATCGTGCACAAGGAGGTGCCCTTCATAGGACTGGTCGCAAGTCATTTGCTCAAATAAAAGATAAGGTAAGGACTAGCATATATAACTTTTAATATATGAACATGGTCAGATTTTAGTTGGAATGTTTTAGTTAAAATTTTAACTTGATATAGAAGTTATGGATAGTGAATTTAATGTTGATTAAGACCAGTGTTTCTTTAGTCAAAGCGAGCAGAGGAAGGGAAGAAAACAGATCGGTTGAGCATGCTTATGGCAACACGTTCAAAGAAAACAAAGAATGATGACATGGAATTTTTGATGAGGAGAGTTCTGTTGTGATTGTAAGGGTTATATATGTTGCTTCATAGTTATGTTGTGTATATTTGGAGGAAATGCATATTTGAAATTGTTCATGTTCTTTTCTTTTGAGTGATTAGACTTGATGGACATGGATGGGTTCGTATGATTTTTTAGGATCAGTTCAATGAACTCTTGGAAGAAAGGGAACAAGGAGAACAAGATGAGGCTTTCTGAGAAGAGGTATTTACTAGAGTGATGGGACCTGATGGACATGACCGGGTATGCATGTATGGAATAGGTGTAACTCCATCTCAAGTATTTGGTCAGAGTTCAAGAGCTTTTGGGATAAGAGAGGAGATAGAAAGAGAATACCAGATCCAGATCGATGCCCTTCAGGCTAAGCATCAAGCTGAAATTCAAGTGTTGCAGTCCCAACTTCAACTTGTGATGGCTCATATTGGTCTCCAGTATAAGAACTCAAATCAAAGTGGACGTGGACATGTAATAGATTCTAATTTCCTATTTTATGATATGGTTTTGCTGCTTGATTGAGCTGGATAGAGCTTGATGGAATGTTTTGTAGTGATTTGCTGCTGTAGTGTTAGTTGTGCTCTTAAAATGCTGCATAAATAGTTTAAGCAACTACATCTTACTAGTGTTTTGCTTTGGGAATTGTATTTTCAGGCTTGTGAGGAGCATTAGGCGGGCGAAGTACAAGGTCACGATTTGGTCAAGTTGTAGATTTTCTTTATGTTATGTTGGGTAGCAATCTGTTTTGTGATTCTTGGTGGTGATAATCTATTTTGGGGATTTGTTTGGGTGAAGATAAGATATATTTGTATAGAAAATAGCCTATGTGAAAATACATGGTTCTTTCAATTTGGAACAACTAGTTCTTTCAACTAGTTCTTTCAATTTCAGGGGGTGTATACATTTATAGAGAAATTCAATGTGAAAATACATGGCTTATGGTCTACCGTTGTTCTAGACAATTTTTTGGGATTTTCTATGCTGGTTGTAGGGTATGAATTATGAGGATATGCTGGCCACTATTTTCAAACTTTGATGGCCTGTATTTTGGAACTTTGATATATAGAAGTTAGGCTAGAAAATATGAACAAGGCAGTTAGGATGATTTTGCTGCTAGTATAAATTGCCTAAAGCACTTGGTGTATGGAACATGTATATATTTAATGAAATGCATTTTTAGTTTCAAGTTATTTGGTTTGAATGCTTGATTGAATGGAATTCTGGAAAAAAAAAAAAAAAGGTTTAACCTTGATTCAAACAACTGATATGCAACAACAACATACAACAGTTTTTACAGGTTCAATGTGAACAACAACATAAAGGTTCATTAAACGTTGTGGAACAGCTATAAACACAACGGATTTTCAAAAAATATGCTATACAAATATATTAAAGACAACATAAACCTCAGAAAAAACTGTTGTAAAAAGGATACATGGACAACAGTTTGTTGCACTTTCGGGCCTAGTTTTACAACAGCCCGTGGAACAGCCGTTGTAAAACAAGTGTTCGCACAACGGATTTTATCCGTTGTCTGAAAGGGGTCAAAGCACAACAGGGGATTTAACAACAGATGATACCCCCCATTTTACAACGGATTTTATCCGTTGTAAAACGCCATTTTTTTGGTAGTGTCTCTAAAGCCCAATTTTAATTCTGCATTTTTTTTGCGCTGGGTGATACTATTTGCGACGTTTACATCTGTTGCAATAGAGTATATGCAACGGAGTATCTGTTGTAAAAGTCCTTTGTTAATGCAATGCCTATTTTTTGCAGCGGATTATAGCCGTCAAAAATCCATCGTAATAAGTTTTTGCGACGTTCAAAACCCGTCATGAATACAGGAAAAACTTTTGCGACCCCACTCTTTTGAAGTTGTGCCAAAACCGTCGCAAGCCGGTCGTAAATAGCTTTTCACGTCGGACTTTGGGGTTTTTGCGACGAATTTTGTCCGTTGCAAATGAGCATTTCCTTTGTAGTGTCAGTGTTGGTTTTTCCTTGTGTCTAACTGTAAATTCTCCTCTCTCTCTTTTTTTTTCGGACAATATTGGTGTAAATTCTCCTCTCTTTCGAGAAGGACTCTGCCTTTGGGGAAAGATGCGAACCGCCACCTTCTTGATGAGCATGCTCACACGGTTCAAATAAACTCTCTAGTTACTACCAGTCAGAAACGACTTGTAGCCCCTCCCCTAAAGGTTCAACCGCAATAACTTTAACATATTGTTGTATTCATGAACGCGTTCATAACTTTTTCTTAATGTTATTTACAACAAGAAAAAACTTCACGACACACAGTTTAGTTTGATCTCTGTTGCAAAAACTATACCTTTGTGTGGTAGTTTTATATGCATCTTCAGGCACCATTACTTCAGTGGTATGAAATAAGAAGGAATTTAAACCACCACCCCCCCCCCCCAAAGCAAGGAATCAAGCTTTAGTATCAAACTCAATTTTGTAACTTGAAATAATGTCAAACTTATTGAAAATCCCCAATTTCAATGCAGATGGTCAAGAACGCCAAAAGGCACACTGAAAGTGGTACACAAGTTTAAGCAAGCAAGGGATAGTTCAACAAGAGTTCAAAATCTACAAATGTAAAGTAAAATAGTACCTCTGATATAAAAAAAAAAGGGAAGAGGAGTGGTGGTGGTGGGGGGGGGTGGGTTTTTTTTTTTTATTGGGTTTTTTTTTTTTTATCATTTTTTTTTTTTTTTTTTTTTTATTATTAAAATTTTTTTTCCCCCTTTTTTTTTGGGTTGTCTTTTTTCTAAAAATGACCCTTCTTTTTTTTTTTTCGTGGCCCGCCTCCCTCCCATTTTCCCCCCCCCCAAAGTACCAATCAACTCTCTTATATAAGTCAGGGAATATATGTCGATTCATAGTGCTTGGGGAAGATGTGAGGTTTTTTTTAAAGCCACCGGTGAGATAGACACGAAATACGTGCAGGATCATCATTAGGACCATCATACTTGCCGACCATCGATGAATTGATCGGATTAACCAACCGAAATTAGCTTCAGTCATTATATATTGAAATAAATAAATTTTGTTTTGTATATCCCAATTTGGGTTATTTATTTGCTGAAAAAAAAACAGGAAAATTTTACGATGTAGGGAACAATGCTGGAGAGTACGTATGTATGTTGAATGGAATATCCATACGATACATTTATAGTATTAATGCATGTACGTACGAATGCAGCGCTGTTATGTGCAACTTGCACATGTGCACATTCTTCCAACGCCTTAATACACGAATAGATTGATCGATGTTGATCGATTCAAATAATACGAAAATGCATGGTGGCATATACATCTAGCTTATTCTTGCATATAGTGTTGGTGTATATGATGAGTCGACTCATCAGCTCCCCTTGGCCTCAAGACCCCTCCCAAAACAGGCAGTACCTATTTGGTTGGTGTTTGTACAAAGAAAATAAATGAGGGGGTCCAAATAATTGTGGTTTTTATTTTTGGGTGTGCTGGCATGATGATTACCATTTTTATCTATTTTTAATTAGTTTGTAGGTTGAATATTTGAAGCCATGCAAGTAATGGACATGGATATCTAACTGATCGAACTGAATAATGTATACCCAGCTCTCCTGCTTTCCATCCAAATACAATGTACCCCAAGAATTGTATTAACTATAGCTAGCTCCACGTACATAAGCACGCCTATTGTTTTACAGTGAACAACTGAGATACTTTAATAATATTTAAATTCAATATTCATATATATATATATATATATATATATATATATATATATATATATATATATATATATATATATATATATATATATATAGGACAAGACTTCAGTACCTTTTATTTTTCAATGGCACCGGTGCTTTTTCAAGGGACATCCTTTTTTGGTAAACATCCTTTCTCATCCGCTGGATTGAATCCATTGTCAATGGGTCCCACAAAAATTTGCAAAATCAATGAATAAGAAAGGATGTTTACCTAAAAAGGATGTCCTTAATCCCTATATATATATATATATATATATATATATATATACACAAAACATACGTAACTTATAAACGTCATAGTTTTGCGTGTCCTTTTTTAGTAACTACAGCCACAGAGATAAGGTATCGTTGGACCAATATGGCATCACTCTCGGGTAGTAGTCTGTGGAAGTTCCCATTTGGTCCACTTGTCATATATTTTTTAGGGGGGAGAAAAAAAAAAAGAGAGAATATTTATAGAGGGGGGGTGGTGGGGGGGGAAATCTTTTTTTTTTTTTATTATTTTATAAAATTTTTTTTTCCTTTTTTTTTTTTTTTAATCTTTTATAGATAAAAAAAACAAACAGATATGTCGTTTCGCTATATATATATAGTACTTTTTTGATGCAAGTTCTTCCCTTCTGAATCAGACAGATTGATATCTGAAAGAGGTTGACAATAAGTTCTTTCAAAATTTACTATTTGTCCCTATTTTTTTTTTTTTTTTTTTTGTTGGTTTTTTTTTTTTTTTTTTTTTTTTTTTTTTTTTTTTTTTTTTTCTTTTTTATTTTTTTTTGTTCGTTTTTTTTTTTTTTTTTTCCCCTTTTTTTTACGCTCCTCGTACGCCCCCCTTTTTTTTTTTCTTGGGGGCCTCCTTTTTTTTTTTAATTTACAAAAAAAAAATTTTTTTAAAAAAAAAAAAAAACACATTTTTCCCCCCAATTCCTTACAAACTTTAATATTTTATGGGAGGTTTCATATTTATTTCATAGTTTTTTAAATGAAAAAGGTGCCAAGTTGCCAACACTGCTTATGATCTGTTTCTTTTTAACATAAATTTCAAAGTCAACAATTCAATATGCCAGCAATATTACAAATCCCCGCACAACCAACACATAATAAATCTCCTACAGTATTTTACCAACATACATAAAAGATATAAATGAGTTATAGAAAACTTTTCTGTCCCATTAGAGATCAAGCTTGACCGGAAGCCTTCACAAGTAAGTGGCATTGAAAACAGATAAAATATATATACAGATCTTTCCTTCATCATTTCAAGCTTATCCTTAATATTGCAACATGTGTCTTTCTGTGGTGCACCATAATGTATATACGAGTTGAAATTATAGTCATTGGCAATGCAATTTGGAGGATGAAAGATGGAACCACTTATAAAGTGGTTGGCGTTAATTTTTCCTCTCCAACAACGTAGTTTTTCTATTCAAAGTTCCAGCAACTAATTTACTTGGTCATGAATTGGCAAAAAGAACAGCTAGATTTAAAGAGGAAGGCTTTTGGGTGGGTGAAAGTCCACCATGGCTTGCTATGGTTCTCAGTGATGAGATGCAAGTATAGTAGATTGGGTAAAGAGTTTAGTCTGGGCCTAATTCCCTTTGATAGTTAGGTCGTAAGAAGGTCGAGGTTCCCGTTTCTTATCCTGATGGCTATGCCATAGGGAAAAGGGCGGGTTTCAAACTAGACAATATATCCCAATCTACTTGTTTTTGAATGCTTTTAGTTACTGTAGGAGTACCATGCACTTTTTTCCCTTGTACATTACAAGGTTAATTAACGAGGCCTTGATTTTATTGTTTTATCATAGTTCTTGTACTCCTTTGTTTGGTGTGATGCCAAATTCAGTTTTAAAGAAAGAAGAATTCCTTTTTTATCCAAAAAAAAAACCAACTAATATAGTCCATGCGTATTAAATTGATCACACATTCAGAAAACAGAATATGTAAATGCTGCATATCCAAAAAAGTTGTACATATCCAAAAAAGTTGTACATGAAACGTATATTCAAACAACGCAAGCATCTATCAACTCTCTCACTCGAAGGAGATATAACAACATTAAACATTTTCGGAATCCCTCTGCGTGTCCCCTCAAATCTGGTCTTTATTACTTGTTGTAAGTTCTAGGATAAGGGATCTATTTACATGGGCTTCTTTAATATGAATGAAAGGAAATCCGACTTTGTATATAGTACATTGAATTGAAGTTATGCCCATTAATTATTGCTCTAGGAAAAAAAAATTAGTGCGGCTAATCACGAGCCTAGGAGAAAATTTAATTACGAGCGCCTAGGTATATTTTTAATTGCAGCCACCCAACCCAAAGTTGCCAATATGTATATGCGCTCACAAAAGCTAGCTAGTCTGGTTTAATTAATATCTACGTACGGACATTTTGATGATAACAGTTTGGTCGCAGCCCCTCAACTTACTGCATACATGTGGGACGTTCTCTGTTGAAATTATATTGAATATTCACGCTGCATGTGCGAGGTCCTACACTGGCTTTTTTGAAAAATCGTTTATCATCAAAGAGTGTGATTATCCATGGGTATATTAGTTAGGGTTTCAGGAGTTGAAAAAGGTGAAATTGAGAAGGAGTTTGAATGAGCATGCAAATTATAATTGAGGTGTAAGTTCATAAAATATTTTTCAGATATAAAAATATTTGGGTCCTTATTGGCAATTTTAGATAAAGTTAAAATAGTATTTTCCTATTAAAAATCAAATTTAGGTGTATTCACTAAAAACTGGCATATAAATAAAATTTTCCTATATATATTAATGTTCTTGGTTTATAATTCTTTCTCTCTATGAATATTAAAAGTGAAACTAAAATTGTTTGTACACTGAGGTAGTACTAGGGGTGGGCATGGGACGGGATGGGACGGGATGACCTTCATCCCGTCCCGGTCCCGATTATTAGAAACGGGACGGGACGGGATAAACGTTTTTAAGAATTAGTCCCGTCCCGAATTTAATCGGGACGGGACGAGATTATCCTATAAAAATTTTATCAACTTCAAACTAAACAAGCTAACTCAAATATGATAAATCAAAATCTATCTAAATATGCTAAGAGCACTTCACCAAAAGAAACCAAAAACAGATTATTACACAAATAAAAAACTGGGCGTCGACCATTTTTGTAAAATTCAACCCCTCATTAGATGGAGTCGAAAATTTGCAGATCATAAGTAAACATGTGAAACTGACTCCTTCCAAAATCTCAAGTAAAACGGAGTTCAAATGATATGTTCACACAAAGAAACCAAAAACAGATTAATACACAAATAAAAAACTGGGCGTCGACCGTTTTTGTAAAATTCACCAAAATTCAACCCCTCATGAGATGGAGTCGAAAATTTACAGATCATAAGTAAACATATGAAACTGACTCCTTCCGAAATCTCAAGTAAAACGGAGTTCAAATGATATGTTCACCAAAAGAAACCAAAAACAGATTATTACACAAATAAAAAACTGGGCGTCGACCGTTTTTGTAAAATTCATCAAAATTCAACCCCTCATGAGATGGAGTCAAAAATTTGTAGATCATAAGTAAACATGTGAAACTAACTCCTTCCAAAATCTCAAGTAAAACGGAGTTCAAATGATATGTCCAATCTTACATGTGATGAGGAACATATTTTTTTAGTATACACTTGTTTTTGAGCCAATAAAATGGTGACACTTAAGGGGTTTTTATTATTTATTTAATACCATGCATATTATACGGGACGGGACGGGATTTCGGGATAGAAATTTCTCATCCCGTCCCGTCCCGAAAAAATTAAATCGGGACGGGACGGGACGGGATAAGCTAATTTTGAAATTAATCCCGAACGGGACGGGATAATTCGGGACGGGATTCGGGACGAGAATTCGGGATATTTTGCCCACCCCTAGGTAGTACGTAGTTTTTATATTAGCTTAACCTCCTTCTTGGGTACATGCAAGGGTCGAGACAATTTTGAACCTTAAACTATGTACTTCCTATTACTGGGAAATTGATTTTTCCTTTTGGATAAAACAATTATGAAATAGCTTATAACAAAATAATCAATCAATCGACGAAGTCAAGAGTAAAAGTATGGATTGAAAATAGCTTGTTACAATATATGTATAGATAGATATTTCTGTTAAAGTAAATAGATACAAAGATAAAGAGTAAGAAGGTGAGCCTGGTACGCTGAAGCATGTTGAAGACGATGTGCTAAAGCCTTTATAGCCTCCCTACGTGCAGATACTGACGGACTATAAGACTCAAAGATACGACCCCAAATACACAAGCTCAAGGTCCACTATGACCAGGTTCACAGTCGGATATAGGTATCCAGTATCCAAGTCACAAGATAGTTGCCCAAAATTAATAGTAGAAAGTAGTATAGAGTTGAAAAATCATACGTTGTAGTTTCTCAAATGTGAAGGAGGAATACCTTTTTATAGGCATCCAAAACCTCCTCACATGTAATCACAAAATTAAGACATTTAATCAAGGAATAAAATGGAAAAATAATCACTAATTAAAATTTAAAAACAGGCATAAAATTGATTAAGGGGATTAAACCACCAATGGAAAAATTTGAAAATCTTCAAATAATATAACACTTCCAATTAATATGCTCAAATACCTTTAAACTATAGCTACTTAATTAATTGGGAAAATTCCATCTACACCCCCTGAGGTTTGGCATAAATCCAGTCAGCCACCACAGGTTTCATTTATTCCAGTCACACCCCAAATTTTTAACATCTGTTAGAGTGGGTTAACAGCTCAGGGGTAAAATGGTCATTTGTTAGATTGATTGTTGCTTTTGAAGAGATTCGTCGACCGAACCCAGAACAAAGTTCAGCAGATAGAGGACGAGATTCTCTCGCCTTCTCTTCCTCTTCATTCGTCTGAATATTCATATCTGCACTCAAAAATCCATCTCCAAATTAAACACTAATCAAACCAAAACAATCCAAATCAACAATTAACTAATCACCCAATTACAAACCTATTCTAAAGCTGCAAACTTTATTCAATTAAAAAAAAGACGAGCAAAAAGAGTCACAATCGGAGAGATCTATCTCTCCGAATGAACCGTTGCCGATCTTCCAGCCCAGCCCGAACTTATTGCCAACGCGAGGCTCAATTTTCCTTAGCCCAATTGAATCGTATCAATCGAACCCACAGAATCCTAAAAAACCCCCAAAAACTTAAAAAAAAATGGAGGAGCGACAAAAACCCAATAAATATTTGAAGCAAGAATTCTTTCTCTCTTCAGCTCCTCCACCGTCGCCTCTCTGAACTTGGACGCATCGAACCGGTGGATTGGGCCGATGCCGCTCTCGCTGTCTAGGAGCTTGTCATAGTATGTGTTGACGTTGCCGAAGACGGAGACGAGGCCCATTCCGATGACGACAACCCGCTTCTTCGGGTCCTTCTCGCGCTTCGAATGGGATCAGTTTTTGAAGTGGATCCAGTGGGGCGGGTCAGAGAGTGGAAGATTGAATGGCACGCATGGGGCGGCGGCGGCAACGACGGCGGCGAAAGAGGAAGAGAAGGCGAGAGAATCTCATCCTTTGTATGCTGAAGTTTGTTCTGGGTTCAGTCGACGAATCTCTTCAAAAGCAACAATCAATTTGACAAATGACCATTTTACCCCTGAGCCGTTAACCCACTCTAACAGATGTTAAAAATTTGGGGTGACTGGAATAAATGAAACATGTGGTGGCTGATTGGATTTATGCCAAACCTCAGGGGGTGTAGATGGAATTTTCTGTAATTAATTAACAGAATTTTTAAGACGTAATACGATTGCGTAAACTGACAGATAAACACGTGCCTAGTTATTACATCGCACACGACTAAATTGACTTTCGATTCCCCACTAACTTTTTGACTTGATGCCTCGAGTTAGTTATAGATTAGCCATATCATTGGTTTATGTGGGTCAGTGAGCTGATTCCAATCTTATGGGGGGTTGCATGAAATTATTGATATAGGGCCGTCACAGAAAAACACTTGTCGAATGGAGAGTATGCATGATAGGTGGAAGCATTGTGGCCACTAGTATCGTATGAAAGGCAACTTCAAGGTAAGCATGCATTCTGTCCTTCAAAAACACAATGCGAATGATATATATATATATATATATATATATATATATATATATATATATATATATATATATATATATATATATATATGGAGAGGGTCATGGGACACTATTTTGACACACCATGTGAAACATACCTTCTTGTCCATTGATTTTGTAATATGGATCCGATCCAACGGACAAGAAGGAATGTTTCACATGGTGTGTCAAAATAGTGTGTCATGGGAAACCGGACCCTATATATATATATATATATATATATATATATATATATATATATATATATATATGGGAGAGGGTCAAAGGACACACCCTTTTCACAAACACCCTTTCTTGGCCGTTGGATCGGCAACTTTTTGTGGGACCCATTGATAATGGGTCCAATCCAACGGCCAAGAAAGAGTGTTTTGAAAAGGGTGTGTCCCTTAACCGGACCCTATATATATATATATATATATATATATATATATATATATATATATATATATATATATAGGGAGAGGGTCAAGGGACACACCTTTTTCACAAACACCATTTCTTGGCCGTTGGATCGGCAACTTTTTGTGGGACCCATTGATAATGGCTCCAATCCAACTACCAAGAAAGGATGTTTTGAAAAGGGTGTCCCTAACCGAACCTATATATATATATATAGAGAGAATAGGAAGGGACACACCATTTTCAAAAACACTCTTTCTTGGCCGTTGGATCGGCAACTTTTTGTGGGACCCATTGATAATGGGTCCAATCCAACGGCCAAGAAATGGTGTTTTGAAAATGGTGTGTCCCTTAACCGGACCCATATATATATATATATATATATATATATATATATATATATATATATCTCATGGTAATATTGTGCAACAAAAATGCGTTAGGCAACTTACATGAGTCATGCATGCCTTTTGTCCTTTAAAATCACAGTAAAATTAACATGCTTCTTCAAATGATATCAATCATGTTAAAAGCATGTGGTCCATTATCTTTCCATCACTAACGAATGCACATATGGACACTTACCTTAATCGAGTGCATCAAATCGATCAACAGCTCGATTGAAGCTAACTGCAATCTTCACTTCTAAAACTAGACTCCACTAAAAAAACTTTGACCAATATTTAATATCAAAATTTCGTTTTAGGAAATATCGATACATAAGATTAAGCGAAGATTGTAGAGAGTGCATTCCACAGTGGAGAGACTCTCAAAATGAAAATACATTGTGTGTTTGATCAAGAGATGAAGTTAGCGAGCTCTAATTTCTTTTCCAGTTAGTTGGAGCGATGGTAGCTAGGTAAAGAAAGCCGTCGACTGTTTCCAAGTTTCCACCAGACGTTTGCAAGCGAAAGTCTATTGGTCAAAAGTGGCTGGGCGGAGAGCATTTACTGTCAACAACCCACTCCACGCCAGAAAGTTGCATTAATATTGGTCCTATTCCATTGCCCCTAATCTTTCATCAAATTCGTGACCGACCATTGCAATAGTGTGTTAATTATACAGATCCTGAGTGGGCACAGCGAATAGTTGTTACAAACAGTTTTTTATGTATGGATTGTTAGGGAACAATTCACAAAATGCTCTGATGACGTGAGAGTTCCAACCCGTGATGTGGAAATTATTCACTAACGACCTTTGATCAAACTTAGCCTGCCCGTGTCCATAAATCTAGCTAGTCCAAAAGGCCACTGTGGCATTGATGATGGGAGCAAGTGTCACAGCACAACAAAAAATTACGAAAACAACCCCGACAGGGCAAACCCCTCCTTCCCCACTCCCCAATCCCCCAACCATATGAGGGCATTAAATTTTGTGATGTATTTGTCATGACTCCTCCAGCTGGGTCATGAGTCCAAACATACATACGGTGTGAAAGAAATATCAACTCGTATATGTCTGTGTAATGTATGTGCACAGAAACATTGACCTCAGTCAGAGAACATCAAATAAGCGCTCATCATGTGATCGAATCTCCAACAGAAAAAAAAAATTAGTATGAATGTCTAGTAATAAAAGATGTGATCAAATTAATTGTTCGGTTATATATAAAGACTCAATGACTCTAATTGAAGGTGACAAGGTCGAAATTGGATTAAATTCTTTAGTAAATCTTAATACAACGGCTATCCGTAGACCAAAACAAAATAAAAACAAAAAGCTAGTAGTGGCGACAAATAACCGTCCACAAGGTGACCAAAAAAGTTATAGGGATATCAATTAAGGACCCAGCTGAGTGATAAGGAGATTTAACTGCACGTATTTGATGTACTACCCCTCCAATATTCCTCCATTTCTATATATTATACATAACTTGAAACTTATTGACTAGAGCAAGCTTGAGCTATCTACCGCATGTCCACATATATATATATCTTCAAGGGAAAGAGATTAATTCATCAAATTTCCTTAACTAGTGTAGGCAAAAACCACCCCAATTAGCGTGCCAATTTCAAAACGCAATTTGGTGAACACTTGCCTCTCTCTCTCTCTCTCTCTCTCTCTCTCTCTCTCTCTCTCTCTCGGGATCTTCTCTTTTCAGTTGGTCTTTTGAGTTCTTTATCATCATCATCTCTCTAGCTCCAACGCCTCCGTCGTTTGATCGATCAACCTCCTAACATATAATTTTCGGGGCGGTTGGTTGGACTATATATATGGCCGCTCCTTTGTCCTCTTGGCCTTGGGAGAACTTGGGCATCTTCAAGGTACACACACATACAACCTGAACATATTTATTTTCTTTTCGATTTGTTTTCTTGTATTCTATAAAAAGGTTAATTTGGTACTGAATTACTGATACCGGTTTGGTTTTTGATCATCGAATTCAAAGTATGTACTGTATGGACCGTTGATTGGTAAAGCGTTGCATTCACTAGTTCATGAGGACCGCGAGACGGTGCTCAGAAATAGCTGGTGCCTCCATATTATCATTATATGCGCACTCAGAGGAATAGTTCATCAGCTTTGGAGTAGTTACACCAACATGCTTTTCCTCACCAGAACTCGCCGAATCATCCAACAAGGCGTCGATTTCAAGCAGATTGACAAGGAATGGGACTGGTAAATTTGTCGATCTCAATCGATCATTTTTTGCCAGCGAGGAGTCAGTTCTAATTATGTGGATCTAAATTCTATTTTATTTTGTTTTGTTTTTCATAGGGATAATTTTTTGATTCTTCATGCTTTCATTGCCTCCATGGTTTGCTATTTGGTTCCATTTTCTGGAAACCTTCCGTTTTGGAATACAATGGGATTTATTACTACTCTGGTACTGCACGTGGGAGTTTCAGAGCCTTTGTATTATTGGGTGCATAGGCGTTTCCACAGCAGCAACTACTTTTTCGATAATTACCATTCACTTCACCATTCATCTCCAGTGCCACATGTCTATACAGGTAACATCATTAATTATTCATCCACCGATCAATCATAGATAAGTACCCGTTCATCTTTTTTCGTTTTCTTTGTTTTTCTTATACACTGAATGTTTGGTATTTGTAAATATCAAACGCTGCATTGACATGCCAGCTAATGTGTGAGCGTGTTTTTTGTGCAGCTGGAAATGCGACACTTTTGGAGCATGTCATATTGAGTGCAATTATCGGAATTCCCATTTTGGGTACTACTGCGTTGGGTTGTGGGTCGATCTTGATGATCTACAGCTATGTTTTAGGTTTTGATTTTCTGAGATGTATGGGGCATTCCAATGTTGAAGTGATTTCTCACAAATTGTTTGAGATTGCTCCATTTCTCAGATATCTTCTCTATACTCCAACGTAAGTTCTCCACGTATCGATTATAATTTGGTAGTTTAACTACTTTTATCTCAAACGTACTAATTAAGTGAGCATAATTTGAACTCTACATTAAATGTTTTTGTAGCTCCAAATCTGGCACTGGCCGGGAACTTGAAAAACAAAGCAAGTTCATTTATCTGACAAGTTTTAAGATTTTCCACGGTTTTCAGTACCAAAAGAAGAAAAAGATTTGCTTTTTTGGGAAAGGGGAAACTTGTACTACCACTCCCATAAATGGTTTATTGTTAAGTTGTTAACATTAAAGTAGTTAGCAGTAAGGCCCATGCCTTTTCAAGCCTAATACTGTACTAGCTCTACCAAATTTTAGGTCTCAATGATTTCAATTGTTTGTGTGCATTCATATGGAACAAAAAGCTTTTATCTCACTAACGAATTTATTTTCTAATTCTAGGTTTTTCCATTAAGGAATATGCTTTCTTGCCATAAGTTGTAAAATTGTCTTGACAAAAATAAAAAAAAAAAATTCACAAATTTGTCTTTTTTCGCTATGCAGATACCACAGCCTGCACCACACTGAAATGGGATCCAATTTCTGCCTTTTTATGCCTCTCTTTGATGCACTTGGGAATACACTCAACACCAAATCATGGGGTCTGCACAAAGAAATAAGCTTAAATGCAGGTGCGTTAATTTAATTTAAAAAATCATCAAAAGTTGAGGTAACATATGTTTTTCGAGTTGGAACCCCCAACCCGGCGGATGATAAAATAATAAATCGATACAATGGAGAACATTTGTTGGAATCCTAAATAGTTACCATATAGTAAAAAGGTTCAAATGCTTAAGTTCATTTCACAATTATGCTTTGACATGGAGTGAGTTGTGAATGGCCGGCCTCTCCCACCATATACATATGTATATATCTTACAATTCATTAATGCAGGTAAAAATGGGCAAGCACCGGACTTCGTTTTCCTCGCACATGTCGTGGATATAGCGTCGTCATTGCACGTGCCATTTGTTATCCGATCATTCTCATCCCTGCCGTTCACGATGAGATTATTCTTGGTCATATTATGGCCTTTCGCCGTTCCATTCATGCTAGCAATGTGGGCATGGGCAAAGCCCTTCTTGAACACTTTTTATAACCTCCGAGGCCGGTTGCACCAAACATGGGTTGTCCCTAGATTCGGCTTCCAGGTTTGTGTAACTAGTACCTAGCTCTGAAGTAATTAATTTTTCTATGTGATATGTATTGTTATTCTACCGTACCTTCATCGCACTCAGTTTGCTAGTGTTATAGTATGATTAATGGAAACCGAAATCATGTTAGGTTTGCAAACAAACGCAGCCCTAATAATTTGTATAAGAATTTTGTTCATTTTTTTTTATATGAATTCGTTGGTTTTATGCAGTACTTTCTACCATTTGCTCTAGAGGGCATCAACAAGCAAATAGAGCAGGCAATTTTAAGAGCTGACAAGATGGGGGTCAAGGTCATTAGCCTTGCAGCATTAAATAAGGTTGGTGCCTATTCCCTTGTCTATCCATTATTTATGATCTTTGTTTCCTCATACCTAATTTTCTTTCCCTGTTTGTTTTTAATTTCTTGTACACCAAAAAATCTGAATCGCATATTAATATCCAGGGGGCCTAATTCTGATAATTTTTGTAGTTGGCCATACTCATATTAATTTTTGAATGAAAACTTTGGTTGCTATTCCATTTAATACGCGAGAAAAGGAAATGTAGGCCCACGTAGGTCCTGGTATCAGGGATCACATTATATTCATATCTGTGCCTACCGCCTGGTAACCAACAACGTGCACTTGTTTTGTGTTGGGTTTTAGTTATTATTTTGGATCTTATAAACGAGTACAACCTTTAACTTCACACCAACCAAATGCCCGAAAATTGGACATTCAGTAGGGTAACATAAATATTAAACTAACCCTTTTTTCCTAGCAAAAAGGTGAAAAATTGTTTACATTCTATAGGTGTGAGAATAATAATTAATTTAATCCCTTTTATTGCTGCCAATTTGCGGGGCAACGTGAATGACATGATCACTACTAGCTTGGGGGATGTGGTTGTTACTGGTTGCCCCCAGATAAACAAAAAAATATGTGGGGCAAAATTTAATATTTAAATGTTAAATACCAAATACCAATACTAGTTAGCAATAATTAAAATTTATGTGGCAATGAAATTAAAGTAATAATATTCGTTGATTTTCAGAACGAAGGACTGAATGGGGGTGGTACACTCTTTGTGAACAAGCATCCGGACCTTAGGGTTCGAGTTGTCCACGGGAACACCTTGACCGCTGCCGTTATTCTCAACCAGATCCCAACCGATGTTCATGAGGTGTTTCTAACCGGAGCCACCTCCAAGCTTGGAAGAGCCATTGCCCTCTATCTCTGCCGCCGAAAAGTTAGAGTCCTAGTAAGTTGACGGTCTCCATTTTGAATTGAGTCACACTTGACGAAATGTTGGCATATTTATGATAAACGTACGCTTGCAACATTGTGAATCGGGACGGTTTATCAGGTTGGCTATTGTCTCAATTATGTAGTTTTTGATGATTTACTAATCAATCCTCGCATTGACGGTGCAGATGTTGACTCTATCAATCGAAAGATTTCAAAAAATCCAGAAGGAAGCACCAGCAGATTGCCAGCAATACCTTGTGCAAGTCACCAAGTACCAAGCTGCCCAAAATTGCAAGGTGACTACCGACCTACCCTTTAATTTTTGGATGTTGCCCCTATACAGTAATTAGACACCATCCACTAATGGTGCTTACCATAAAGTTTGCACAACATTGTGCAATTGTTTTGCTACCAAAATTTTTAATATGAATTGCTGCTGTACCAATTAATGGCAGACATGGATTGTTGGCAAATGGATCACCCCAAGACAACAACTTTGGGCCCCAACTGGAACACATTTCCACCAATTTGTTGTTCCACCAATCTTGCATTTCAGAAGAGACTGCACTTATGGTGATCTTGCAGCCATGCGATTACCTGATGACGTTGAAGGCCTTGGCTCCTGTGAGGTATATATATATAACTGTTATGGGACCTTGATGACATTCTTTGCTAATGATCACTATTAATGTAATTGGTAATTTAATTGTGGTACAGTACACCATGGACAGAGGAGTGGTTCACGCGTGCCATGCGGGCGGGGTGGTTCATAGTCTAGAAGGGTGGACTCACCACGAGGTTGGAGCTCTTGATGTTGACAGAATCGACCTTGTGTGGAATGCTGCTCTAAAGCACGGCCTGACGCCAGTTTCGTCGACCCAAGTTAATTCGCTACCGAAAACGGAGTAGTGAATTACCAAAGCTTTTGGTTATGTGATATATATTAATGTACTACTGGATATTTCCTTTATCATATATACGTCTGGCCTAGTGCACTGTTCATCTCTTTTCAAATCTTTTCCATGATCGGATATCAGCTTCTAATGAGCAGAATCTTATACAACCCTCCGTCCCTCCGTTCTCCTTTTTTTTTTCTTTTTTCTTTTTTTTTTGAAATGTGAATGATATTGATTTCATTAAATGGCAATAACACAAGTTTTAAGTTTTACGTGACACAGCCGCCCAACTTCTAATGAGCAGAACCTTATGATACTGGATGTTGCACTTATTGTTTTGTGCAGTGGGTTTAGTGTTGACAATTGATTCCATTAAATGACAACAAAAGTTTTAAAGTGACACAACACTTAAGTAGGCAGTAAGTAGATGGTTGGGGTGATCTACTGATCAAGAGAAAATTATCCGGCTCAATATCAATCGAGGTAATCAATTATGGGTACATGGTGATGCCCGTAGACGATTATGTCTAAGTGGAGCGTCTGTATATGACCGTAGTGTGTGGCACATGTGTCTAGAGGCTTCCTATATATACAAGCCTTCCTGTATAAGGAGTGTAATTTTCTAACCAAATACCGAAAACCAATAAATCATACCGATTGGTATACTTCGGCTTGGTATAAATTCGGTACGTATACTATTTGGTACGGGAATGTACCATACCAAAATTTTCAGTGCGGTTTGTGGTAGAGGTTCGCCAAAACCATGGTATATCGAGTCATTATCACTCTCTCTCCATCTCTATTCTCTTCTCTCTCTTCCACAGCTTCCAGAGAAACTAGCGACTTCCAAATTCCTATTCCAGTGATATCTTTTTATATGTAGCTATGCAGAAATAACAATTTCTTCTAGACAACCCGAAAGTTCAAGTGCATCTGCTCCACATACGTAGAGCGTTGAAGATACCATCATGTAAGAGTTTATCTTGTAATACGTTGATGCCTTTACGATTTATTTTACATCAAAAAAGCTCTTGAGTTGTTTGTTTTATTTGAGTCTATTTGGGTTGCATTTGAATTTGAATTATGTACTTATTATTTGGATGTTGGGTTGTAACACTTTCAAACTTTTAGTAGGTTGATTGAACATGGTGAATAGAAAGCATTTATTTTAAAATTTTGACTTTGTAAAATACATAAAGATAAAATTTTTGAATAGGAATTTGGTTTCAACCGATACCAAACCATATCAAACCATACCAACTAACGTATCAAAACTTTGGTTATTGAACCTTTGGTATGGTAATGGTTTGGATTTCGGGGGAATGTATCTATATAGTTGGTATCAAGGATTCAAGTTTCGATTACTATGGAAATTTTGGTAGTCCGATTTTATAGAAATTTTGGAAAAAATTTCGATTTTGATGAATATTTTGGTAAAAAATAATAAAAAGAGATAAACATGTTAAAATCTTGTTAATGTCTCAACCTTCTATAGGCTTTAAAATCAACCAATAATGTACTCATTTAACATGTAAGCTACCAATTAAAGAAAAGTTCATGTGGGTCGTAACTTGTAAATTTCAAATGGTTTTATTCCTAAATATTTCAATGTGCATGTCATGTTTTGGGGTAGAAATGAATCAATCAACTTGATATTAGGTAATTATTAAATTTTAAAAACAATGTAAATACATTAATTTTCGTATAAGAGATTAATTTGTAATAAATTTTCGATTTATAGGGTAGATTCATTACTACGTAAAGTATCAGAAAGGACTGATTTATCATAAATTTTTAAATTTTGGAGCTGGTTCATAAATCTGTCAAATATTATGGCCATTCTACAATTTTTTGTATACGAGGCCGAAATCTTCTGTTAGTTCTAACAAAGATTTCAAATTTTGGAAATATTCTATTAACTTTGAACGTAAATCCGAAATTGGCCTAAATTTCGTTGAAAATTTGGTATTTTTCCAAATGAAACGAACCCACCCCTATATAGGTCAAAAATATGAAATTTCGATTGAAATTTTAATCCTTAGTTAGTGCATGATATAAAGAGTTTGGTAAGGTATGACAACCGAACCACCCCTATATATATAGACCATTATTTTCTCTCTCTTAAAAAAAGGGAGTTTAGCCGGTATAAACTGCCTTGGCCGGTTATTTCCCAATAAGCACACAGTTTTCAATATTTTCTTTTCTAGGATACATAAATTCATATCACCACCGGAGTAGCAAATATCATAATCTCATAGATAGAGGAAATAACCCCCAAAGAAAACATTTCCTCGTGTCTCTCGAAACACATTTGCTCCGCCGCCTCTCGATCGGTCGCACCAATCATCGTCGGAATTCAACCATCTTCCTCAAAAATCAAAAAACCGTCCAGTAAATGGTCAAATCATTTAGTTGTGAATCTAATTTTAAACTGGAATTAGTTTTAAACCTAAAGGAAACCCAGATCCAATGAAGTTGGTTGGTGTTTTTGGCGTAGTTTTTCTTACATTAGTCAAAATTTAGTATGTATTTTGTTTTCTCTATTGGGTTTAGGATAGACATGATGAATCCTGTTGATATTTGATTATTTGAAGCAATTTTGGAGAAGCATGACTTTTTACTGGTGATTTTAAATTGCTGTGATATTGTTCATTGTAAATTGAGTTGGTTGAGATTTATGTTGCTCCCTTGAGTTCCATACAAAGGAATATGTAAGTGAGCAATATGTGTAAGACTTCAGGGCCGATTTGGAATATACTTTCAGATTCGATGTTGATATGGGTTTTTTTCTAGTTGGAGGAGCAGACTTCTTCTGGAGATAAGTTTCTCCATCTGGGTGGCTGATTGATGAGGTGAGTACCAACATATTTCTCTATTGTAATGGACCCTAATACTTTACCAAATTTTTTGTGCAGTTTGAAACAGTTTATCATTTATCATCGTTTGCAGCATATTGGTTAGGTGTTGTTCCTCATGTACAAACGACAATGTGACCACAAGGAACTTGTGCATACCGACTGATCAACCACTAATGGTTATTTCCAGGTAACTTTTATAATATAAAAGTGGTCCAAATGATTTACTGTTTCACCTTGGCCGTATTTTCTGTCACTGTGGAAAGGTAAACATCTTAGTATGATGGAGAATTTATTACATATTCCCCAGCAATACTTGGCTCCCACTAATTCCAACTCCCGTAAAATTCCATTACCTCCACAATAAAAGGCTGTTGAATCTTCTGTGTGGGGCACCAAGGGATTCTTGCTTGCCCAACCTTGGAATGAAGTTTAGAAGGCTTTTTTTTGTTTCAATATAAATAACGGAATACATTGGGTTGGTGTTTCCATCAACTTGGCTGAACAATCCATCACCATACTGGACTCTTTCGTTGACCTTGTGACTGCACAGAATTTTGACACAGTTAAGGTGCCCTTGTCCACAATGTTGCCAAAAATCCTCCATGACATGCATTTTTATGGCTCATACACTATACCTGGTGTCGATATTATCAAATTGAAGCAGTTTAAGATCTGGCATGTTCATCGAGAGACTCATATTTTCTAACAGGCTAACGGGTATGGGTTTTGGTTTTGTAGGTAAAAATACGATAATGCGTGCCACAAATGGTGATCATTAATTGCATATTATTTGTCTAGGAATTCATGTAGAGTGTTTGCCTTGAAATTCATGGAGTGTTCAAGCTCTAGTGTTCCAATTCCTCAAGACATGACATGAGCCATACACTGATACTGCTTATGCACTAGGCCACGAAAGGCCATACATAACAGTCGAGAGATAACAAAATCTTGGAAAACTGTGATCTTTATACATATACAACACTTTAGTATTTTTTTGTTATCTATGCATTCACAAATCAAGAGAAACAAAAGCGGGAGACAACGATTTTGAGATAAGCCGTTGCCTATTTGAAATGCGCAAACCAATTTGTCGGAACTTTCTCTCTCCTCTTCTCGTATTCAATTCGTGTTTCTTCCTTACACACCCACTCTTCAAATTACAATTCACCAAAACCCACCCAGATCTGAGTCTCTCAACTCCTCCCAATCTAAATCTCCCACAAATTTGTCAGTTCCAATCTTCGGAAAAATCAATTTCCCGATGAACCCAGTCTTTTATGAAACCCAACTTCACTGAAACCTAATTTCACAAAAACCCAAACTTACGAAAACCCCAACTTCACTGAAGCCATCATTTGAAACTTTCCATTTTGAAATCTAGGGTTTCAATGGGTTGAAATCAAGCTGCATTAGTGTGAAAGAAACAGCTAAGGTAAGAAGGTTGAACTAGGGTTTCAGTTTCAATACTCAAAGTGGGTCTGTGCTCGTTCAATGTGGGTTAAGTTGAAGTCAAAATTTCTGATTCTATGTGTACCCTTTGCAAATTTGAAACTTTTATGGACTGGGTTGCTCAATTGCTTGATTATAATGCAAAAAAATTGATTTAGGTTTGTGTTTTGAAGATTTTGGTGTGTTTTGTGTAGGCATTTGGTGTAGGCAACAATTCTAGTAGTGCTAAGACACTGCTTTGGAGCACATTGAGCTACACAAGCTTGGCGACATTGTCTGCTTTGGAGGTATAGTCTATATTCTAAACTCAGCTTTGTTATTGGTGTTTTAGAGACTTTGAATTTGGGTTTATCATATTATTCGATGTATTTGTTTGTTCTAGAATGATGGAATTTCTTTTGGTTTATCTTGTTTTGGTTGTGTGTATTGTTGAAATGTTAGCTATTGGAGCTACTTTGGTTGTGCTTCTTTTGTGTAGTTGTTATGTTGCTTGCACCTATGATTGTGATCTGCATGAATACTTTAGACATTTTATCATTCTTTGGTTCTTCACATCTTCCAACAAACATGTACAAATTAGCTTTTAATTAGCATTGATAGGTTAGTAAAGAAATAAAATGTGTCGTAGTGATTTTAACTAGCTTTGATGTTTTTCTAATTTATGAAGTTGAAAATGGATAAATCATGGATGTTTGCGGATAGGAGATCAAAGGAATACCAAGCTGGGGTTGATGAATTTTTGAGAAGTGCCTTGCAATATGCTGCAAATCCTCAAATTATAAGTTGTTCTTGTGTGAAATGTGGAAATATGAACAAGTTTTCTTTTCAAGTAGTGAGGGAACATTTATTTTTCAGTGGGATAGACAATACTTATCAGGATTGGGTGTATCACGATCAAGTAGTTGTGGATGAACCTTTAGCAGTCAATGAAGACAGATCGAGTGCTTATTATGCTGGAAAAATAGATGAGAAAAGTGATGAGTTTGAGGGTGAGACTTTCGAATTCATGAAAGTCATTGAGGATGGAGATAAACCTCTATATCTCGGTTGTACAACCTTCACCAAACTAGGTACACTTGTACGCTGGTATAATTTGAAAGCCAAGCACGGGATGACCGATGCTTGTTTTAGTGAGGTGTTACTTGAGCTAGGAAGAGTGCTTCCTGAAGGTAATGAGATTCCATCATCTATGCATGAGGCAAAGAAGACCTTGCGTGCATTAGGGATGGAATACCACAAGATACATGCATGTTATAATGATTGCATCTTGTATAGAAAAGAGCATGAGGATCTCACTAGCTGCCCTACATGTGGTGAGTCACGGTGGCTGGTAACCAAGGCCGGAGTCATGAAGAAAGGAGTTCCAGCGAAAGTGTTGTGGTACTTCCCTCCCATTCCTAGGTTTAGGAGGTGGTTTCAATCTCCTGAAACGGCTAAGGATTTAATTTGGCATGCTAGTAGAGGAGTGACCGATGGCTTTATGAAGCATCCTGCTGATTCCCCATCTTGGAAGTTGGTGGATCATAAGTGGCCAGAGTTTGGTAATGATCCCAGGAGCCTTCGGCTTGCACTTTCAACTGATGGGTTCAATCCTCATAGTTCTTTAAGCAGTATATATAGTTGCTGGCCAGTTATGCTAGTCAATTACAACCTGCCTCCCCACTTGTGCATGAAAAGAAAATTCATCATGCTAAGTTTGTTGATTTCTGGTCCTAAACAACCCGGAAATGATATAGACGTTTACTTAGCACCGCTGATTGAAGATTTGAAGACTTTGTGGGACGGAGTTCCTGGAGTGTATGATGCGCACATGGGAGAGTACTTTACATTGAAAGCTGTATTGATGTGGACCATCAATGACTTTCCTGCTTATGGAAACTTGTCCGGAGCAGTTGTGCACGGGTACAATGCTTGCCCTATTTGTGTTGATGAAACTAAACCTCATCGGCTGAAACATGGCAACAAAATGTCATATATTGGGGCGCGAAAGTTCTTGCCTCACTATCATCGATATAGGAGACAAAAAACTGCATTTAATAACTGCCAAGAGTTATCTACACACCCGTGCCTTTAACCGGAGAGGAAGTATATGAAAGGGTTAAAGACATACAATGTACATTTGGCAAGAAGGTTCAACGTAAAGCTATTAGACCAAATGATCCGAAGCCTGTGTGGAAGAAGAAGTCAATATTCTTTGAACTTGAATATTGGAAGTTTCATTACGTTAGACATAATTTGGATGTAATGCATGTTGAAAAGAATGCGTGTGATAGTCTTTTCGGTACTATTTTGGATATCCCTGGAAAAACCAAAGATGGGCTTGCAGCTAGGGTGGATATGTTAGAAATGGGAATACGAACTGACTTAAAGCCAAATCATGAAGGGAAGCGCGCAAAATTACCTATGGCTCCTTGGAATTTATTCAAAGATGAAAAACAGTCTGTTTGCAAGTCATTCTATGGAATGAAGGTACCTGAGGGTTATTCTTCTAACATTTCAAGTTTAGTGCAATTGGAGGAGCTGAAACTGGCCGGTCTAAAATCACATGATTGCCATACGTTAATGCAACAGTTGTTGCCTATAGCTATACGGGGAGTGTTGGATAAGCCAGTTCGGTATGCAATAACTAGATTTTGCTTGTTCTTTAACGCTCTTTGTAGCAAGGTGGTTGATGTGTCTAAATTAGAAGAAATTTAAGAAGATTTAGTGCTTACACTTTGTGAGCTTGAGAAGTACTTTCCACCTTCATTCTTTGACATTATGATCCATCTAACTGTGCACCTTATCAGAGAAGTTAAGTTATGTGGCCCAGTTTATTTTAGATGGATGTATGCATTCGAAAGGTACATGAGAGTGATGAAAAGTTTTTTCAAGAATCCATACAGTGTGGAAGGTGCCATGGCTGAGTGTTCTAATGCCGAAGAAGCCATAGAAGTTTGCACTGATTATTTGGGAGATGCTACCATAATTGGAATGCAATCAAGTGTTAATACTGAAACCAGGGCTTTATCAGGTGCTGTATTTGAATGTGTTGATAGTGTTCTGTTGGAAAAAGCCCATCTCATAGTGTTACATAATTTAGATGAAGTGGAGCCTTATGTCATGTAAGAGTCTTCCTTTACTCTCTTGTAAATTTTGTGTATTTCTGTTAGTTTTATGTAACTCTAAAAACAAATTCATTTGGTGCAGTGAGCACATGACATATTTGAAAAATAAGCATCGGAAAAGCAAGAAAAAGGAAAAATGGATAGTCCAAGAGCACCGTAAGACATTTAGTGAATGGTTCCGCCAGCGGGTAAGCTTTTTATATTCTCATTATTAAACAAATGTTTAGTTTACTTTGGTTACTCTGTTTTACATCATATTGTGTTTCCAGGTGGCACATGATCTTGAGAGTGAGGTTAATGGCATACCTGAAACATTACGGTGGATGGCAGATGGACCTTCTAAACAAGTACCGAAGTTCCAAGGTTATAGAATTAACGGAGTCGCTTTTCATACCCACAGTCGAGATGATGTACATGCTTGTCAAAACAGTGGTGTTAAATTGATGGCAAAGACATTTCAAGTTTCAAGTTCAAAGGACCAAAAACCAGTCACTACAAATCTGGGATTCTATGGGGTTATTCGAGAGATTTGGAAGCTGAACTATGAGGGTTTCATGGAGACAGTGTTTTTGTGTGATTGGGTCAAAGACCATAATGGCCTAAAAGTTGAGCGTGGAGGGCTAACTTTTGTAGATCTTAGTAAAATAGATCGCGAGACGGACCCGTTTGTGCCTGCTACTCAAGTCCAACAAATATTCTATATTGAAGACCCATCTGATGCAGCATGGTCTGTTGTATTAGACATGCCTTGTAGATTTTACAATGATGATGACTTAGAAGACATGGCCATTGACCACCAACCTGTCCATTATGACATACCCCCTACTGATAATTTAGATGTGTTGGGCGAGGTTGAGGGGGGCTTTTTGCGACCTGGGGATGAGGGTATCTGGGTTGACACTTGAAGGGTTTTAGAGAAGAAAAGATTTGTCCTATTTTCTATATTGATTTGAGAATTTGAGTATCAATTGATATGTTCTGTATTTGCAATGAGTAAATCTTCATTAAACATCTGATTTCATCATTGTATATTACTCTGTTGACTAAATAAGTGATTGTGTTAGCATAGCTTTGATTCATAGTTCTTTCTATGTATATAATGCTTTGCTTATACCTTGCAGTATGGCACCACGAAAGGCAAAAAGCATTGGCACAAGCATTTCAGGCAAGGAGAAAGCTAAAGCCACTCCATCAAGCTACTCCTACTCCATCAAAGACAACAAAGATATCAAAAGGTACTTCTCCTATTAGAGTTACATCGCCAAGAAAAGCAAAGATTGCAGCTGTTGAAACCAAACTGTAGATTGAAAATGAGCTAGTGTTTCATAGTGAGGATGAAGCAGACGTTGACCTTGAAATGGAAAAAAGGAAGGAAGTAGCCAAAAAGCTTCTCACTAAGCAAGCTAAAGGCAAGGCAAGTCCATCAAGACCAGCAAAGAAAGCAACAATCACCTCTCCTATAAGAGTGACTCTGCCAAGGAAAGCAAAGAATATTGCTGCAGAAACCAATTTGCAAAGTGAAAAGAGAGAAGAAGAGCTTGATAGTGATGATGAAGTAGGTGTTGACCCTGAAATGGAAAAAAGGTAGGAAGTAGACAAAATGATTCTCCTTCAGCAACCTAGAGGCAAGTCAACTCCATCAAAGAGTGCTGGGTCCACTTCCACTCCATCAATATCAGTAAGGGCTCCTAAGAGGAAGCATGCAGCCATTGAAACTGATTTTCCAGTGGAAGAGGAAGAAGTGATTGATAGTGATGAGGAATTGCTTAGAAGTTTTGATAGTAAAGGTCATGGTAGAGGCATTGTTACAATGGAAAGGGTTACGAGCAGAAAAATGATGGGAGTGAAGGCTGAGATAGAATATAACAGAAAGGGACAGCCACTTGGAAAAGCAGCAACAAAAATGCAGTCATATATTGGGGCTCTGACACGTCGAAAGATCTTAATTACTCATAAAAAGTGGTCTGAAGTGCCCTCTGCAGAGAAAAATAAAGTGTGGCACTTGGTTCAGGTAGTGCCATCTTGATGAACATTTAGGGACTTTGCTATTTGATTTTATAATTCAAATATCACACACTGATCTTTTCATTTCTGTTTGTAGCAAGCTTTTGATCTGGGACCAGAGAGCAAGCAGAAGGTATTGGCATCTGCAGCAGACAAGTGGAGGGTTTTCAAGTCCAATCTCACTACTAAAATCATTCTTCCTTTAAAAGATGAACCTGAGTGGTTAGTAGAACCTCCACCTATGTATTCCATTTCAAAGCCTGATGGGACTAAATTTGTGAAGTCAAGGTTAACAGATGAATGGAAGGTAATGCTTTTAGCTCTAGGAGTCTTTATCTTGTGAGTTCATGAGATTTTTTATCTTATTGTGCCTTAGGAATCCTTTTTTTTTTTTTTTTTTTTTTTTTCTTTTATAGGAAACACACGCGGTTCAATCAGAGAGGCGATCGAAGAATAAATATCCTCATCGCATGTCTCGTAAAGGCTACGCTGGTTTAGAGGCAAAATTGGTTAGTTGAGATTACTCATGATGTTTCAATTATCGTTAATTATTTTAGTTATCAAATCAAGCTGAAAGTGTTGTATTTTATTGTCATAGTTAAAAACAACGGATGAGAAAGATATTGATAGATGTACATTGTGGACCAAAGCACGTGCAGATAGGAAAGGGAACATAGTAGATTCAAATGTGGCAGAGATGGCTAAACGAATTGTAAGTATTACCTTTTCATGATATGCTCTTATTTGGAACATTAAGTAGATATAGACTATCATGATTAAGTACAATATGATTTTTATGTGTTTCAAGGATGAGTTGAGGGAACAGTGGAAACAGCTGGGACCTCAGATATTGTCACAATTGCTTTGGGAACTCCCGAACATGGTGGGCGAGTGAGAGGTGTAGGAGCTTATGTAACACAAACTGCATTTTTCAATCTTCCCAAACCACGTAGGAAGAGTCATCAAGAGAGTATCAGGAGGGTAATTACTGAAATGAATGAGAAGCACAAAGAGGAAATGCTAGAGTTTAAGGCTCAGATGGAGATCACAATGGAGGAAAGAATTAAGGAAGCTTTGGCTGCAAAAGGTGAAAAATCTCCCAAGGATTCCTTGGCTGCAAAAGGTGAAACAACTCCTAAGGGGACTGAAGCTACAACAGGTGAACCAACTCCCAGGGAAACTGAAGCTACAAGAGGTGAAAAATCTCCTCTTACTCCTAGTAGTCAACCTCCCAATACGTCAGAGAAAGGAAGTTGTAGTGCAACGAACATAGGGTCACCAAAGAGCATAAATCCCACTTTCCCAAAGCGGTTGGATATAGTTAATTTTGACAAGGCTAGAACTCAAAAGTTGAAGGTACTTATGTAATTTGTATTTCAATTTTTCATGATTCACTTTTAATCTTCTCTATACTTATTTACACTAAATTTCTTATATCATGAATTTAGGTGAATGGAGATGTTCGTGCTTTGGCATTAGGATCCACTGATAATATTGTTGCTCATGCAACAATCATTGAAGGAGATACTTGCAAGACTATACACGGAAGGCCATTGGGAAAAGGCAATGTGCGAGTATCAATATTTTCAGTGGTGAAGGAAGATGCTTTACTGCCATTCCCTACTGGAGAATTCCAAACTGTTGTTGATGCAGTAGGCAGTTTTGTTGCATGGCCAAAACACTTGGTCTTAACTCAGAACACAGAGGTATTAATAATATCTATATTTCTTTCCAGCATATATTTTCATTACTTCTAATATGGTTCTGATCCAAAAAGTTTGAATGGCTTACCATAGAAGCAGAAGCACAAGGAAGATGCCCTACCAAAATTGAATCCTGAAGCAGATCCAATGGCACTGAAGATTCTATGCGCATATGCAAAGAAAATGGGCGACAATTCCATCGAAGTACCACTCGCAAAGGAGGTTTTTGGTTATGATTGCAAAGTTTATGTCTTACCTGAAGATATTACTCAATTTGGTACCATGAGTCAAATTAGTGGTAGCTGCATACGTGTGTACATAAGGTATATCAACTCACCATAGTTTTCTACCCTTGATTGCTGAATTTTGTGTTTTTTTTTTTTACAATTCTACTTGCTTATAATCACTAGGTACCTGTATGATGTTTTGGAAAAATCAAGCATGTTAAGTTTAGTGGGTTTTGTTGACCCTGCTCGAGTTGGTGCAAAGGGTTGTGGGACTGTCACTGAACGGTCGAATAACATAGCAAATGCTCTCAAAAATGTGGGTCCTGACCAGATTTTCATGATTCCTTATAATACCGGGTATGATGCCACAAAGTCTTGAATCTAACTAGATGATTAATAAAGTGTGAATATATTTGATCAATGATTATTGTTTGTTAAATATTGATGTGTAGTGGTCATTGGCTCTTGACCGTTCTAAAGCCAGAGAAAGATATTGTCTATGTCTTAGACTCACTGAGGCATCGGTTGCCTAGTGATGATTGGAAACTGGTTGTTGAAACGTAAGTACATTTATCAATATGTTTTGTATATTTAGATGGTGAATTTTAAGTTATGTACTAATTATCTTTCTTGTTGAAGTGCTCTTAAAATATTCCATGGTGCTAGAAAGAAGCGAGGTGCCAAAAGTATTCAGTGGAAAGTATTGGCGGTATGCTCCCCTCTTTGCATATCATGTATACTAAATCCGTGGAGAATTTTGCATTTGCTGTTATGTCATTAATATTTATGTTCATCTCTTTAGGGCGTTCCTCGACAACCAAATTCAACAGAGTGTGGCTACTTCATCATGCGATTCATGAAGGAAATAATTGCAGATGTCAACCTGGACTTTTCAGCAAAGGTTATACCTCTATTATGTTTTTAATGTGATGTGAACGTTATCCAGATTTATCTGTTCCGGTTGTATTTAGGGTTTAGGTGCCTTATATCTAATATCATAATATTTTCTAGCTTTATATGCATATGTTCTAGTTTTTTTAATGTGATACATTTCTAAGGTCTATCATATTTTCTTGTTCTTATATCTTCTTTCATATCAGAACATTTCCAGGTTTATATGTTCCTGTTGTATTTAGAATATTTTCCAGGTTCTCTCTTATTTGGCTTGATTGGAAAGCTGTTGTTAGTTAGATTGGGGGTGGTTTGGGACGAGTGTGCTTAGATGGCTATGGTTTAATCGTCGGTTGTAATTTTAGGATGTGAACTTTGTGTTCATGCCTACATTTTAATTGTTAATGCAATGAAACTCATTTTTTTTCCTCAAAAAACGAATATGTTCTAGGTTTATATGCCTATGTTCTGTTTTTTCTAATGTGCTATGCACATTTCCACGGTTTATCATATTGTTCTTGTTCTTATGTCTTTTTTCAGAACATTTTCCAGGTTTATATGTTGTATTTATTTGCCTAATGTCTCATTTCAGTGGGAGAAGAGGAACAATTCAACATACACCCAGATGTAGATTGATGAAGTTCGAAGTGAATGGGCAAACTTCTTGAGCAGTTATCTATGAAGAGCATGAACTTGGCTTAGGAAGATGTGGTAATTTTTTGCAGAATTTGGTGACCTACAGAACAACATGAACTTAACATAGGAAAATTTGGTAATTTTTTGCAGAATTTGGTGACCTACAGATCAGTATGTTTCACTTATGGTATTAACTTTGGGTAGATTCTAGGTGCATTTTCCAGCAAAATATTTGTGAATGGTTGCTGGGCAAATTGTACTCAAATTGCTGGGCAAATTGTACTCAAATAGAGATTGAATAGTTTGATTTGATAATTGTCAATGATAATGGCTTCATTTGTGAATGGTAATGGTTGATGCTATATACCTGTGGATTGAGAATTGTGAATTGTGAATTAGATAGGTTAAGGAAATGGTGGATCCCAAAATTGGACCGCCTATTGCAATTTTCAGGTTTTGGTTGAATCAGCGTACAAAAAATAGAACAGACAACGATTTATACCAATGAACAACTATTGTCTACAAAGGAAAAGACAACAGTTTAAACGTACAAAATGTTGTCTCATAAGCAAAAAGATCACGCTTAAAAATTATTGTGTTGTTTATTACCAAACTACACAACGGAGTAAAAAACCAAACGTTGTCTTAAAATAATAAAGATGACGGTGAAATACAATAAACTGTTGTCTATTATAATACTAGAAAACAGTTTTAAGTTGTACATCGTTGTCTATAAAATCTACAGACAACGATTTTTCACCGTTTTCTTAACGGTTTTGGTTATACATAGACAACGGGTTTCCACTGTTGTGTATGGCCTTTCGTGGCCTAGTGATGACTAGCCACTGAATTTATGCATGATATGAAGGGTATGTTTAGGTATGTAATTTGTGTTGGTGTAATTTATGTTGTAATTACATAATACATGTGAAGAAGCATACTATGCATCTAGATGAAATTTTTATTGTTACGATAGCAGGGGACCTTAGACTACCAAATGATAGCAATAATGGGAAGAAGAATAATGATGTAAGTGTAATCTTCGTTATTTTGAACAATTTATCTCAGTGGAATAATTTTCTGATGTGTTATTGGTCTGATTTCACTCTTTGGCTTCATGTTGAATAGTTTACTGTATATCTTTGTATAGTTTTATCATTAAGGGCCAAATAGGTAACTGATATATGTATCCTAATGCCAATAAACATTATAGACGACGGTTAATAGACGAGGGTTTCTGGAAAAACCGTCGTAAACAAAAAAAAAGACCATGCTCTAGGCCGAAAGCGTCATCTATAAGCCCAAATTTGGTAAATTTAAAGCTAATAGACGATGGTTTTTACAAAACCCGTTGTTCAGAAAGCAAAATATCAAAACACGGAAGACACTATTTACTTAAAATTGAAACCCTAAAATTCCTTCCGTGTCCCCGTTAGTATTTGAACGCTTCTTTCTTTCACAAACCCCTATCTTTTCTCTCTCTCCTTCGCGACATTCTCTCCATCTGCTTTCCAAGCCGTGCGACCTTGGTTACTTCCTCTCCAGGCGATGAACTTCGTCGGCGACTCTCTTCAGTTTGGGAACTGTGATAAGAAGTTGGACTCGGAGGCTGATTTGAGAATCGGTCAGTGGCCGTGCTTGGTTAGCGGAGTGATTGAGTCCCGAATTGGGGTTGAGAATTTAGAGGTGTTTAGGGTTTTTGAGGATAAGGTGAAATGTCAAGGAATGATAGCACAACATGCATTTTAGGATGAGATCTTTGTAGTGATAACTCATGGGATTTGTAGGAGTGCTTTTAGATTTATTCTTGGATGTGGGTAATTGCTAGTGCCCGTACTTGGGCTGTTGTTTTGATGGGCGGAAAGATGGCTGCCTATGGTAGGTTGGCTAACCGGGCAGTGATGTTTTTCTGATATGGATTTGCGGGTTGGACATAGGGAAGAAATTTTATTGCTTTAAATTTAAAAAAGACAGGTTGTTCAGAGTTTACTGAATGAGGTTAGCAGTGCAATTATAGTTACCTCATAGAAACTAATGCAAAACACAAATTACATTGAGGTACCTGGTACTCTTGTCTTTGGAAATGGATACCATAGTATAGGTAGAGGATGCAAGGAATATTTTTGGAAAGTAAAGTAATGTGGATTCAATGGGAATAATAGATACCGGCCTTGAAATTGGAAGAAGGATTGAAAAGACCATTCATCATGTTGGTAATTTTGGAAGAAGGATTTGATGGTGTTTAAGCATGTTACTTTTGTCTAATTTCATATCCGCCCTTTGTTTGAAGAACATGGATACTCTGATCAGGGATAAGATAACGGGATCAATAGCAAGGTATGTGGTCGCTTTAGTTTGCTCTTTACTTGGTGAATGTCAGAGTAATATGTTTGGATGACTTGGAATGTGGGGTCTCTTTCAGATTAAGTGCATGTGCTGGATATAATGTGGGATGGTCTATGAGAGATGGATGATTACTGGATTTAACAGTTTCATATTTGCTAATTACATTAGTTTTGGGTATCATTTAATAATACATAGGGCTGGATATGCAATTAGCAGAAATTTGACGGTTTCGTTTTGTATTTGACAAAATGGTAAGTTTTTGTTAGTCGTTTGCTAATATAAGCAATTCTGCAAACTACTGTAGAATTGCATTCCTTATGCTTTAGCGTGGTTTCTTGACTCCTAATTAATCCTAGGCTTAATTGCATTTAGACAATGCTAACATGTGGTATCAGAGCCACAAAATTAGGACCTAAACTCGCTAATCAAAGATCAATATTGAAGAAATTGGTTGTTGTTTCCGCTCCAAATCTTCAAGACTTGTTTCTTTACTTTTGATGCTGGGTAACTCTTTGTCAGATAGAATATTGAGCCCTGTCGTTTTCTGATTAAGCAATTTACTGATCTGATGATGTTATGATCGATATCCTGTTTTTCATTTGTTCATATTGTGATATGATATCAGTTTTGGTTATGAGTAAATGTTATTTCTCTTCATGTTCTTGATGTGTGTGTATATATATATATATATATATATATATATATATATATATATATATATATATTGCATACGTTCTGTAATCTAATACATTAAAAATCATATCTTGTTAACATGGTTTGATCAATGGAATTTGTTGTAGAGAGTTAATGTTTAAAATCAACATATGCTGATACATGAGTTGATGTTTAGAAGGCAGGGTGATTAACTGCCAAAGTGGTTGATTATGTTTTGAATCTTTTACAAGTTCCAATGCCCAAAGTTTTTGTATTAGTTCATCGTTTGCTAATATCATCAATTCTGCAAACTACTGCAGAATTGCATTCCTTATGCTTTAGCATGGTTTCTTGACTCCTAACTGATACAATTGTCCCCAACATATTGTCAGTGGAATGAGGTGGACCTAGTAGTTCCGGGGCACAACAAGGAGCAAGGCACTTCACATTGGAGGAGTTAGACCAAGCTACCAAGCATTTTGCTGAAAGCTGTCTCCTGGGATTGAAAACAGTCTACCATATAATGAGAGCTTGTTTCAATGCATATGATAAGTGTACTTTGTAAAGATCATTGGCTTAGTATAGGATAGAGTTTTGGCTAAGCTGCATGGAAAATTCAAATGTTTGTATAGAATCAATGTACTTGGTAGTTTGTAAGCCATTTATGTTATGAATATAGTTTATATTCTCTTTGGGATCAAAGTATTGTACTTGTTGAAATTGGAAGTTTATTAATGATCATTGAAATGTTTGTATGGAATTTTTGCACACAATAGAAGTACATCAATGCAATGGAGTGGCACCAAAACCTGAAAAATTTTAAATGACAGTTATGGTTATTATTGACGACGGTTTTTCACCAAAACCGTTGTCTATAGCTGTTATAGACGATGGTTTTGGTGAAAATCCGTCGTCTATTGTACTTATAGACAATGGTTTCTTATCAAAACCATCGTCTATAGTTGTTATAGACGATGGTTAAAAAAACGTCATCTATCATATTGTTATAGACGAGTCTCAATTAGACGACGGTTTTGGGAAATCTGGACGACAGTTTTTCACAGTCATCTATAAATTTTTTGGCAAAGTGCTTATTTGTTTTTCAGTGGTCAGATTTATGATCTTCAGGTCTGGGGTCCCTCTTTATGGTGCAAAACCTACAAAGTGTTCAACAACAGCTATTTTTGAATGGAGATCTGTGTAGCATGTATGTACTAGTGCTTGTAGATTAAGAAACTAGAAATTCTGAAAAATCATTTGTGTTGGAACTTATACTTTTGTAAATCAACTGTTGGGGTATTTGCAAGTCAATTTTATGTGTGTGTGTGTGTGTGTGTGTGTGTGTGTGTGTGTGTGAATACTCAGTATGGATTGAACGGATATTTGCAAATGCAGTTTTGGTTTGTGAATAAGAATGAATGTGCAATCTAGATTATTAGCTTAGGTGGATCCAATTTACAAAAAATGGATGAAAAAAATAAATAAATAAATTCTTTGCAAATACTGTAGTGGATGGATGTGTGAATGCAAAAGAAGTGCACTTCATTCGTATGCCCCAAGTTAAGCGAGCATTAGCTTGCCAAGAGGATGGATGTAGCCCAGAAAATGAAGGTGCACTATGCCAAAAACCGTTATAGACGACACTGAGAAGACGACACTCTTTTAAATATCCGTCGTCCAAAAACTATAGAAGACAGTTTGAGCCAAAAGCGTCATCTATTGACTTAAAGTTGGTCTCAAAAACACAAATCTTGGTAAATTGAGAATATATCGGACGACGTTTATTAGAAAGTGACGTCCAAAAGTTAAGTTTGCAAAGTGGCAATGTTTTCCAAAAGTAGAAAACCCCAGGCTTTAAGCGGATCTTCTCTCTACACACCTCTCAAAACACTTAACCCCCAAAACATCGACTCTTCCCAGACCTCAACCTAGCCAAATCTCTTGGATCCAGACCTTCAATTCGAGAATTCCTCTACCCACACATCCATTTTATCAATTCTAACCTTCTATAACATTTTAATTTACAAATGAAACACTACTCCCCAAAACTCAACCCCGACATTTGCCTCTGCCAAAAACCCGATTCCATCAGCCAACCTCTCTTCCCAAAACCCAATTGTATCTCATCAGCAGATCAACCGACCTTTCTGCTAAAACCCGATTCCACCTCATCAGCCGACCTCTCAGCCGCCGACGCCTCTCTACAAAAAACTAGAAACCCGCTTCCGTCGTCATCGCCAAACGCCCACCCAGAACCTGATTCATTGTCGTCGCCGTCGCCGTCGCCTAACTCCGAGCCCAGAACCCGATTCCTTGCCGACCAGCCAAAGATGATTGAAATTGCCCCCAAAAAAGTCGAATTGAAGTTAGGGTTTTAGCGTAAAACGCCTCTTCCCTCATCTACCTACACCGATGCCGAAAAGAGATGAGTTTGAAAGAGCACCATCACCGACCATCATCCTACGCGACCCTCAAAGCTACTCCCACAAAGAAGCTACTTCCCATCGACGAGAGCTCACTCGATAACCCGGACGTTGGGCTGTTTCTGTTGAAGCTCGCTCGGGACACCATCGAGGCGGAGTTTGCTCTGTGGTTCGGGTTGTTCGCAGCCTCGCAGCAAAACGAAATGCAACATCGAGAACGTGTGGAAGGCAGGAGCAGAAGCGCGACGCTGAGGAACGCGAGAGCTTCGAGTGTCGCCTCCTCAAGCCTACCTCGTTCCGTAAGTTCCCAATCCCCAATTTCTCTATCCAGGGTTTAGGGTTAGTTTAGGGTTTCCTTTTTGTGAAATTTGCTTGATTGATCCACTGACCATGTGACATTGATTGCCAATTGCAAAAGGCAAGAGCGTTTGGAGTTCATTTTCGACTCCGGGTTGTCATCGGTCAACCTAGCGGTTCCGACGGTTTCAAAACCCTATAATATATTGCTTTAATAACCTCAATTTCATGAAATTCATTGTGTATCAATAGAATTCAACACTACTGCCGCTGCTGCAGCTCAGGTTTTGATTACCGAAAAGTTTATTGTTTTCGTGCTTGTGCATTTGTATGGTTTGCTAATACTTGCTGTTAGTGTGTAGAGGGGGACTTTATTAGGTTGATGTTAACATTTGTTTGACACTACCGCCCTTCTGTTTGCATTCAGGTACCAACAGACTTATATGCTTGGAATCTGATAATGAGTTGGAAAGTGGGCATGGAAGGAAAATGACGAAAGAGAACGAAGCAGTCACTAGTGTCTTTGGTGCAGTCAATGACATAGATTGGAGCTCTAGATATCTGGAGTCCACATGTTCTTTGGGTATTTTAGTGTTGTATCTTTCTTTGTTTATGTTATGGTTGAGCGCTCCTTTACTTATCAGTTTTGAATTCTAAAATTGTTTACTCCAATGCCTGCAATACATGCTTATTAGGAGGTTCTGATCTGCCACAAGGCAGTTCCTTGCAGTCTACTTCTATGCAAGTTGATATTAATCAGGTACTTTGACATGATGCATTGTCCCAGATTTCGATTTTTTTTTTCCTTCAAAAATTACTCTATTGTTTCTGGGATTAGCAATACGCTAGACTTTTATCACAAATTAGGGTCAGACATTATTGATGAGTATGCGCGATCCAAAGATTACTCTGTCCTGTAGATTGAGAGACATGCTTCTCATCAAGTGTGTGCTTTGTTTTGCTAATTTCTTTCTGAGGCTTGTACTTTCCAGAATATAGGCAAATACGTGGTTCCAGACAATAAATCTAAATGACAGAGTAAGATGTGAATTGTTCATACTAAAATCTAGGGTTACCCTCGGATGCATTATGTGCTTGGGGCATGTGGTTTTAGTTCCTTGTATATCAGTTTGCTGGTCTTTCTCGATATTATATATTACTGTTGGAGTTATTGTGTAAGTAAGTCTCAAATTGTATTGGGCTATGAGCTGTTTGGTTGGTGCTGCTTCTTGTTGATTAGGATCCTTGTACAATTAACCAACTTAACCTCTTACATATGGCCCTTTATAATTTCCAAATGCATATATACATCACCCTTACGTGATATGTATTGTGGAGTTTGGCTATTTTGTTGGGGTTTTTATTGCTTTCTAAAATCTGCTGTTTCATTAGGTATTCATGTCATTCTTTTCCTACCAAGACCATTTGAAAAATTGGTTGAATGAAGCTCATCGAGGAGATGATGCTTGCTCACGATAGACGTCTGATTTTGGGGTATGTGTGCATGAAGTTTTAGAGAATTAGGATGGAGTACTAATTTTTGGGGATAGTTGATTTGCTGCTTGGTTGGTAGATTATGTTGGCAGCAGTTATATGTCGTACAATTATGATCTTTTGATATGCTTGGTTGGTTGATTGCTGGCAGCAGTACCATATATGTAGTACAATGGTCTTTTGGTATCAATTTTTTGAATACAATCACCTAAATCACCTTTCAATGTCTTTTACTATTATATGTAGTGCATTTGGCTTGTTGATGATGGTTTAATTACATTGAACATGATTTCTATCATATTTTGTATATAGAACAGGAACTTTGCAAAAAATGTGCCCACAAAACAGGCTAAAACAATTCGGGATGACGTTTTCTGAATCCCCCTATCAGTTTAAAGACGGCAGAAAACATAAAAAAAACGTCGTTTAATTCCATAATAGACGATACTCTTTACAAAAAAAAACGTCGTCTATTGACTAAATAAACGACATTCATTATTTTGAAAATGTCGTATAAAGACGACGAAAAACATAAAAATACCGTCGTCTAATGCCATAATAGACGATACTCTTTACAATAAAAATGTCGTCTACACACAAAAACAAATGTCGTTTATCGACTACATAAACGACACTCATTATTTCAAAAACGTCGTCTATGGCTATAATAGACGACACTCAAGCTCAAATTCAACAATTTTTGCTTCCTTAGACGACACTATTACTTAAAAAAACGTTGTCTCATTATAATATAGACAACGGCTAAAAGAGTGTCGTCTATTAACTTGTAATAGACGACACGGCCATTTACGACGGTTTTTGCTATATGTGGACGACGGTTTTTAGCCGTCGTCTATAACATTTATTGGCATAGTGGTGGAGAAAACAGCCATGTGTTGGTTGCATATAAGTTGTCTTCTAGGAACAATAGATTGTTCTTCCAGGAACATCCGACTGTTCTTCCAGGGACATTTGACTGTTCTTCTAGGAACAGCTGTCTGTGCTTCCAGGAATAGCAGATTGTTCTTCCAGGAATAGCTATGTCATACAAGATGGTTATAAGTGGATAAATAAAAGTAATAAGACTATCATATGGTGGTAATCTATAAAGAAGACAATCATAACATAAACTATATGAGTAAATCAAGGTCATACAATGGTCATATGATGGTTATATGATGGTCAATAGTGGATAAATTAAGATTATATCAAGGTCTTACTTCCATAGCACTTACCCTCCTTTTCAATGATACATTCACCCACAATGTCCATATCATTGTTGTCCATCTTGTCAACGCATAAATTGATTATACAATTTTGTTAAATATGGTCAGATGATGGAGAGAATTGGGTAAATCAGAAGTCATCTGATGGATCAAAGCAAATTTGGTACTCTAGGTATGTACATTAGGCACCATGTTAGATTTGGCTCCTCTTTCGAGAGCCTATTTATTGAGGTGGTGTTGAGGTGACTTTTGTCAAGCGACGACGTACAATGATCAAAACTATTCATTTTATAAATTATCTAGTAGTTGAATTCACGTATCAAGCACAAAACATATAGTTGAGGTTTATTCAATAGTATAACTCCATATCTGACGGTATAACTACATATCATGTTTATATAACTCCAAGTCCCACTAACATATCTCCATACCCATCGATATAACTCAGTATCCTACTAATAAAACATCATATCTCAATAGTATAACTCCATATTCACCGATATAACTTCATATACCAATATAACTGCATATTTCTTGGGTGTGTACGTAATGCTGTTTAAAGCAAATACCCTACAAAAACTAGTAAGCACAGTAGCACTAATGTTGTTTAAAGGGTAAATTACAATTTCGTACTCTGTGGTGTGGGTCAAATTTCAAAATGATACCTGTACTTTTTTTTTCTTGCATTTTAGTACCCTGTACTTTCAAATCCTTACAATTGTGTTCCACTTCTTGTAGAATCGTCAATTTTTTATTGTCCCTAGATGAATCGATGTACTTTTACCACCCGTTGTAGACCACAGATGACAGGGAAGAGTGAATATATGGGCTCCATATAGTCCACATCATCACTGAATAACAAAAAATGGACGATTTTACAAAGGGTGGAACACAATTGCAAGAATTTGAAAGTACAGGGTATTAAAATGCAAGAAAAAAAAAGTACAAGTATCATTTTGAAATTTGACCCAAATCAAGGGGTGCGAAATTGTAATTTACCCTTGCAATACCCTTCAAAATTCTAAGTTCAGTTTTGTGTGGACTGTAACCAGGGTTTGAAATATCAGAAATGTCGACCGATATGTCGTCGACATGTCGTTTTTTCAGGCCGCCGATATGGAAACGGGGGGTGAAGCGTGAAGCTTCCCCCGTAATCAGCGATGTCGGCCTATGTCGATCGATGTCGATGATGTCGACAATGTCGACCGACATATCGGTGAAAGTCGGCAAGCCTGGTGAAGAGAAAGAGCTGGTTTTGTGTACACGAGCTCTCTGCAAACCTCTCGCGCATCTAGCTCCGCCGCCCTTCTTGTCGACCATGGTAATTAATCTATCAATTTCATTCACTTCGATTTGAACAAAAAGTTCCAACTTTTATAACTGGTTTGATTGATTTTAGCTCCTCGTGCTTTTAAATTTCGTGGGTTTTGATCAATTAGAGTAATACTGATGAATTAATGATGAAAGATCATGGCTTTGTGGGTTTCTGTTTTAGGGAGTTTTATGGGGTTTTGGTTCAATTGTTTGGTAGATTGCTCTGTAACGATTATGATGAAGTTCCGATCGTTTTGATGAACGCAATATTCAAAGCCCAAGTTTTGGCTATGAAACTTGGTAAAGCATGCTCGGATCTGGGTAGTTTGGTTGATGCACGCCAAGTGTTCGATCAATTTCCTCAACCAGTGACCATTCTGTGCAATGCCATGATTTGCTGCAACAAGTGCATTAGGGAATTGCTTCTTGTAGATGTTTTTGGCTTGAAGAGTCTTGTCATCGAGAGAGCTCTTCATTGAGATCGTTTACTTTTAGTTCTGATTAATTTGATGGCAATGTTGACATCTCAGGTGACAGACTTGAAAAATTAGAGACCATGTGGCCGGTTGGTAACCGAACCTTAAGTCACCATTTGTGCTCCAAATCTCAAGTCGGCAGAATCTTGGAGATTTGATCTGCTTGGAGAAGGCTGAGATTTCTTCCCCCTTTAGTTGCTGTAAATTTGATGTCTTAATCTCAATGTTGGATGGTGTTGTTGATTATTGTTGAATTCTAAGTAAGAGTTATTTGTGTTTATTGAAATTGGTCTTGTGTTTCAAAAGTCTCCCTCCTAACACATTTTTATATAATTCTTTCTGCAATTCATCAGCTTTGACAATGCCAGTTTTAAGTTTCAGAAACATGTAAATGTGAAGCCAAGGTCCAAGGTTAATACACTTACTTATAGCTTATGCTTAAGGGAGTTAAATTCGAGTTGCACAACTCTTATGCTAGGATTAATAGCTCAGATGGTTACGTACTAAACAATTGTGTACAAAACAAATGGTTAGATTGCTTCTACATATATGAACAACTTATAAACTTATATGAGTTTGATGCAATTGACAACGGTGGGTTATACAAGACCCACTGAAGCCACCTCTACGACGAAAATCGAAGTCAAGCTTAAAGGCCAAATGCGATGAAAAATCACCTCTACGATGTAGTTGATCAACTTTAGAGATGCAAAGAAGACATTCTAGACTACTATGGCCGTGCAATCATGAACTAAAATGCTGGTCGACCCATCGATTCGCGTCTGATCCTCCATGATTTGATTTCTCATAGACTGATGTGGAAAAGAAGTCACTTAAGGAAACATCCGGTGAATTCGCGACATTCCAGTCTCCAGTACCAATGGATGTACCGAAGCCAATCCTTCATCCAGTTTTTGAGCAAAGACCACTCAAGGAAGTCCCAGACTCTTTTTGTTGGAAATAATTCATTAGGAGCCACCTTTAAATCCGAAGGTTTCATCTCTTTAAGAAGGGAAGGAAGGATATAATGAACCTCGAAGATAAGGAAGCGAAAGCTCACTCTGCCAAGCCACAATTCTAATGGATAGTCATTGTGGCCCTCTTCAGGCATGGATTATGCCAACTCACTTGGATGATGAAGACGGGAACCCTGATCCCCGTATAGCGCTATGGCTAGTTCGGGCATTTTAGGATATTTATTATATCATATTCTTATCGTATCATCACACATTTTAGGATATTTATTAGTCTTAAACATGCATTGTGAGATGATTAAACACTTCTAACAGTTTCATTCAAAATTTCCAATTTTTAAGCTGATTTCCATCAGTTTCTTTGACGGTCGTCGATATCGATATCGATATCCGAAATATCCGTCGATATATCCGAAAATTGAGCTATCGATATTTTTGTCGACATCGATATTTTAAACCTTGATTGTAACTAATATCAAATCAACTTAAGAATTTCATGGTCCTCTACGGCCAAAAACCCTAGCTTAACTATTGTATCATTTCAAAAAAATGTTACAACCCGTTTCGTGAATTTTCTCGAAAGATTTTGAAATGACTAAAATACCCCTACTTGGTCAACCATTGACTTTTAAATAGTTTGAAACGAAAATAACCAATATTGTACTCTATGTGAAGGGCTCGACGATACGAACGCATCTACGAAGACGGAATCGGATTCCGATTTGTAACGAACGTGTTACGGATGAAAAACGAAAATGTGGTGTTGAGGCCTTGACATGTGGCAGCCCCTGATTGGTCGTTGCCACAGTGGCAACTAATAATTGGTTAGCCCTTTTGGGTTTATTCAAACCCGGACCAAACCGGGTTTCCCAATTTGGAAACCCACAAACCCCACCGCCACTCTCGCAGTCACCACCATTGCCAGCCACGGATCGGACCAGAAACCACCAGAAACAGCTTCCTCTCGTCCTTGTGAACTCGGAGCACCCCACATCGACCTCGAAGACCCAAAAAATTGCCGGCAACAAGCTCGACGGAAACCCGAAGTTGGAGAAAAAAGGGCATCCAATGCTTCTGCCATCGAAAAAGGTTAAGCCCCAACAATAGCAGTGGGAGGATTTCTTGCAGGGTTCCGATAATTTTTCAGGCCAGTACAGTCCCCGGTGAGTACCAATTTTGGTTCCATTGCATTCGTTCGGTTGTTTAGATAGATTTTGACATAAAATGCATTGAAAACGGTTGAGAAATGAAGGTTTTAAGCTCGCCGAAAACAAGAAAAACTCTGGGAAGTTTCATATATAAGAAGCCGATATCTGCGAAGATGTGTGACTATTACTGGTCAAAGACTCGAGCCACAAGTAAGTCTTGTACTTTTCTTCACTTTAAACTTTTATTCTGCCTCTACACCATAACTCATAACACATTTGTTTCACTGTATAGGGATCCATTTGACATATTTTGGAGTCTCCATAACCAATTTTGCCACTTATGTTGGTAGTTCTTCAGCTCCATCATCTTCAAGAGTCTTCGAGGCTCAAATGGCAAAGGAAGCACCTTGATCATCAAATGTGCCACCAGTTCACATTTAAGCTGCAGAAACCTATGTGACTCAGACGATGTCATGCATACCATCTTTGTTAGGGAGAAGAGTTAATTCGTGAGTGATTTCTTCCTTTCTTCAAATTTGCTTATCATCTAACTTTCTAATGTCCCCAGAAAAACACTTAATCAAGAGGGCTCACTTAAATATGCAATCGCCAAGAGGGCTCACTTAAATAAGCAATTGCCTACACCCCATATGCCTAATCCCCTTGAAGAAGAAGAAGAAGAAGAAGAAGAAGAAGAAGAAGAAGAGAAGAAGAAGAAGAAGAAGAAGAAGAAGAGGCTCCCCTTTTGCTATATCCTTGTGAATTTGAACTCTTGATGGCAACAAAATGACAACTAGGCTGGGCATAAAGAACTGATCTGTTACAACCCGTTCCGAGATTATACGTGAAATGGCCAAAATGCCCTTGAGGGTCAAACCATTGACTTTTGGACCGTTGGGAATTTCATGTCCAATATTGTACTTTATACGAAGAGCTCGACGATACGAGCGCGTCCACGAAGACGGAATTGGATTCCGAGCTATATCGAAGAAGTTACGGCCAAAAAAAGGATTTATTGTGTTGAGTGGGCTGCCATGTGGCGAGCCCTGAGTGGGCAGCGGGTTGGAGACTTTTCTGGAAAGCTCCAACTGCCCAACCGGGTTTAAAAACTCAGAACCGGTCCAAGTTTCCCAAAAGGGAAACCCGACGCCGTTCTCTCATTCCGCCGTCGATTCTCTCGACGCCGGCGCGGATCGGACCTGCCAGCGTTGCCATCGTCTTCAGCTCGACGCTGCGAGTCCAGAGCACCAAAGATCGGAGCTGGAAACCCCGCAGATCGCCGGCGACGACATCAACGGAAACCCGGAGTTTCCGACGCGATTTCCGGCCACGTCCGATCTGGGTAAGCTCCCAAACCTTCATTTTTGGATTCCTGGGATTAATAGATGAAATTCCATATATGAATCGTTGGAATTGGTTGAGAAATGAGCATTTTGGAGTTCGCCGGAAAACTGGAAATTTTCCAGCGAAAGTTGCAGTTTCCGGCGAACCCGCGGCGGCGGTGCGGCGGCGAAGATGAAGGTTGCCGTGTTCTGGAATTTTCCAGATTCCGGCACGGCGACACTATTCCGGCGCGGCGGCTCCGACGTTCTACTCGACAATGCTGACGCCAGCACCGGTGTGCCACGTCAGCGCACAGTCAGCTGCCACGCGGGTGACGCGTTAGCGCCACGCGGCTGCCACATGGGCGCCACATCAGCACTATTTTAGTGCCACGTCAGCACCAGCTTGCTAACGTGGCAACCGTTGACCGTCGCCGACCGGCCACTTTTCCGACTAGAAACATTGTTTCGGATCCAATGGCGACCTCCATTTCGCCATCCGAGATACGGTTGAACCCCGATTGGGCAAAGCATCGGAGTTAGGGTTTCGAAGATGGTAGTTGATTATAGATTTTCTGACGGTTGTTTCGTGGGAACCTTATAGGTATCCGAGATCCAGTGAGACGCCATAGGCGAGCAGTGCAGGCGGATGAGCTTGACAGCGTGGAATCACTGTGAGTGGATGGGTTTTGCTTTCTTAAATTGTTGGTTTTATGCCAATTCAGTATATGGTTTATCCATACAATTATACAGAGATATTTATCAATTTTCAGTAGCTTTTCTTATCATAGTGCACCTAGTATCACACGTACATATTAGTACTCGGACTATGGCCATAGGACACAGCTCTCACATCGTCACCTGATCCGAAGACCCCATTTGCTAGCTTTATTTCTGGTGATAGCGGTCCCCGCGCGGGGACTGGGGGTGACATGTGAGGGAGAGTACACGGGGTTTATACATTCAGTTGTACACAGCAGTGCCCTGTGCATTCCCAGGGCACTGGGTGTGGTATATCGTGTGCACTTGAACTGCGAAGACTCTGGTATGTTACAGTTATTTCAGTATTTCAGTACAATATATGTTTTTACAGCAGGGGGTTATTTATACTGTTTTCAGAAATGTTTTCGAAAGCTTATTTGTTTTTCCATCCACTCACCTTTGGGTTTTGCGCCCCCTCAGGGTTTAGTAGCTGAGTTGACTAGAGACGCGAGGAGAGGCAGTTCGATGGCTCTGCATCCGTCCCGAGGGTATAGGGACATTCCATGTTCAGTCCAGGTTGCTTGTCGTTTCCGCTGTTTCTTTTATCCTGTAGTAGATGCTCTGATGTTGTGTGATTGTTGTGTGTGATTGTTATGGGCCCAGTTATGTGTGTGGTGTTTTATTTGTGTGGTTTTGCCGCTTGTGTGAGGGAGTCAAGGCTTCGTCACCCTTGGGGTGATGGCCATACATCCCGGGCCCACTTTTCTGGGACGGGGTGTAACATGATCGTGGATGACCAATGTGGATCTGCTGAAGCAACAAAAGCTGGCCCAATGAATGAAGAGCTAAAGAAATTGTAGTGGTAGCTATGATTTCTTAGCCATTTAAATCTTACATATTGTTCCAGACCCTTAACTGCTGGAGGAAATTCAAATTGAAATTGAAATTTTAGCACCTACTTCTCCTGAGGTTGAGCCCGTCGTTCAGGTAACCTTCATTTATTGTTAACCAATGATTTGAGAGCTCAATGATTCTAAACCTTGACCTTTCCGAGAAGATTACTACGGAACAGGCTGTAGAGGATGAAGTTGATGTTGATCTTGACATGTCTTAAGGTCGAACTTTGTAGCAAAGGTTGAGACTTGTAGGGTCAATCTTTGAATTCTTTTGTTGTCTTGGATTTTAATGCAGAGGTTGAGACTTACTGGGTCCTTCTTTGAATTCCTTTGTTGGCTTCTTCTCGCTTGTCTCTTGTTCAGATCTTGTACAAGTTGGCGACTTAGGAGTTTGCTGATCAAGCTTCATTTGAGTCTTTAATGGTTTGGTGTGAGATCTCGTTTCTGCTTGGTGGTAGCAAAGATCAAAGTGCTTGATAACTGGATCGCTCTTTGATTTTATGAACAATCACTGAGTCCTAGACTTTGGTCAATTGGATTCTGTCATTTGATTGCTAGTTACTTGGTCTCTTACTTTGTGACTTGATAAAGAAAACTCTTATAAGTAACTAATTGGCAAAGCCACTTATTCCACACCAGAAAAGTGACATGCAAACCCTAACATCAAGCTTTGATGCTTTTATTAGTTGAATTGAGTCATGCATTTTGCTTAATTTACTAATGCCTGCCCTTGTATTTTGTGACATCAATTGTTGTGACTTGGTCTTTTGCTCATAAGTTGATGAAGGCAATGTTGATCAGCACTCAATAGACAGAGCCAATTCTTTCACAGCAGCAAAATGGCGGTGCAGCTTTGAAACTGAGCTTCTTGTGTCTGTTGCATGCAATCATGTATCTTTGTTCAATTTTCTGATGTTGGAATTTCTAATTTGGATGTTGTTGTTCACTTGGAGAATTTGATGGAACAAAGTGTATTTGCATTTAATTTGCAAAGCTAATCCTTAGCATTATTTGTGTTTTTGTGCATGGCCTTTTGGTGAAGTGAAACAACTTAGTAGCAATCCTTGGTTGATTCGCATTGCAAGTAATTGCTTTGTCGCTTTCCAATTTTTATCATCTTCAATTTTTTGCTCCATTGATGATTAAACCTAAAAAAACTAAATTTGTTGGGTAATTCTTTCTTCTTTTGCTTGGCTTCCCGCTTATTGCAATGTCAGACAATCACTCATTTTTTACACATGATTGACGAGTAAACAAAATGAATTTATCTCTGCTTCTTTGATGCAAACCGTCTTTAGCTTCAAGTGATGACAGGGATCATTGCTTCCTTGTGTGATCGTTGAAGATAAATGATATTTGTTGATGACGAAATATTGAAAAGCAATTTCATATTGGAATGCATTGTTGGCTCCTTGTCCTTGCTAGAATTGGCGTTGTGCTTGTCAATCTTGTCAATTTGGTCGTTGATGCCCTAAGGCAACTAGAGAAGATTCGAAGTGAGACAACAAGTTGGATTGTTTATTGCCTCCATATGCAATTCAGATTGTTTATCGCCTCCATATGCAAGCAGGATTGCTTATCGTCTGTGTTCTTCATCTTTGGTGCAGAGGTGCTGGTGACTGCTCTGTCCTTTTGCACTTTTGACTCTGTTAGGGAGTGCTCCAATGAGATGATTGTAACATGAGAAACAGTTTGCCTTCGTGCATTCATGGCGGCGTCGGTCATTTGTTATCTTCTTTGGAATGATAGCAACAATGGTGGACATTTGTTAGGCAACTTTCAAACCTAGTTCAAGGATGAGCTTCGTCGGATGGTGGCGGTTTTGTGGCAAAGTACAAGAAACACTTATGGTTTTATACCTTCCAATTTTGCTTGCTGAATGCTGATGGTGCTCTCCTTCACGCCTGGATTTCGACGGTCTTCTAGTGCTCCTCCATCGTGTAACTTCTCTTCTCTTCCATTTCCTCTACTGCGGCTCCTCTTTCTCTGCTTCCTTTTTTATTTTCTTTGTTTGCCTCACTATTTATAGGCAATATAAGAAGATAGATGGCTAAGGATTAGCTTTCACTTTTATTTGCAAATGCAACTAACTAGGAATAATCTCCACAATAACTTGGTTTGTTTCATAACTTGTTTGCTTATCCGATCTTTATTTTTTGTTTAGCACATTGAGTGAGGCCCATCTTCAAACCTTGAATGTGCAAATGTTTTATCCGAATCCACCTGGTTCTTCTTCTCTTTTCAAACTCAACAGGTTACAAACCATTATTTAATGGGTTTTTTTTTACTTCTTCCAAGCTACTCCATGTGGGGTTTATCTAAAATTTACATATTGACTTTTTACACTTTTTTGTGACTTTTTACACTTCAATACTTTTTTAAAAAAAACATAGATTTTATTATTTAAAAGCGAGGAGGGCTCAAGCCCATACAAACAAGGGAATTAACTCAATTGAAGCAAAAATAACAAAGAGGCCCATCAACAGTAACAACAAAATCACTAAAACCCAAACAACAAATATCTACACAACTCCAAAACGCAACACCCAACTGTACGACCCTGTCGAATCTGGCACATTCCTCGATCAAACACGAAGATCAAGAACAAGGACCAATGGGACAAGAGCAGTTTGCACCAGATGTATACATCCCCGACAACGCGAGCGGTCTTCACACTGAAGATTCTTGTTGCAATTTGAGGGGTATACTGGATTACGATCAAAGTGATGGTAAATCTAGGATTTATGAAAGATGGGTAAGAAAAGTGAGAGAGATAGGAAAAGGAGAATTGGGGAGGAGATGGGGATGGAATTGGAATTGGATTTATAGGGGTGTGGTAGATCAATGGAGAGAGCAAATTTGATGTTGTTAAGTAGTATATGGCAAATGATCAAAGCCAACAAAAATATCAAAAAAGAACAAACAATCAGAGGAAACAAAGGACAAAACAAGAAAAGAGGATGAACAATACCACCGATTCTCAGGGCGAGTGAAGAGAACTTTCCAAAAAAAACTTTTTTGGCCAAACAGCAGGCCAAAGCGCGGTCACTTTTCACACTTCAATAATAAACATGGGAAAGGCCAATTAACATTCAATATCTCTGTGGTGGACAAGTACTATTAATCTCACTCCTATGGTGGAAAAACTCTCAATTAGACTCATGTGGTGGGTTTCCGTTAGCAATTCGCACCTAAGCTCTAAGTTTGTTAGTTTTTCACTCCAAATTATTGTATGGACGGTTGTCGAAGCTCGAGATGATTAGGAGCATGTCCTCCCAGACATCCTTGGGCGTGTTGAGACTCTTGACGATCTGATCCTCGTCGACATCGCCATCAATGTTGGTGGTGGTGATCATCATTCCTAAGCTCTTTAGCGGCTTACAACAAGAAATTAAAATTTTGGAAAGAAAAAAAGAAAGGTTAAATGATAGCCAAAGATGATGCTGCACTGAATTTGGAGTGAAAAACTAACGCAGTTAAAGCTTGTATGCGAATTGCTAACCCACCATTGAGGTCTACTTGAGAATTTTTTTTCACTACAGCAATTGAGAGAGGACTATGGGAAATAAATAAGATGCGCCCCTATTTTGTGCATCAAATGCCAAAAAAAGGCACCAAACCGTATTGCACGTGGCCCAACACGAGAGATTATTGTGTAGGACGGGAGTACCACGTCAGCACGTGCACCTTCCATCCAAATTTTGACATCTGTCCAGCTATTTTGTTTTCCCCTAGAAAATGTAATTAAAAGGATTTAGACTCAAAAAGTCAAAAAAGCCCTCGTCAACTCCCTTGCTTCCTAAGAGCATTTCCACCGGGTGATGGCAGGCAAGGGGCAAAGGCAATTCAGTTGACAAAAAATTGCCTTTGGTGAAAAGCTTGTTTCCACCGGTGCATATATTGCCCTTCACTATAGAGATTGGACGGACAGCAGGCAAGGCAAAAGGTGGAAAGCTGCTTGCCTCGCTGCCTCAGGCAAGTGACGTTCTCTCCTGCAGCCCACTCAATCTTTCCAAAGCCCAGACCCCTACTTTCCAAAAATATATCTTGCCATCCACTCTCACGCTGCCACGTGGCAGCTTACATAATCCCTCAAAACATTTTCGTTCGTAACTTATCCAATCCAACTCCGAAACCGATTCCGTCTTCGCTGACACGCTTGTATCGTCGACTGCTTCGCATAGAGTCCACTATTGAATAATTAAAAATGAATTTTATGAATAGTAATTGCCCATGCGCTTGCCTTTTGAGGGTGGAACCAAAAACGAAAGGCGATTATCATTATGGTGGGCCAATCATGAATAGTGCCCACCTTTTGGGAATATTCCTTGCCTTTTGCCTCTTGCCTTTAGGCAAAGGGTGGAAATGTTCTAAGAGATACCCCACCGTCCATTGCATCCATCTCTTCCCGACCAAGCCGCCACCCAACAACTCCTAAATCCTGAAATCAAATCAAGAATTCAATTGATTACTTAATTTCACAAAAAGCCAAACAACCACTCACAGTGATTTTACCGTGATTTTATCGAAACTCCTCCAGGACTACGGCAATTGAGAGAGGATAAGAGGAAAATTGACCTCCAACAAGCCATGGTAGGCATTCTTCACTTAAGAATGGTGGTTTCTGGCCTTCGGAAGAAAGAAAAGCGAAAGTCATGGCTCTCCATGGAGCGGCGCAATGCTTTTTCCTCAGCGAAGCCAAGAGATTGGGGTCATTTGGAGTCATTTATTTTTATTCATGTTTATAATTTGAATGTTAAAATATGAAAATTAGAAGTAATTCCAACTGGGCAAAAACTGGACAGATGTCAAAATTTGGATGGAAGGCGCACTTGCTGATGTGATACTCCCGCCGTACACAGTAATCTCTCGCCCAACACGTCCTTGCAGATTGCCACATGTCGCGGTTTAGTTCCAAGTTTCAATCTCCAACCTCTCAGCCCAACTCGACACGCAGCGCTCTCATTAGCAAACACCTGGCCACAGCGATCCCAAACCGACTCAAAGCTCAAAGTAAAGCCAAATCTTCAGTCCTCACCAATCAGAAATGTGAGTGTTGTTCCCCAAGAACCATAGAATTTCGATTTCCACTACGTATGTGTTCCCAAAACTAAAATCAAAACAAGAACCGAGAGGAGAGTTATGGAGAAGAGGATGTTGCTGGGAGTCCAGAAGAAACGACCCATAAAGCGTCATAAGAAGAAGCTGCTCCAGAAAGTCCTCGATTATCTAATTTCTGACTCGTACATGTTTGCTCCTTTAATCTCTCAACCACCTCATTGTTCTGGCTCCCCCATGAAGACACGGGCTTCTATTCCAGGTCTGTATGTTCATTTGCTATTCCGTTCTGTGGATCAGACTCGGACCCCGGGTTAAATGCTTTTAACTAACCGAGTTACAAGCCATTTCCTAATTTCAATGGTTATGGTGTATTTCTGTTTAAGGGTTTTGGAGATTTTGATACGATCGAGTGGCTGTGTGTGTTTAGGAGTGCAAGTAAAGAAACCCATAAGAGTAAACAACAAGACGTTGCTGAATAAGGTTGGGGACTATCTGAAGTCTGACTCTTACCTGTACGCTCCCCTGCTTGCTCCACCACCAACCAGTTCTAGTAGTCCTCCTCAAGGTATTATTTCCATGTTTCTTTTTCAATTTAAATTTGGTGTTTTGTTTCGACTCCACGTTCAAATGGAAATGCAGTTATACTCAAATTTGAAGTGTTTTGCTTTAGAATTAATGAATATTATGGATTATATAGCTAACACTAGTGTATAGGTTGGGAAGATATCTAAGCTGTAGTCCATTATGAACTAGGATTGAATACTTACTGATGTAAAATACTAATTTATAACACAATGGATTGACATTTGAATGGGAGAGTTAATTTGCAAACCAAGAGATTCTGTGGGCAAAGTTGGTAATTATTACTGACCAAATCTTCAAGAAGAATACAGTTGGAAAACTTTAGGCCTGAAAATTTTGAAATATGCTTAATGAATTGTATACTTGACATTATACTTGGAAAATTTTTCTTAATCATCCTCATGTCAACAAAGATCTATTTACTTTGTTGCATTTGTTGAATTGATCTCTGGAAACTTGTCTGTTCAATAGAAAATCAGAGTTTCGTTGGTTCTTGTGTTGAGCCACGACCAACAGAAGGGAAATCCACCTTGTTGGAGGGGTTGGCAATAGTTGAAATGTCTTTTCATTTGGTAGGCCTTTTATGCTACTGTTATCTTTCTAATGCACTTCATCTATATTCTAGATTGTGTACAATCTAATGCCAGATAGGACCAAGTTTTCAATCAAAAGAGTCCTCAGTTTCTTACATGCCAAATTGAAAAATCTATATTTTTATTCTGTAGATTCTCCATGATACTATTCCATCTTAATCAGCTGAGAGTATACTTGGTGTTATGTGATAAATCATAACAAGTGCAGATGCCGCCGTGTTGGCATTAAAACTTTTAGTTGATGAAATTAGATTTTTTTGAAGATTTTGGTCTCTTATTAGAAAAGGAGTTGCTTGAGCTTGAGTGGGAAGCCCCCCTTTCTTTCTGCTACCTTGTCTTTGTGGTGTTTACTGGGCAAGTTGTTAGGTAGAGATTCAGCTTAGGTTGGGTCTTCCCTTGGGGAAAGGGAGGGGGGTGTGTTAGTACTTAGTGTTAGTACTTAATGTCTATCCCTATGTATGTGTGTTTTATTGAACAATATGACGAATGGATGACAATCCCTCGCTGTTATTTCTGTTTGGAAGTTAATTGAGAGTCTGTCCATTAGAGGGCACTGTATGCGAGTGTGTAACTGAAGTTGGAAAGATACATATGCAGCACTGCCTATATGTAGTGTTTTGTTTTGTTCAGTCTGACTGGAGTAAAAATGGTTGAAGCACTGAATTAGTATCCTTTTATTCCTTGGCTTAGCTTGAACTTTGGGATTGACCTTATGCAAGGCTTCAGCTGAAGATGCTACTTTGGGTCCAGCTAGGATGAAATTTTTGGTGTAAATGGAGGAAAGGGGTTGCATGATATCAGTTCTTCTTTTGATCCCATTACCATATATTACTCAAGTACAGTAGATAGAGTTCTGCTGGTGCTTTTGGCATTATTTTTTGCTTGTTCGAAGCAGAGGACCATGCTACGTTTATGTGGTATCCTAGAACATACAAGTGAAATAGGTACGCAGGAAAAATGGCCTTGCAAACTCTAGAGGTGATTTAAGATTGCTCAGTATCCTAGAACATGCAACTGAAAATACGTACGCAGGAAAAGTGGCCTTGCATGTGAGAAACTCTAGAAGTGATTCAGGCTTACTTAAGATTTCTTGTAGGTTGCTTTTGTTTGTAGTCACTTATTAATGAGTTTGAATCTCACTCTCAACTCAAATCCCATTTCATTTTATGCTTTTCCTATCTTCTATAAAATCTATAGTTTTGGTGCACAGATGAAGAATGCTAGCAAAATGGGAGAGGTAGTCGTAGCTGGCTGTGAACTGCATGTGGCTAGACCCGGAGGATTAGAATCACTTATAGCACACAAGTGGTGAGGATGCCTTGGCAATCCTTTAATTTTGAAAGCTGGACCTTTAAGAACATATCTTGACTAAGGATGATATTTCCTTTGAAGAAGAAGTGATACTGTAGGCAGAAGGTAGTACTTATGCATGAGTTGCGGCAACAAAGCAGGTTGGGAGGCACTATAGTGATCATATCTGCAATGGATGTGCAATACTAACTGTGATAAAAGGAGTCTCAGAGGAAATGGATAGCTTTCCCGGACTTTAATGTTTGGCCTGATGTTTACTCGTCAATGAATATATGCTGTCTGTCATGGTACAGAGTTGATTAGATTATTCTTCTGTGGTTAGCTTGGAGTAGGTAGTGATTAAATAGTCAGCGTTAGTCTTTTTACTTTTCAATGTTATCCATATTCTGTACTGTTTCTGAAACTTCCAAGTTATTCTGCATCTTCAGTTTCAGTGGAAACGACATTAGAAAGCATTTTTATTCAGTTTCCACATCATAATGGTGCAGTATATGTTATTCTAGTATGGTATTCTATTCTGTAGCGGAACACTTTTTTCATTTTGTGAAGTAGTCCTTATGTTTTCTGTGTTATTGATTCTGTAAACCAAAATAACGTTAACTTGAATTTTTCCTCTCCTGAACCTTATAAGTTAGTCTCTCTATTTGACTATGGAGGGACATGAGATGATTTACAATGTCTACAATCTGCTTTCTTATTTTCTTTTGATTCAATTGTTGGAATTTCAGGGTCGTCACAGAACTTTCAGAGGGTCATCACCGTTGCTGTCTCGAAGAGGAAATTATTTGTAGAAGACAACCAATTAAATGAAACAGTTGCAAAGGAGATAGCAGACAATCGAGCCTTCAAGGGCTGCCTCCCTGAAAAAATAATTACAGAGCATCAACCTGTCATGCAGAAGGAAACAGTGAAGCATGTGGTTAACCATAGCTGTCGCTCATCCTCAATATCAGGTGCCCTTGATAACTCCATTTTAAGAGCAGAACCTGATCGCATCTCAAACTTTTGTATTTTTCTGTAGTTGTCGTGTCTCGTTGTTTCTATATGTCAAGGGTTGTATATTTGGTACTCTTGTGGTCCTTTTTTTGGTGGACATGGCTCCTGGGAATAATTGAGTATTTTAAATTAGACTTAGTGGTAGTTTTATCGCATTTTGAACTTGATCTGTGTACAATTTATACTATGTAAGTAAGGATTGGTAGACTTGATTCTTTGCTGTTTAAGTTGTTACCGGAAGTGTATGTGGGAATGATATGCCTTTTGAATTGGCAATCTCTCAGTTCTGGGTGTGTCGTACTCAGATTGATCTCTGAGATGTTGGTTTCATTTTGGCGGTGCAGGGAAAGGAATGCTTGGCTCGCAGCTAAGGAAGCTTGTTGACTGAAAAGATGAGGCATCCTGTCCAAGTTTGAGCGAAATGTACAGGCATTGTTGTAGCTTAATGTGTACCTGTTTGATTAGACACCTTTATGTGTCCTAGTGAATGTTGGAACCATGGACCCTTTGTGTGGTAATAATGGACTAGTACAATAATGCGTTGTGAATTGTAATTGTTTACCTTTTACTAGACTGCTACTATGTATTTCCTGGCACTGAGCGTGTTACATTGCATATAGAATGCTTTCCACTTAACTTACAAAGAAAATCTCCGTGGATCCTATATCCATACATATCAAACTGTATCCTGTTACTAGTTTCCAAAGGATGGTTATTAAACCAAGCACAAGATTGATCATAGCTATGATTCAAAGCAGCCAAATCATCTGCCCATGTTAGCTTCAGGATAAGCGTGTTGGACGGAAGAGACTTGAATTTGATCCATAAGGCACCAAATATCAGAAGGTTGTATGATGGTATAGCGGAAGTGTAGAAATACCGCACAAGGCACCACAGCTCGAAGAACAATTTTTGGCTGCTCACTCTTGAGCAGCCAAGGCTGCTCAACTCCCCCATTTTCACACTTTCTCACAAATTGTTTTCATGATCGGAACCGTTCACTTTATTCATTAACATGTCAAGATCATTCCTACAAAATTTCAATCAAAACGGAGATTATTTGGTTATCTAACTTTGTAAAACATATCAACGGTTCGTTTAATGCCTAATTATACCGTTTATATAGTTCATACGGTTAGATAATCAAACGATCTCCGTTTTGATTAAAATTTTGTAGGAATGATCTTGACATGTTAATGAATAAAGTGAACGGTTCCGATCATAAAAACAATTTGCGAGAAAATGTGAAAATGGGGGAGTTGAGCAGCTTGAGCAGCCAAAAATTGTTCCAGCTCGAATGGGTCATGTGTGTGGTTTTGGTGCAATTCCGCTGCAGCCCAATGGGATCAGAAACCCCAGACCATCACATTGCATGATTTCGTCATAAAATGAAAACAATTTAGATCACTTTATCAAAAAAGGAAGCCAACTTTGTAATCTGATTCTGATGCTGCGCTGAGTTGGTAAAAAAGTAGGAGGGTGGCAAAGGGATACCTAGTACCTTCCCCACATGGAAATTTACTACGTGGCGTCACATCGACCCTTCACATCAACCCTTCACGTGTGATGTTTGATCTAGCGATGGAATAATTGGCGATTGAGCAGGAATGCATCATCACAACAGTACGCGATGGTGACAATTAAATTGTACAGACCAGTCCCTGGTTTGTTTGTTACTGCAGGTTTGACAGTTGGTATGACTTGTTTCGGATTGAATACCATTGTCTCATTGTCTCTGTACAATGAACGCAATTGCCTATATAAAGTACAATTTCTATATAATTATAAAATTAGAATTACAAGATTTTTATAAATATAAAAAAGGTTATTCTTTAAAAATGTATAACTAGTAAAATTAATTTTTTACTTAATTTTTTTCTAAAGATTTTCTTACATAACTTATATTATATCAGTTTTTTCTCTATTACGGGAGTAAATCTAAAATTTATTACTTGACATCAATTTGCATCGAGTTTTTTTACTTGTCTTCCTAGAAAAGCAGTCATGTCACCTAGGCCATCTCTGATATCATACAACAATGGATAAATATTTAACTTCATCTTAAAATTTTATTATTGTATTAAGTATTATATTTTTTTATCTTATTGTAATTATGACTATACATGGGCAAATTCTTAAGAATCGGACTCCAAAAATACATAGTATATGTCAATGTGAAACTTATTCCAAAATATAAACGGTCTCGAGTTGGGACCAAGAAGTTATATATGATTATATAGAGATTATTCCATTAGAGAGTATGCTTACATGAAGGTTTTACTAAGTATATTTGTCTATATCATGTTCGATTTTACTAATATTGATTTGATTTGTGATAATGTTTTGCTACAAGGCTAATGTAGGTTAATATCCTATCTGACCTAATAAGTATCGTTGGGAAACACCCTCTAAAACGGTCAACTCAGCTCGATTTGGAGGGTTTCTTTTTGGCTGTTACACTAGAACAGTATAACAATTGAACTAGTCAATAAAATTGTTAATTTTCTTCATTCTTTTCAAACTTTAAACTGTATATGAACTAAGAACAGAGAACATATAAATATTTTCTTGTATCTGGTGGAATTTGGTTTGATTCTATCATGTTATTAAGAAGCTATAAATCGAATTGACTGGGTCGTGCTTAATTCCTACCAAATAATTGAAGAGAAAGGAAAAAAATATAAGACCCAATATTTTGGCACAAAGAAGTTGGATGGTGGATGGTAGCTGTTGCACGAAATACACAAAATTGCATGGTTCATAAGCAAGTCCTAGTCTCCAATAATGCAATTGATGGGTAAGAGCATTTCCACCTATAGGGGCGGATGCAAGGGTGCAACCCCAAAGGGGGGGTACTATTCACACAGGCCCCACCCGAATTGCCTCTGCCTTTCATTTTTCATTTCACCCAACAAGGGCAGGGGCAAGGGGCAGGTAATCACTATTTACGGACAAATATCAATAAAACTTACGCCGATATGATTTTGAACTGTTGTTATTTGTAATACGTATAGATTTAATTGTGCAATAATTTGATTGGATATTTATAGAAAAAATTTCATATTTTTTCCAAATATTTATTATTGTTTTCACATTTTTTGGTGCCAAGGTACTAAAATTAATACAACATCTTTTATATCATAACTCAAAGCAAAACGTTACATTTTTTTTTCCATAATTTTTTACATAATTTTTTGTTTTTTTTCCCTCATTTTGTTTGGTTTTTGGTCCAAATAAATCCTGGCCGTCAGATCTGGAGATCGACGGCCAGGAAGCAACCACATGGCAAAAAAAAATTGCAGCCCTCATCTCCTGTCCACACGCCCCTCACGCGCCTTCCACCTCTCGCCCGCACGCGCCGCACAGGCTAAAATCCCAGCCCAGCGCGCGACTTTTTTCCGCCCCGCCTGCTACAGTGGAGGGGCGAAAGGCAGCCCCTCCACCCCGCCCTCCACCCGCCCTCCAGGAACAGTGCCGACCTGCCCCCTCCCGGTGGTAACTCGATTTTGCACGGAGAGGCGATTTTTCGCCCGGCCCCACCGCCTTTTGCCCCTTTGCCCCCTCACCGGTGGAAATGCTCTAAGAAACATAACAAATTGGGGCAAAGAATGGAGAAATAGAGTGACCGCATGTGTGAGGACAGAGAGAACTAGAAAGTCCAAGTGAAAACAAAGTTGCCCATGTAGATTAGGGTGGGGGTACCCCACAAGAGTAGCCCATCAAGTCTGCACGTGTGTGGCAATAAATTTGGAACCCCCGCCCCACATTCATATGGAGAGGGCAATAATAATTGCTATATTAAGTCCATCAATCTTTTTCTGGGCTAGGCTGGTTTTGTTGGATTGTATCAAGAATCCCCACGTTAGAAAAAGACCTTTTTGAATGTCGATATGTAGATACAATTATGCACGGCACTTTGGAAGGGTTACACCACTCTCTCACAAGAGCAACAAGTCAAAGCAATGTGTCCGTGGTGTTTAATTCTTCCACCACATTTTGGATGAATGAATGGCTTAGTTTATTGACTTAAGTACACCTAAATGAAAATGTTTTTGAAATAACTAAAAGCATTTTTCGACCACTAGAAATGCTTCTCATATTTATGTATATGTCTTGACTGAAAATTTTTATAGTAGTTCTTGGTCGGAAACACATTTTTTGGAGAAGCACCTTCAATGTGATTTTTCAAGAAGAAACGGTTATTAAAATCTCCACACATGTTTTTTTATAAGGATTAATGATTTCATATTCCATAAGTATATACATATTTCCTTCATAGGACAATCAAATATTCTATTATGAGCACAAAATGACAAGTGGCAAAAATGAACATGTGATCCAGCCAATTATTCTTCACACGCATGATTTCATCTTCCTCTTCACGCTTTCTGCTTCTCTATCGTCCCTCCTCACATGTATCCAGATTTGGGCTTGCCAAGCCTCCGCACACCTCTCCATCTCCATAGTGAAAGCCGCTTAGTTGGGAAAATCAGTGATATAGAGAAACGGGCAAGCTCCGCCCGAATTCCTTCTGAAATCGGGTCAAACCAAATCATGTTATGCTCTTCATTTTTGGCGATGGTGGTGGTGAAGACATAGGAGAAGAATATGGGTGTTCGGTAATGGAGAAACATACCAAATTTGGGGGTAGAATTTAGTTTGGATGTGATGAAAATTGATTTGGATATGATGAAATTTGGTTTGGGTGTGATGATATTGGGGGTGAGATTGAGATGTATTGATGTTGGGTGTTGAAGGAAAAAAAAAAAACACTGGAGCAAGAAAGAGAGAAAATCGAAGTTCAAAGTTTGAAGATGAAGATTTGAGATTATGTCATAAACTATTTCTGTGTTGGCTTGAACTATTTTTGTATGGCACGAACTGTTTCTGTGTTAGCACGAACTATTTTTTAGTTGGCAAAAACTATTTTCGTTGCACAAACTATGTTTGTGTTGACACAAAATGTTACTGTGTTTATACAAACTGCATTTGTGTGCGTGATTTTCGAGAAGGAGTCCTATGTAGGTTTTGTTCTGCTGTTAGGAGTGATTCTCATTATTGTGTATATAGATTTTGTTAGAGGGTCTATTTTGTCCTTAGAGGTCATTATCTTTTTTCTTTTTTTTATACAAAAGTGCTTTTAGTAGAGAGATTATAGACACAATTTTTATTTTTTTGAGTCAACTAACCAACTACGTCTAATTAGTGACATATCACTAACTACCTAACTTTCAATTTTATGATGTCTTTCTTTTCCGAATACTTGAAGCACCTCAAATTTAAATTATCTTTCTCTGCCCGTGAATAGAAAACATGATATGTCACAAAAAATATTCACCAGCATTTTTCGTGTATCTGGCACATTTCTTTGCATATTGAAATTGAGATCTAAATTCATATGTGTCGGTAACACTAAATATGCAAGGAATTGAACACTTATTTATAGAGGAGCTGAGACCTTATTAACTTTTGTATAAAACCAAATTATACATTTGTATGACAACTTGTTCTGAGATGTCAACGTCGACTCTTAATTAATTAAGGGAAGTGATTTTGGCACATCTCCTTTGACCTCCTACACACCCTTGTTTAATCCTATTCATTGATTCTTCTTTCATCATAGAATCCAACGGCCGAAAACGAAAATGGTGTGTTGGAGGTAAATAGAGGTGTGCCAAAATCACTTCCCTTAATTAACACTTTGACAACATATTCATATCAACTTCAAAATAGAACAAGAATTTACTTATATATGTGTTAGTTTAGTTCTCCACCATGGAAACTACGAAAGCAAAGTCTAGCCCACCTCACTGGGCTTCCAAGGACTAGACAACGAAGTGAAGTGATTAGATATTTCAGAAAGTATATTACGGGTGATCGTACAGTTATATTTTACATTTATGTTACCCGGCAATATATATCCATCGTGTCTTGGTTATAATTTGATTGAATGGATATGGTTGATTTGATTGTTAATTTGATTGATGGCGCTCTCTCTCTCTCTCTCTCTATTCGACAGGTCTCCCAATGGTGGCGATTGTCTTATCATAAATAGAGGCATGGGTTTCCCTTTCATTGTGAAAACTGAAAAGTGCCTGACTTCTTGTATTCTTGGATCGATCAATACGATATATATATATATATATATATATATATATATATATATATATATATGCTTAAAAGATTATTTATTCATATATGGAAGCGTTTTTTTCTTTTGCAAACGCTGTTATATCTTAATTTTGTTGATTTTCATGCTGTGCGGCATTGGGTCGGTTTTTGAATGATGATAGTGAAATTTTTATTTATCATGATAGAATTTTATGTTTATTTTTCTAATTAATGAATTCATAATTTAACAGTTTTACCCCCACTTTTTAAAAATTTTATAATTGTTTTGTGCTTTAGAGATATTAGGAGTAGCAGTGTAGCTTAATGTATCACGTACGGTGTACTTTGTCATCCATATGTGAAACTCATCGTGATGTATGATGTGAATTGTCTCTCCGATATTGGCCTATATAAACATATCCACCTCCTCTTCATCATCATCATGTATGCACATCTCTTTTGATTTCTCTCTCGATCGTTCCGATAATATATAATATACACATATATTTATTCCACCAAACATGAGGAGGAGGAGGAGTTCAATCTCATGGAGAGTTGGGTCTAAGAAGAGAAAGCTAAGGCTTTCCTCCTCAGTATTCAGGAACTCCAAGCATTCTCTATCTTCCCTACAAAGGAAACTTATCCAGCTCCAGAAAATCATCCCGGGAGGCGCTGTTCGCAGGAACCCAGAAACCATTTTGTTCAATCACATCGCTGATTACATACTTCTCCTCCAAGCTAAAGTGAATATTCTCAGAAATCTGGCCACTTCATATGGAGTCTAAAGTCAGAATTCCAAATTAATATATTTTCTCACCAACCCCTTTGTGGAAAGCGATCCTAAACTCATCATGAAAGAGAGAAGAAAAATTATGCAAATCTGTCTAGTCAATTAAAGGGATCCATATTGTTGTGGTTACTCTATCTAGTTTCCAATATTGTTGTACAAGGTATGTAAATGTATAATATATATATATATATATATATATATATATATATATATATATATATATATATATATATATATATATATGCTTGTTGTTTCTTAGACCGATGTTATTGGTTTTGTAAAGCTTTATTATGTACTTATTTATATACATAATGTAAAACAAAGCTGTATTAATTAATTGTTGAAGATTTGGTCAGTCATCTCTAAGGCTTGATAGTTCTAAGGCTTGATAGTTCCATGCAAATTACAAAAGTTGAGGTACTCTATATTCCAGACAATTTCAGAGAGCACACGCTTGTCTAGCTAGTACCTACCATCTCAATAATCAACAAGAATTTAAGTTTTCTTGACAATTTTCAACGCATCAACATATTCTCGACTGGTTCAATTTTTCAGAGATAACTCTATCAGTTATGGCGCCGATCTAGTGTGAGAACTAAAGACACAAACAGGTATATATTTGGCACTTTCTCTTTGTGTATGGCATATTTGTACATAAATCATTAATCAATGCACCAACTAAATGTCAATAGTACGTATGTAGTACTAGAGACACCACTGTTTTTTTCAGCTCTAGTACAGTACATGGAAGCTATATGTAAACTGTATATAGCTTAATATACATGTCAGTATCTTACTTACTTCAAACAAACAAGGTCTTTTTATCAATAAAACAAAACAAGGTCTATATTTAATAGAAAAAAGATAAAAAGGGTAAAATAGTGGGGGAAATTTTATTTAGGAATCATGTAGATAATCTATAAAGATAATTACATTTTGATACTACTTAAGAGACAAAATACCCAAAAAGCTTATGGCAACTTAAACATTACAAAATACCAGTGTTCTAAAAAACGGCGCCTAGGACCACCTAGGCGGTGTCTAGGCGCTAGACGCCGGCCGTCCGCCGCGATTATGGGTATAATCGGCCAAAAATCGTTTCCGGTGAAAAATGGATGAAAAAGGGGACAATTCCGACCCTGAGTAGTAGGGGTGATGTCGAAATCCGGCCTAAATTGAAGAATATAGATCATCGATGTCAAAATCCAAACAAAACTAGCGAAATATACATCAACTTCTGTTTTGCAGCGGTGGCGGCGCGAGGAATCACGCGAGGAAGATAAAGGGTGCAAACGCACCATTTCCTTTGGCAGTTTTAATGTGGTTTTTTTTTTGTCTTGTTCTAATTTTATATATTATAACAATATTAATTAAATAATATACATAAAATAATAAATATTGTAGTCAAATATTTACATCTAAACATATAAAATTTAACATTTAATCCCAATTATACCCAAATTTTTGTATATTCTATTTTAATTAGGCACCGATTAATCCCCGATTAATCTCCGATTAATCCTCTAGGCGCTAGGCCCTCCCTTGCCGCCTAATCTCCGCCTAGCGTTTTTTAGAACCTTGCAAAATACTACTACCTTGACACATGACATGATTTAATTAGTCAAAACTTTTAACTTCGTTAACTAACGGCCAGCAGCTTCGGTGGTATAACAGCACGCCGTTCTTCACGCACAACTCATTTTGCTTCCTCTAGATTTCGAAAAACGAAAAAACCGTGAGCCACCTTTGTTGGATTTTCCGGCGATATTAAGCCCATCGGAGTGCATGTTCATCACGCGGGCGATCAAATTGTATCGGTAAGTCAATTTGTCGTTTTTTTATTTTCTGTGATTTTTTTTAATTCTCGATCGTTTCCTTGTTCTTCGCGATCGAAGATTTAGAATTGTTTTGTGTTGCTTGATGTTCGATTTTGAATCAACGTGACTTTTCAGTTGTGGATTTTGCTGCTTGATTGTTGAATTGTTTGTTATGCAATAATTTTGAAGAGTTTGATGTGTTTTCGATTCAAGGAATTTTAGTTTAGTTATGATTTTTTGATGTTGTTGCTAGTTTGGACGCATTTTTGAACTTCTGTTGTGATTCTCGATAAATAGTCAGTCAAAATCTGAATTCTGTTTGAATTTTGAAGGAACAACTTCATATGAAGAACACTTTCCCATATTTGAAGGAACGACTTCAAAGTTAAAGAATACTTTCCGAGATTTGAAGGAACACTTCCATAATTGAAGGAACAGCGCCCTCAGGCGCCCTTGTTTAGTATATGTTACCCCTATCATCCACATGTCACTCCCACGAAGCACCGCATAGGCAACTTGCCTCCCTTCATGAGCACGCTTTGCGAGGCACGTGGCCCCCACATGGAAACCAATCTGACTGCCCGGGTGTATGCTATGGGACCACCTTATTGCCACCTTCGCACAGAGCCGCTAACCCGCTCCATACGACAAGTATTGAAGTCTGTGCAAAACCTCAAAGTATCGACCGTCCACTTGGCAAATATCCATTGTCCCACATCGGACAAGTGAGGCTTGAGACATCCTCAACTCCTCTATATAAGGAGACCACTCTCCTTGCTCAAAAGGATCTCTCTCCTTTGGATCGATCCCCCGATTCCGGATCCTCTCTTCCCTTCCTTCTTAGATCAAGGTACAAACCCTTACCGACTATACTTTACACCCACAATCCGCCATACACTGACTTAAGCATCGGAGGGTCTTAGGCCAGTACCCCACCGGTGCCTTCGGTACTTACCTGCTTTGTCCTTGCAGATCTGTCCAAGTGCACCTTCCAGGGATTTCCCAGATCAAGAAGGCTCCCCGCTACATCTCTGCTAGCTTCCCGTTACATTTCGGATCAAGAGGTCTACCCGTGATATCCCTGCTAGCCTCACTTCAACAAAACAACCACATCAATCCAACCCGGATCCTTCACTTACATTGACCGTTGACCTAAACCATTTTTAGGCATCAACAGTATACATTTTGGCATTATATGTTCCTTATGATATGTAAGTCTGTGTGGGGAGGTCTGATTGTGGTGCTTTTGTGTAGGAATGTCTGTGGAGAAGTTAGTTAGGTGTTCACATGGCGACATCAATGTTGTGTTTCCATTCAAGATGATGTATTTGGAGCATCGTCTTTACTCTGAATCATTTGTTGATGTTTCGATTGTTTTGAAACCAGCAGTTGAGAATTTGGCTCTTGTGGCTGCTGCGGTTCCTCTGGATAGTGCTCCACAACATCCGTCATCGTCTTGTGGTGTTGAGAATAGTTTCGGATCTTCTCGTGCACTCCCCTCATATTCGGGTGTAGCGGCTACTTCCTCTGGTTCCGGTATCAGCTCAGAATCTGTGAGTGATCGGAATCTACATTTGGGGAAATTTTCTTCTTTTGGACCGCACAGTTATTTGTGCGATGAGTGGTCTTCCTACATACATTTTGTGGGTCAGAAGTTTCCTCTCGGAATGGATGATTTCCGTAAGAAAGTGAGGAAGTATGTGGCGCAGGTTGGCTTCAAGTTTCGCATCATTGCCAATGATCGACTCAGATTTTCTGCTGTGCGCAAAAATGTAGAATCAGAGGGATGTGATTGCCATATTCATGCTCGGAAGTCAGAGCTGAATAATATTGTTGTCATAAAGCAGCTGAACAACGAACACAAGTGCACGTGGGTGATTTGGGAGAAGAAGAATGAGCTTATGGGACCCGTTCTACTATCCACAATATTGTTGGATCAAGTCCGTGCAGACCCTATGGTGAAACCTAGGAAGATAATGGAGGATGTGAAGTGGCTGTACGGCAGATATATCGAGTATCACACTGCTTGGCGTGGTAGGGAGATTTTCAATACGAAGGTTAATGGTGATGAAGCATTATCTTACGGGTATCTTCCTTGGTACCTCAAGGCGTATACCGATGCAAATGGCTACCTAGCTCGTGGAAACCTGGAGGTTGACAGTGATAACTGTTTTTCCAACTGCACATTTCGTATGCTACATTTATTAAGAGTAAATATTGGGGCATTATGCTCAGTTGTTGTGCACAAACTGGGAATAATGGTGAGTATTTTTTTTAGTGTTGTTCACATTTTTGGGGGAACTAATACAGTTTTGAAGGAACACTTCCTTCAATTTCAAAGACCCGTATCCAATTTGTAGGAGCAGTTTGCCCTTTTTTGTACCAGTGATGTTCTAGAGTATGACCCATATTTAACAGGTTGTGTATGCATGTTTGTTTTTTTCAGAATTGTTTCCTATCGCCTATGCTATTGTGGATTCGGAGAATTACGAAAATTGGAGGTGGTTCTTGTCATTTTTTGCCGACTTTGTTCGCACGAAACAGAGGGTGGTGACCTTCTGTTCCGATCGTCATGGTGGAATTTTGAGGAGTGTGAAGGTGTTGTTCCTGGAGTCACCCCACTATTTTTGTGTAAATCACTTGGTTAGCAATGTTGAAGGCCATTACGTGGGCTTCATGAAAACTTCGATGGTGAAGAAGTTTAAGGATATAACGTATTGTCCCAGGACAGATTTTGAAGTGTTGGTTCAGGAATTTAAGGAGAAGGGTGGCTGGTGGGCTCGAGATTTTATGGATGATCTCCCACAGGGTGGGTTGAGGGGCATTGGTGGGGAGAGATGACAAATAAGTTGGCTGAATTTTTCAATTCTATTAGTGATTCTTTCCTGCGCATGCCGCTGGTTGAGATGTTGGAGAACCTTTGGATTAAGGTTATGTCGATGATGTACGAGAAGAGGATTGTAGCTGCAGATTGGCACACAGTTTTGTGTCCAGTGATGGAGAAGGTTATGAAAGATAAGCTTGCCGATACCATTGGAATGTGTTTAGGTCTACAGGGTTCTTGTTTGAGATTAAGGCCAATTTCAACTCGTTTATTATTGACCAAATCATTTGATGTGTCAATCAATCTAACCATTCAACATTTAATGAGATAATAATCAATTAAAAGTGTTCCTTCAAAATGAAGGAACGGTTTCAGATTTGAAGGACACATACTCTAATTTGCAGGAACAGTTCCATTTCGATCATTTTGAAAGAAGAGTTCCTTTTTCAAAGTTGATAACGTATTTTCAATTTTGCATAAAAAAAGAATGAAACATTAAAGTACCATACTTCATGGCATTGACTGAAAGAAAAACTAACAAGGCCATTCCTTGGCAATAGTCAACAGGACTAGTTAGGTGGGAAGTTGTCCCCTTGATTTATGACTTAACAAACCAATACAGTCAAAAGTTATTGCTATATAAATCAGGAGAAGGGATCCAATTCTACCACTTTACTACCAAAAACAACAAAACGCAGTGCAGAGAAAACGAAAAGAGAAAAATGGCTGACAATGGTGCAAATGACGGGAGGATCGTCATTAAGTTTGACTTCGAAATGATGAACATCTATAATTTATTTGATTTCAATGTTTGAACTCGTACAAATTAGATTAGATTTGTTAGATATTCACCACCTCTTGTATTTCATTTGTAGTTGCCAAGCCTCTATGTACATGCGACTGCGAAGCAAACAACAAAGTGGCGAAAAGTTGTCAAGATTGTGTGCCGTGAAGCAAGTATACCTCCGCAAAAGTATATATACTTCAACTGGGTGTTTGGACCCAATTTTGCAATCCTACTCGGTAAATAACATACCTTGCAATACTCGTCCTTGAAATCCTACTTGGAACAGGAATACATGACCGAGCGAGGAACACACATGACCGCGCGAGGAATGCACGAAATCCTTCTTGGAACAGGAATACATGACCGCGCGAGGAATACACATGACCGCACGAGGAATACTTGAAATCCTGTTTGGAACAGAAATACATGACCGCGCGAGGAATACATGACCGTACGAGGTATACATGACCGCGCGAGGAATACACATGACCGCGTGAGGAGTACATGAAATCCTGCTTGAAACTGGAATACATGAATGCGCGAGGAATACATACACAAGGTATACATGACCGCGCGAGGAATACATAACCGCACGAGGTATACATGACCGCGCGGTAACCGTGCCCAAGTTACTTCCTACACCTTTGCAATCCAACTTGGTATAGGAGTAGGTCATCATGACCAAGCCGTAACCATAACTTGGTATGCCATCAATTTGGTGTTCCGTGAACAAACGTTAGGTTACCGAGGTCATTGTTTACGCGCCATGGAAAATATGGGTTTGCCTTGTATCGTGTTTACAATGACCAACACCCGAAAGCCCAAAACTTTTTATCGGCAAGATCATCTCCACCAAACAGCCCATCAAGACCCAGCCGAAAGCAAGCGTTAGTTTATCTTGGGGTATGACTTGAGAGTTGGTCAAGAGGATGGCGATTTGAATTTCCCCAAAGTCAACTTGGCGCGATCAAGTAAATTAATTGACGAATCAAGCAACGCTGGGAAGTCTCCTCGCCCAAGAAGGAAACGATTTTCAAACCTTCAATCAGAGAACGTCAAGATGGAAAGTGAAGGCATAACGGGTGAAATCAAGGCTGCAAAAAATATGCGTGATCATAACGTGAACGCCTTCTTTAGAATTAGTATAAATAAGACCATCTAGATCATTTGTCAAGAGCCAACACCAACACAATCAACTCATTTACTCTTTACTCGCACCTAGCGTGCTTTTATCTTTTCAATTTCTAGTCATGTAGTTTAGTTCCTCTTAGGCGATTCAATTCGCATATCTGTTTTTTTCAATTCCTTTTCATATATTGCAATTTCGAGTTCATGTTCTTTATTTCTTCGCACTTTAATTATAGCTTTTATCTTCTTGCTCTTTAGTTCCTCGCACTTTTATTATCGCTACTTTATTTTTATGTAATCTCCATCCCTTTGCTCCTTTATTTTTATGCACTTCTATCCCTTTACGTTTATCCCTATCTCTTTAATTTTGCGAACCTTTAATTTTAGTTAAGTTTTCTAGTTTCGGTCGATTCAATCTTTGCGAACAGTTTCGTCAAAGTTTGAGGAGATTCTCGATCATCAAATTCACATTCACCATCAGTCCACCTTTTACGAATAACGCCATCTTAAGTCCTTGCAGCCAAGGCACGGTGAACCCTCGACCGAGACGCGTTCCTTCCTCGGTCCACAATCGTTTTGAAAGAAGTCAGATCAGCGCAACCACGTACATACCTACAACTATCTTTTCCTCGTCGGCGAGGTGGCACGCCCGCGCACACAAACAAGAAGGACGAAAAAGTAGTCCGAAATCCTATCGACGGATTTTGAGACCAACACTGGGATACTGGACAAAGGATGTCTGAAGACAAAACCGTTGAGGAGAATGAAATTAGTGATGGTGATGGAGTTGGGGTTGGATCTATCGTTAAGCATGTATGTACTAAAATAATGAAGTTGGGGTTGGATCTATCGTTAAGCATGTATGTACTAAAATAATGAAGTTGGTGGTGGTACTATGCATGTATGTACTAAAACAATAAAAATTTATCAATAAGATTATTTATGAATAAAAGATGTTATCTAGTTTCAAAAGGCCTTTGTCAAATGTTCCTTCAAAATGAAGGAACATCTTCAAATTTGAAGGAACACATACTTTAATCTGGTTGGCCTCCTGTCTTGAATTCCAGCTTAACCGATGGTTACTTATCATCGACACCGCCTTGGCCCTCATCTTGTATGTGTCAGCTGCTAGGTAGAGTTTGTTGGGAATATCGTTACCCGTTCGAAGTTGTTCAATGTAGTCCAGTATGTAGAGGCAACAATTGTTGCTGTAAAATTCAAAAAAGAGGTCTCTTGTTAAGTCTTTAAATGAATTTGCCTTTTTTTTTTTTTTTGAAAGCAAGTGGTTAGGATGGTTGCGTACTTTGAAAATTGTTGAGGGCAGTCAAGCTCTTCTCTGACCAGAAACTGGGCCCTTGGATCGAGGCTGTTGAGAAAGGTAGCTCTTAGAGCCTCTTGTGATCCCACCGGCAAATCAAATGTTGGGTGAACCGCTGCACTGTTGTCTCGTATCCATTGGACAATGAAGTCTTTCTGCAAAGCATTGTGATAATTCAACAAGAAAACAAAAACAACTCAAATTTAATAGTATTTGGAAGGAAATATGTACAATTTTGATGTCCATTCGCATGTGTACATCTTCTTGCGCAGGAAAATTGGCAGGTCATTGGGATGAGTTGTAGTGCACGAACTCCATCGCCACAGTGTTGAATACAACTAGCGTATAGTGCCCTTGGATGCACATTGGAATGAAGATGTTGGCGGCCTTCCCAACTTGCCTATCAAGCAGCTCTTTCACCGATTTTAAGTTCGATTTGAAATAATTTGCATCGGTGTCCTTCTTGTCCAAGTCTGACTGTTTATGGAATTGGGAAGCAACATTAGTTTTTAGTGAACCGCTAAGTTTTACTTCAAAGGAACACCTCTTTTAGTTTGAAGGACCAGATCCTTCAATATGAAGGAACGTTCCAATTTGAACGAACACCTCCTTCAATTTGAAGAAACACCTCCTTCGATTTGAAAGAACACTTCCCTCAATTGAAGGAACACTTCCCTCAATTGAAGAATCAGTTCCATCAATCTGAAGGAACACCTCCTTCAATTGAAAGAATACTTCCTTCATTTTGAAGGAGCTGATCCTTCAATGTGCATGAACAGTGATTGAAATTTGTCAAAACTAAGTATTTTTTTCTGATAATTATAAGAAGTTGGCAGAGATGAATGTATTTTACAAAGTAGTAGATAGGGATATAGCAGTTCATGGGGAGGGAAGCATCATTTTCTTCTTCTTCTCGGTTGATATAGCAAAAGGAGTCGATGATATTTGTTGAGATTTGAGCGTTGGCAACGTAGTCTGTTATATCAGCCTGTAATACTCTGCCAATAATGTTGAAGAAGATAGTCGGCTCCGATTTCCAATACTCATCCAAGTCAGTCTTAGTCCAAAATTTATTGAACTTGTCTTTATCAGCCTTGGACAATTTGTCGGCACCAAATTCCCCCTTCCAAACTATAGGCCTATTCACCAACTTGGATTTTGATGCTGCCTTTCGCTCAGCCGCAACGGCTTTGCTGATCTTCTTCCTCCTGCCGCGGTCCTTGACATGCTCTTTGAGACCAAAGCGCACTCGAACTTAAGCTGCCGGTTTTTTCCCTTTTTTAGCAGTCTGTGCTTGGGGACTTCCCTCTGCATCATCTTCTTCAGGTTGCTCGGAATCAAGATTTATTGTTGCGGTAGGCGTGGCAAATGCATCTTGGGTAGCGGTTGCAGTTGGGGTTGGCTCAGTATCACAATCGCAAGCAGTTTCCGCTTCGATTAAATTGTCTTTGGTAGCTTCTTCGGTTGCTGGGCAACCACCTTGAGTTTGCTTGGACTCCATTTTCAAGACGATTCCTTGCAGCTAAGCTACCTCATGTTTCAATCTGGAAATCCAGGAATCCTACTCTCCAAGCTGATTTTCCAACTCCTCATTCTGATTTTTTAGCTTATTGATTTCAGACTCTAGGAACGCCGCCAATAATTCTGTGTCTTTTTTCTCCCCTTCAGCTTTTGTATTTCAAGCCTCGGAGTGCAAGCTGTCTCTTCGCCTCTCATCAGCACTGGATTTTTCCAACACCTCTAGGTTGTGTTTATAATGCTTGCAGCAGTCATTCAGCTCCAAACGGCTACTTCGTCTTGGACCGGTTGCTGCAGTTGAAGGGGTTTCGGACGCCCTATGGCCACTTCCGCTTGTTTCAGCCAACTGTCAGAAAATATTGTAAAGCTTGGAGTTAGTGTTTTTTTTTTTTTTTACATCATGCCAAAATTGAGGGAGCTGTTCTTGCAATTTGAAAAATCAATTTGAAGGTGGTGTTCCTTCAAACTCCCAGAAACTTAAAGGAACAAAGAAGTGTACTTACAAATGGGTTTTTCACAGTTTTTTTCAGGGCCTCCTCGACGTCTTCATCACTTTCAGATTCTTCCTTAGTTTGCTTCCTCTTCCTCTTCCTTTTGCCTTCATCCTCTTCGGTCACACTCCTGTCATCTTGTTTATCATCTTCCTGATCGAACCCAGACTGGTCATTTGCAGCGTTGTAGTCGCTGACATTGTACTCTTGCGCTGCGTTGTTCATCTGTAAAAACTCATGCTCATTAATTCAAGGAATGAACAAATAGAGGACGATTTGCAGCTCATAAATAAGACTTTTTGTTAGTACCTTGAGGCTGTTTGAGCGCACGAGGTGCATATGTGCGTGGACGATGGTGAGATTGTATCTTACCGCTAGGGGAAAGTCATTTTGTGTGCCCCGGATAGTTGGTATATGTCTGGACCGAGTACATATCCGATACTATAAACAAAAGGAAGGTATATTGTTAGGAAAAGAACATGTTCGTTTGTGTTTTGCAGCAAAATATAATGTTAAAACACAGTAAAATAAGGAACTCACTAGCAATGGTGGCACACAGCCACTAACGGTAGCCCTCTTTTGGTTTGTTCGAGTCCTCACAACGGACTTGTGGATGTTGGAAAGCAGAAAGTGGTGTATAGCTTTGGCCCAATCATATTGCTTGATGCTGGCGATAGAGTTGCATGCCCGTATCAGGATGCAGGGGACATGGATCTTTGCCATTACCATTAGGAAGGTTGCGAGGAAGTAGAGGATGATAAGTCAGGCTGCATGGTCAGCGCCAATTGCCAAATCTGGAAGGCCCAAGGCAGTTTCAATTGCCTAGTCGAGGTGGGCCTTCTTCACTCGGGTCTGACCGATGAAGTATGTATCAATCAGTGGACAGCCGGCTCTGTTTGTTGCTTTGTCTTCTTGGGATTCAAATTTAGAAGACTGGCCGAATTTTGACAATTCTTTGTCCCCGCTGTTTATTATTCCAAATATCTGAATGACATCGCCGATTGTTGGCCGCGAGTATCCATTATTGAATTGGAAAGCTTGGTTGCTGATGTTGTAGAGCTTGGCAATGTCCCAAATGTCAGAGTTCTTCTTTAGGGAACTGTGATTTTCCCTTGCACATATGAGTTTATCAGAAGTTCGAAAGTGGTGTTGTTGATGTGCTGCATGATATCACCCCTTGCAGCAAGTGTGTTCTTGTGCTTGGTGATAAGCTTGTCGAACATCACCATGCTGCTGTACATTTCTGCAACCTCTGTGTTGTCTTCACGTGGAGCCCATCTTCTTCTTGTCGGCTCATTCCCTTGTGAATGTGGTACAATCGGAAGGTCCTAAGTGTCGTCTTCATTCGACATTTTCCTGTCTTTGAAGGAACAATTCAACTATTAGCATAGTTTTTTAAGAAAGGCCTACAACTTTGAAGGAACACCTGCAAATTTGAAGGAATACCTTTTTCAATTTGAAGGAAGACCTCCTTCAATTTGAAGAAACACCTCCTTCAGATTTAGAGGAACCTCTCCTTCAGATTTGGAGGAACTGATCCTTCAATTTGAAGGAACACCTCCTTCAAAATGAAGAAGGAACCGCTCCTTCAGATTTGAAGGAAGAGATCCTTCAATTTGAAGGAACATATCCTTCAATTTGAAGGAGTAGATCCTTCAAATCTGAAGGAACAGATCTTTCAGATTTGGAGGAATTGCTCCTCCAGATTTGAAGGAAAAGATCATTAAAGTTGAAGCAACGGGTACTTCAAATTGAAGGATCACTTTCAAAATTGAAGGAACACTTGCAAATTTGAAGGAATTGTATACGCGGGTCACTGAACTTTTTAAATTTGAGAACTATTCAGGCAAATGAGACCAGTATAATTTTTCTAGAAGCCGTACTGAATTTCGAACGAACATTGTGCATGTATTTAGAAGAATCTATGCAAGCAAACAACAATAGCAACTAATTGTGGCAAAATTCAAACAACAATGACAACTAATTTGGACAATTTTGTTCGAATTTTAGTGTAAAGAAGTATTAGGGTTTTTGCCCTGCAATTTGTTTTAGGAGCTGAGTTGACTATGCTTTTGAGTTGGCGACGGTTGTTTGCGGCGATGGAAAGTGAGATGGCGAATTTGAGTCGGCGACGGTTGTTTGCGGGTGGTTTTCGCTATCGACGGTGGCGATGGTTGCGACAGTGGCGATTGGTTGCGACGGTGGTGAAGGTGGTGATTGGTTGTCTTCTACAGAGAGAGTGAGGCAGAGAGAGACGTACAGTTTTTTTGGAAATTGGCGAAAGTGACTTTTGGGAGCGGTAGGGTATTGATGTGTGCGTATCTATACCAGTTTTTGATCATTATTTACCTTACATTACGCTGCTAAATCTTCATTATTAGTGGTTTCTACTTCTATTTAGTGTTTTGTAGGTAAAATGAAGCACTGGTTGAAATAGTCAGTCAAAAGTCAGTTTTCAAAGATCATATGAGAACGTTGACCAATATGGAGAATCAGACCAAACTCTTCATGTTACAATAACCACAGGGATGTTAGATAGCAGCTAAAATTGACGGTTCGTCATTCGGAGCACTGGCGTCCGCTCCACGCTTGTTTCACTAAATGCTGTTTTGCTGAAAAGTCAGTTATGTTGATCGGGCATGAAGGATGACCAATATTGAGAATCAAGCCAAACTCTTCCGGTTAGGACAACCACAATGATGTGAGACAATGGCTAAAACTGACGGTTCGTCAATCGGAGACCTGGCGTCCGCTCTACGCCCATTTTTCTAAATGCTGTTCGGTATTACTGAAAACTGACCAAGCCCAAGTAGAAGGCCCAATTGTGCTCAGAATTTGGGTAACGTTTTCAGTGGTATCCTGGCATAATGATGACCCAATTTCAAGGAAAAGAAGACCCAAATCAACAAGTAATGAAGTCTACCACAAGTAATGAAGTCTGCCACAAGCATGGTTATGTTCTGTCAGAAGCATGGGTGTGGTATGCTAAAGGTATGAGAAGTCTGCACAAAGTATGGGAACTCTCTACAATAAATAGAGGGTTTCTGATCACATAAGGGGGAGGAAACACACACAAAAACAAACTTTTCTCTGGAGAAACACACACTATTCCTCAGAAATTCGTTCTAAGTCTCTAGCCCCATTTTGGTTGTTGATTTCTCATAGTCTGAAGGAAGAACAGATTCATCCTCCATTCTCAGCTACTGCTACCTTCCTTTTGAGGCTACCTTGTGTCCTCGGAGTTCTCAAAGACGTGCATCAGTAGCTGCCCTAACCATCTTTGATTCCTTTGTAACTCTTAACTTTGTTATACTTTTGATTATGTATCTCAAAACCATGTCTGGCTAGTTACCTTTGTTAGGGGCGAAGTTTGAAGCCCCGAAAGATGTGATAAACCTTTAAGCATGTTCATCTAAGTTCAAATTCTGTGTTTCTTGTGTGAGGATGATTGTTTGACTTTGGATTATAGATATCTGTGATGTGTTATTGTTTTAAGGATGCATACTTAGAACTGTTTCATGTAACTGAAGCTAGATTTAAGAAAACAACTCACCTAATCGTTTTGTGATCTTAATTCATAAGTAGTAAAGCTATGAACAATAGTGAAGTCAAGCAATTGGGATTTGCATGCTAGATAGCGTTCTATACTAGTATGGGTTGTATAATCTGTCAAACTACCATGTATGCTTAATGCTTTGAATATGATGTTGATAGGATAGCGTTCTATACCTTGATTGCATGTTCAATAGGCTTGGCTAGTGTGCGTTCACCTAGGCTAAGTAATTATGGGAAGTAATTATGGACATTGATTGCGTTATGACATGTTCTTGACAGATTTCATTCTCACAAGCATAGTAATTGGATTTAGGTGACATGACTTGTTTTGATCATAATTAGTGGTGGATTACTGAGTTCCTAACGTCTTTATCATCTAATTTCACAACCCAATTTCGTTGCTTTCTTTACCATTGTGTTGATAAACCTGAAAACCCCCCCATTTGTAATCTGTTGTACTTTTACTTAATTTCTTTCCTCTGTTTTCATAAATATAATTGTGTCAACATGAATTGCATGTGTACCCTCAATCTCTGGCAATGAACGATCCTTGCTTACTCTATACTATATCTTGACAATCCATTGCAGGGTTAAATTGTGTGCTTATTATTAGCATAACCAGGTATTGATGGTAGGGAACGGGAATTACAACTGCCTTTAGTGGGGGAATGGGCTTTTTAGTGGGCTTTTGGGAAAGTAGTATCATTTTGTAATAAATTTGTTGGGGTAATGTTTTAGGGTATAATAAAGGTGGTATAGTAGTTTTTGGGTATAAGCCCTAATATATATGACATAAAAGTCAAAAGAGAGAAGATTTGGAGGAAATCGTGGGAGTTAATATAGGGAAGGAAGAGATGTAATTAGGTTCAGTTCAATAACCCATCTTGCCCACGATAATAGGTATTATCAAAGGCTCTTCTTTCATTTGTTCCCATCAATTTCAATTGTTAAAAGGGGATTGCAACTCAAATTGACACGGAGATTTTTTATTTTTTTTTCTTGCAACATATAGAGAGTAACAGTTGTAGATTGTTTGTTGGGTGTAATTAGTTTTTGTTGAATTTTCTTTGTTTTTACGGTGTAGTGTTCAATTTATTTGTGACTCACACTATACTAGTTGATGTCGAAACCGCCACCTCCAAAAGGAGGCAGTTGGGAGTTAAGTGGGTATTTTCAGGTACGCCTCATAGTTCTGGGTTTTCTACACAAACAACCTTTTGATTCATTTTTCTTATTTTGATGAAGGATAATTGATTTTCGGTACGATATGCGATATTTTTTAACATTCACATCGAAGGTGAGAAACTTTTTTTTCTGTAGGCTTATAGATTTGTGTTGTTTTCATATGAAGCATATATGAGCAGATCCAGCGGAGAGGCGAAACGAGAGGCGAGGGCACGGGATCGCCCATGCCCGAAGAAAACGACGCTCCACCGGTGAAAAAAAAGGTGTGAGATCTGCGGGCGAAACGGCGGAGGGCAAGGGCAATGATCGCCCGTGCCTGCACCTGTGGGCGAAACCGCATTGCTGACGTCACTGATGATGTCACAGTGCAATACCCTTTTTTTAATCCGAGCACGTGTAGACGCAACTGACGTCAGCTGCAACGGTTATTTTTTTCAACCGAACATGCAGTACACGTGGCAGCCTCTGTGTCGCCCGAGCGAAGTAGCCGTTGATAATCCGACGGCCTAGAAGCTGCCAGGTGTACTGACCGTTTGATTTTTTTTTAATTCGAAAAAAATCCAACATTTTTTTCTATAAATACTATCCATCCTCTATTTTTCCATACACCAAAATCGTTTCCCACTCCATCATTCATCTATTTTTCTATTTCTATTAGGAATTTCCACATAAAATGTAGGATATTTGTATTTTAGAATACTTTGTAAATTGGCTATTCCTTGTACAAAAACTTTGTATTTTATCACAAGCTCAATTAGTTTCTTTTTAGGACTTAGTTCTAGAATTGAAGACATAATGATAGCATTTGAAGCTTGAAGATTGAAGACCTCATATTCATCACACACTCATTTGTTAATTTAATTTGCATTCATATAGATTGTGTAGGTGTTTTTCGTTCGGTTGAATTCTTTACAAAATTGCAGTATGTAAACCGAGATGACCAATCATCTTAGTCTGCACATGAATTTTTCAAAACTGACCTTCTTTTTTTAAATCAACTTTGTTTCTTTCATGGTGGGCCATGTGCAGCCAGCTGGAATCCACTTTCGGGTCTGCCTAGGAATAGTTTAAGATTGGTTAAACTTGGTTCATTTTGGTTCACTCATTTCTTATCATTTTGGCCTATTTAAACCAAACCTCACCACACACTTTGTTAGGGTTTTAGAGTTCATAACTTCGTTTCATTTTTTTTTTCACAAACTCTCTATGAGCAGCCGCCCCTCTTTGTTACCTTCCTTGAGTTCTTGAAAAACTTTCATCTTCATAAAATCTTTGCAAGAACTCTTTAGGTATGGCATGCTATAGAATCTTCTTCTAAAGTTCTTGTTTTCTCTTTGAGATTATATTGAAGGAAACTTTGAAGGAGTTCTTATCTTCATTGTTTTGGCTTCCATGATTTTCAAACTCATATAGTTAGAAGTCCAAAATAATTGTGCAATCTTGTCTTTCAAGTTCTTCCATCTTATAAGACAAGGTTGAGTTTTTAGAAGTTCAAACAAAATTGTGTGCAAACTTGTCTTTCATGTTCATACATGCTATAAGGCAAGGTTGAGTATTTTTGTTCTTGACTTAGGCATTTTTGCCCAGTTTCGATCACTGTAGCAGAGTGCACCTAGTTGTCCAGCGGTCCTTGCTGAAGCTCCGTAGCTCTCTGCAACTCTACTAGTGACTGGTCATCTAAGTCATTTCTGCTCTGTCTTTAGTTACTGAAGTAAAGTGCACCTAGTCGTCCAGCGGTCCTTGCTGAAGCTCCGTAGCTCTCTTCAACTCTGCTGGTGACTAGTCATATAGTCATTCATAGTATTTTCATTTGGTGCCACTAAGACAGAAATACCTATGTATTGTCTGCGTAGTGATTGACCAGTCATCTGAACCACTGGACATGAAGTGAAGGAGAAGAAGCCGCACGAGGAACAGCTGCATCTAAAGATTAGGTACATTTAGATATTGAGCTTGTTTGAACCTTGTATTAGGCATCTTTTGCCATTTCATAGTGGAAGGCCGGTCTTCTGATAGACCCCCGGTTTTTTACCCTTTTGGGGTTTTTCCGGATACCAAAATCTGTGTCCCGGATTTAATAGGTTGTAGTTGTGGATAGCTCACAGTTTCAGTCTCACTGAATCTGTTGAGAACCTAAGTTGGCATAGCATTCGAATGTGTTTGAACATTTCACAAGCATACACAAGTTGTTAAGGTTAACTACGAGTTGAAACAAACTGTCAGGTTCATCACATCAGGTGACTGGTCATCTGTGTAATCTGTTTGAGAAAATTGTTTGTGTTGTTGTGACTAATTTGAAATTACCCCCCTCATTGCCAACTTGCATAAAACTTCTTCACTCTTCATTCATCAATTTTCAAGCAAAATGTCTCGTCGCAACGAAACTACCCCACAATCCCCGGGTACTTCATGGTCCGATGAAGAAAATATCCAATTGTGCAAATCTTGGAACTTTGTATGCAATGACCCGGGCACCGATGACAAAATGCACTTTAAAATAACTTGATGATAATTATTATACATATTTTTTTGAAAAAAAATATAAAATAAAGGGAGATTATATCCCCACCAATAATTCTCTCACCACACTCAATATACTCTACACACCCACCTCATATTTTTCTAAACTCAAAATTTCTTACCACACCCAATATTAATTCCTAAAAGACCCTCTTTCACTAACAATCCTCTTCATCTCCTTATCCCCAGCCAACCAAAGCATCAAGTGGACAAAAAATTGCAACTTCACTCCAACCAAAATCAACAAGATCAAAATCAACCAATCTCAACCTCCAATCTTCTTCCTCCTCCTCCTCCTCCTCGTCATTCTCTATGCCTGATATTTTCTCCAAATATCTCCTCAGCATCCTTGTTATTAAATTCCTTTATGCTCAGAATTTTGCAGCTGATTAAACCACTCCGCAACTCCACATCGTACAACAAAAAAGCACCAAACCCCACTTCGAAAAAGATTCAATCTTTCTTCATTCCTCTCTGTTTCGATTTCTGGGTTTCATTTCGTTTACAGTTTTGATCAACAATTTGCTTGCTTTTTTGTGTTTGCTTCAGATAACTGAGAAGCTCGTGCGAGCTTCGCCATACCGCCTGCCATGAAATCCAACGGCAAAAGCATCACCAACGCCGGAATGGACCGCCTATCTTCTCTTCCCTCGCCGATCGCTCAATTGTGGTTCGTCCGGCTTCTTCATCTCCGTCCTCTTCGATCTAGGATTTCCAATCTTCTTCACCTTGTTACTTAATTGCTTTTTTCTCGGTTTCAAAAGTCAATCTTTCAAGTATACGTTTGATTTTTCATAGAATTTCCCTGTGAAATATTACAGCTTTTCTGCTGATTTATATACTTGGGAAATTACCCAAATTCTAGTTTTGTTGAATTCACAATTTCATATCCCAATTTATATCATACTTCAGTTTTAGTGATGTGGGTATTGGAGTAGAGGCCAGAATTCTCAAAAACTCGGATTGAAATTTGGGTTTTAGGTTTCAATTTTGGTGATTGAGGATTGGGCTATTGGGAAGAGGAAGCTTCACAATCGCTATTGGGGTGGTGTTCTGTGATATCAGTTGAGGTGGCAAGGTCTTTTAGTAATTACATGTTAGAAGAATATAGTAAATTCATAATTAAAGAGTTTGATGGGTGTGGAGAGATAATTATTGGTTGGGGATAACATATGTGAATAGTGTTTCGCCCTCGCTCTCGCCTTCCGTGGGTGGAAGATGCATGGGCGACTAATGGCGAGGGAGAAATACTATTCATCACCCATTGGCGAAAACACTCCTTTTCGCCCTTGCCCTTATGGGTGAATTTGCTCTAATGGTTTTGAGGCGAGCATTAATGCTTCTGTAGATTTTAGTTTATTATTATATGTATCAAAGGAGGCCATAGGCAAATTCATGAGAGGCACCAATTTTGTGAGTTGTTTGGCTGCATCCATCACGAGTGTATGTTACAATTGTTAAGGTGTTTTTTAAAAAAAAAAATATAATAAAATCTTTGGTAAATGAAATTGTATTAAGGGGCTTTTACTAAAAACTATTATATGGATCTTAGTATTACCAAAAACACTACCTCACTTTTTTTCTTACAATTTACTACTATTGTGATAATTTAATATTAAATCATACCAAGAAGCCCACCCACATCCCATGTGCGTGGGGCTCACGCACTCCACTAACTTGAATTAAAAAATATTATTTTAAAAGAAAAATAATTTGAAGGTGTTGATACTCATACCCCTATCATCCACATGTCACTCCCATGAAGCATCACATGGGCTACTTGCCTCTTCTCATGAGCACGCCTTGCGAAGCATCACCGCCACGACACCGACAACGGCACGGCCATGATAGCGCGCTCTATGGATTCGCCTTGTTGCCACCTTCGCGTAGAACCGCTAACCCGCTTCATACGACGAGTATCGAGGTCTGTGCATCGCCTCAAAGTATGGACAAACCACTTGGCAAGCATGCACTTGTCCCACATCGACCAAGAGAGGCTTGGAGCATCCTCACCTCTTCTATAAAAGGAGACCACTCTCCTCCTGAAAAAGGATCGGATCCGAATCCCCCATCCTTTTCCTTCCCGACCTGGGACCTCTTCCGGATTCCAACATCCACTCTCAGGTATACACCCTGCCGCCTAAACATTACACCCACATCCGTCATAGCTGACTTAAGCATCGGAGGGTTTTAGGCCGGCACCCCACCGGTGCCTTCGATACTTATCCTTCTTGTGCAGGTATCCTGAGGATGGCATCCGGACTTGGCCATCCAGTCTTCTTCCGGACCCAAAGCCGGACATCCCCACTTGGAGCTAGCCTCCTAGCTCCCCGAAACTGACAGATCGACTTGATCCTCCATCCTTCTTACATTGACCGTTGCGCATACCATTTTATGCATCAACAGAAGGAACACCTGCAGATCCCAAGGATGTGTTCCTTCAATCTGAAGGATGTGTTCCACCAACTCTAAAGGATGTGTGCCTTCAACTCTGAAGGATGTGTTCCTTCAAAATGAAGGATGTGTTTCTCAAAATGAAGGAACAACTAGTAGAAGGATGTGTTCCTTCAAAATGAAGGATGTGTTCCACCAACTCTAAAGGATGTGTGCCTGCAACTCTGAAGGATGTGTTCCTTCAAAATGAAGGATATATTCCTCAAAATGAAGGAACAACTAGTTGAAGGATGTGTTCCCTCAAAATGAAGGATGTGCTCCTTCAAAATGAAGGATGTGTTCCTTCAAAAATATGAAGTTGTTCCTTCAAATACGAAGGAGCTCTTCCTTCAATTTTGAAGGAGGTGTTCCTTCAAAATAAAGGAACAGCTGTGTTGAAGGAAGTGTTCCTTCAAAATGAAGGAGGACTTCCTTCAATTTGAAGGAAGTTCTTCGAAAAATCTGTGTTGACGAAGCTGTGTTGACTCACCATCAATTCACACGATTTTTATATCAATCTTCATCTACACAACCCAACAAAGCTTTCTAGACTAGTTTCAAGGATTACTTTGGTCGAAAACTCGCTGGAAATTCACCGAAAAGTTTCAACCAATATGTGAAGCTCACCGGCGATGATCCGCTGCAAACTAAGGCTGAATGTTGGTTGGGCTCTGTCTAGAATGATGAGAGGATGAAGTTTTTGGTGGTGGTTCGTCCCATTTGTCGCCGGAATCGGAGAATCTCGCCGGAAAATATGAAGACGTTGCTACCCCGTTCTATCTCTACAGTGGGTCTGGGGTTACAATCTTGGTGTCTATGGAAAGAGGGCGTCGAGACGAATCCAGCCCAATTAATTTCGTGTCAAACGGAGTGCAGATAAGAAAGTAATGGGTAAAAGAGTGTTTTACCCATAACTTGCGGCTTTGTTTATCGGGAATTTTTTTTGTTTTATCGGGAAATTTTGGAAAAAGTACTGTAGCGCGTGTGTGTACAGATGTGGGTCGGGGAGACACTGTAGCGCGTGTCAATAAAAGTGTTAAAAAAATGTAGAACCCAATTAAAAATTAACAGGTGGCAGAAATAGTACTAATTTGTAATGTTTAAGGTGTAATAGTATTTTTGAGTATTGTACTCTTTAAATAGTATTAAAATGTAATTGTTTTTTGTATTAAAAGGGGTTCAAATTGGATTACTATAATAATTAAGGAGACCGTTTTATAATCTATACTATTATTTAAGGGAAGAGGGATTAAGAACAAAGAATGACTATTATACCCTAAAAACTATATATTACCTAAAAAATTTAGATTAATTGATGAGGACTTTATTGTCAAAATAAGAAAAATAAATGAGAGCTTTAAAAATGAAAATGTCTAATATAACCTTATAGATCATATATTACCTAAGCAAAATTAATTAATGAATAAGGACAATTAAGTCAAAAAAAAAAGGAAAAAAAAAAAAAGGTTATTGCTCTCTCATTGGCATCTGCAAAACACTTCAACTCCTGCGCCTCTCTCCTCGAGAAACCAAAAAACTCGCAGAAAACCAAAAAGAGAGCCTCGGAAATACAAGGAAATCCAAACCCGACCCCCAAAACAAATTTCCTAAGCACACCCACCCGCCTTTCTCAAACATTCAGAAAGAACAAAAAAAGAGCACCCAAGGAACCTTCCGTTGTTTTCTCCCCCACCCGCCTCTTCTTTGTCTCTCTTTCTTCGTAAAGCTCGAAGCTTTACTGGGTTTTTTTTTCTTCCGGCGATCGTTGTCATGGCGGAGTCCGGCGGTGGTGTGTTTCCGGCCGGGGACCATTTGGCGGTGACGGAGGGGACTAGCTTTTCCCAGCTGCTTTTTGCGGCGGATGAAACTCTGGGTCTTGGCGGAAGGTTTGACTACAGCCAGCGTTCGTCTTCTTTTCCCGCCGACATTAAGCCTTCGAAAATGCTCTTTTTTGGGGGGTACGAAGAGCAGAGCCACGGCGGAGGAGACGGCGGCGTTGAAATTGGGTTTGCGGCGGAGGCGACTAAGAAGTAATGGGTCACATGCAGTGGCCATGAACCCTCGAAGGTTAGCTCGATTGCGATTTCCATACAAATTCGATTGAGTTTTGGTTCCGGAACAATCTGTTGAGTCAATAGTGAATTCCTAATTCAGATTAGATCTGTGGGCAAAATATGATACGAAAGTAGTAATTTGGAGTGATGAACTGAGAGGGTTGTTGTTCATGTTAACTATGGATGGTGTTTGATTTGGTTGTAGTATTACTTAGAAGACTTGAAATCCCATTTTGGGTCTTGAACCATGTTTGAGTTTGGCGTTTGATGTTACTGTCGGCGTAGATGTTTTCGAGTTCAATCGGTGTTTCTGTTAAGTTGCTCTTAGGTTGTTTTCAACCAATACGAGAATGATATATCGAACTTTGGTGTGATGTGCGTTTCTCATGAGAAAAGGGTTTGATGGAAGCTTCATGCTTTTTGACTACTGGTGCTTCTGTTAGATTTTCTTGAATTTTCCCATGTTTTGTTTGGAGGAATGCGTTTTGTGAATGTGTGTGCTTAGCATTCTGACAGTACATTGAAATCTGTTTATGTTTAGGGACTTCCGTGGGAACAAAGTTGCTCTTTTGATGGCATTGAGGAAGATGGCATCAGGGCCTCAGCTTCATACTCACATGAAATTGATGAACATGATAATGAAAGGGCAGTGGATGGATTACAAGATAGAGTCAATTTGCTGAATAGAGTAAGCCCTCTTGGTTAAACTTGAAAGTGATAATGCTGTTGTGATTGTGGTGATTCTGCTTTGTTCAAATGTTTGAGTTGGTTGAGGAGAAAACTTTAGCTTTGAAGTTTGTAGTATCGTTCCTGGTTAAGCTTTTCTTGCAAAGTTCTTCATGCTTACCTTTGCTTTATTCACAACAAATAAATAAACTATTGAGGGATTGCATGATTTGTTGGCTTTCTGGTTCTATTGTTAAAAGGCATCCCCTGCTGAACTTAAAGTCTGTCTCAAAATCGCTAATGTTCGTTTGTGAAGTTATGACTAGGAATGACTAATTCTTACCTAGAGATACATATTGATGTTTTGTGTTTCTGTCATTGTAAGTTTTAGGACCTCCCTGTCTAATCCTAATCCATGTATTTCAAACAGTTGCCAGGTGATATACATGAGGAGGTTGAGAGCTAATCACATGTTGGACAGAATGGTATGTCAGCTGACATATCATGAAGACTTAAGCAAGTTTGTTTCGGAAGTTGAACTTTTGGTTATATATTTGCAGTTAATGTCATAATCAACTTAAAATTATATATTTGCAGCATGAAGACTTAATCAAGTTTGTTTCGTAAAATTATTTACACACGCATAGCGTGTGTGCCTTTTGCTAGTTATAATAAAGCGGATATATTTATTTTATATTCTGAATAGTAGATAGCTAGCTAGGGCTTTAAGTGGTAGGCCATTTCCGCCATGTGCTTCCATGTGCTGTGTCCTTTTCTCAAGTGGACCCCACATCTTTCATCTGTCTTAAACCACCACTTAAATTCTCTCCCTCTCTCTCTCCGCGCATTCAGCTCTCTCCTTGTCATTCCCTCTGTTCTTTGATTTCTTGGATCTGCAGAAGAACTAAACTAAACCACTCATTCGAATGAGTGACAAGTTTTGCAGAGTGATGATATACGGAGAGACAAGAAAGGTAATATTATTAAATTTCCGTACTATTCCACTCTTTCTCAAATTCATTGACTCATCCTATATATTTCGTTAGACTTTCATGATCCAGAAATATAAATGTTTATTTGATTTCGTTTTGTTCTGCGAAGATAAAATCATCGCCTGACAAGACAATATATAAAAGTTACAAATTCTGTCTCGTCTATTAACATCTATACCCTAGAGCCAAGCCAACTTAATTAGAACTATTCTATTTGATGCAACATCTAATATTCGACAATGATAATCTTTGCAGATCGAATAATGCGGGATTGTAGCTCTCTCAAGCAAGAATTTCTGAATAAATGGATAAAGGGTCTAAAATCATGCAAAAGCTCTTGGATTAATTCGAACAAGGAGATGACCATCTTCGAGAGAAAGAAGGCCATAAAGTTATCGGCTGATGTAGCCATGGCGTCAGCGAGAAACGGCACCACTTTTTGGAGCCGCGCCGTCATAGACAACGCGGCCCAAAACAACAACGAAGATGCCGTGGAGGCTTCATCGTCATCGTCAAGATGGGCGTCGTCGGTGATGCACAAGAAGATCGTGGAGAGGAGCCGGAGCCGGAGCCGGAGGAGGGTGGTACGTAGTAGGAGAAGCGGTTTGATTAAGAGGAGACGTGTACATGTACATGATGACATGGCGGAAACCGGTTTGATTGCGAAAAGATTATTGGTGAAGAAGAAAACGCAAGTGCTCAAGAGTCTTGTTCCGGGAGGAGAACTGATGGACGAGATGGCTCTGATTGCTGAAGCCCTAGATTACATTGTGTCTTTGCGTGCTCAGGTTGATGTAATGCGGTGTGTCGCAACAACCTCTCATCAGTTAATAATTAGTATTGGTAAATAATCCCATATCCAGAATATCGATCGATCATTAAATATTAATAGAGTGGAGGCAGCAGCTGATATAGACTATATAGTTATATTAATGGGTGCAAATATGTACAGATGAACAATGCATATATACATATATGTCTGTAAATCTCAAGAGCCATAAAACTGCGTATTAATTGGCTATTGACTGACCGGAATGTAATTCCTAATCTCAACTCTTTCCCTCTTAAGTTTCATTGTTGAGGCTTGAGTTTCAAGCTTTAATTTTAAGTTTTAACTCTCGAGCGGCTCTATAACTTAATGTAATTGAGAATTACTGCTTGTGATAAAAGACGGATAATTAAGGAATTGAAGCAAGTCGCTCTATGTATCTAGCCTCGAAAATAATAGATGGGTCGCAAACTAAATTCGCCCTCTAAATATGAATTCTAAATGTTCAGGTGAAAAGTACGGAATTCAAGTCCGTGGAGACGTCCATAGTAAACAAGTGGGATTTCAGCAATTAGAATTAGGGTTATTATCATGAATGGTGCCTGAACTTTCATTAACAGGACTTCATGGTGCCTGAACTTTAAAAGTGATCAATTTGTTACCCAAACTTTTAAAAACCGGACTTCATGGTGCCTGAACTTTAAAAGTGATCAATTTGGTACCCAAACTTTAAAAAAGAGGACTATGTGGTACCCAGACTTTCAAAAAGAGGACTATGTGGTATTTTAGTCAATTTTTTGTAATCAAATTCCGTTAAAATGAGGATAAAATGGTTTTTTAACATTAATTTTTATGTAAAATATTTTTTTTACCTCTCAACTTCTATAAATATGTTTTATGGTGTTTTGAAAAAAATGAAAATGTCATATAGCTATTTTAGATAAATAAACAAATTGATTAATGAAAATATAGTTGAACGGTAGATTTTTTCTATCTCTTAATTTCTATTAGAAATAATTTTTAATGTTCGAGTATATTTTTATTTATCAATTTATCTATACTTTTCAATAGTCATATGCATAAATGTTTTTTGAAACATCGTAAAACATATTTATATAGTGGTTGAGAAGTAAAAAAAAACTATTTTATGGTGTTTTGAAAAAATGAAAAATGTGCATATAGCTATTTTAGAACAATAAATTAATTAATTAACGAAAATATACTTGAACGGTAGACTTTTTCTAGTACTCAATTTCTATTAGAAATCATTTTTAATGTTCGGATATATTTTTATTTATCAATTTATCTATTATTTTGCAATAGTTATATGCATAATTTTTTTTTGAAACATCATAAATCATATTTATATAGAGGTTGAGATGTATAGTATTTTACATGAAAATTAATATAAAAAAGGGTTTTTAAATATGATTTATGATGTTTCAAAAATACTGTACCTCTCAACCTCTATACAAATATGATTTATGATGTTTCAAAAAAACATTTATGCATATAACTATTGCAAAATAATAGATAAATTGATGAATAAAAATATACCTGAACATTAAAAATTATTTCTAATAGAAATTAAGTGATAGAAATAATTTACCGTTCAACTATATTTTCATTAATCAATTTATTTATTGTCCTAAAATAGCTATATGACATTTTCATTTTTTTCAAAACACCATAAAACATATTTATAGAAGTTGAGAGTTAAAAAAAATATTTTACATAAAAATTAATGTTAAAAGACCATTTTATCCTTCATTTTAACGGAATTTGATTAAAAAAATTGACTAAAATACCACATAGTCCTCTTTTTGAAAGTTTGGGTACCACATAGTCCTCTTTTTTAAAGTCTGGGTACCAAATTGATCACTTTTAAAGTTCAGGCACTATGAAGTCCGTTTTTTAAAAGTCTGGGTACCAAATTGATCACTTTTAAAGTTCAGGCACCATGAAATCCTGTTAATGAAAGTTCAGGCACCATTCATGATAATAACCCTTAGAATTATTACGTACGTACACCTAATTATTAGCTATTAAATACTCCTGAAAAATTATTCAAATAATCGAATAACAATTGAATGTAGTGAAATATTGAATATGGTACCAGCTCATATAGTATTGTCTGTAGAAGAGGTTGTGCAGTTGGTTGATGCGCACTGCTTGTTTTGGCTAAGAGCATCTCCACTGAAAAATCGAATGCGAGGGCGAGGGCGAAGGCGAGAGCGAAAGGGGAGTTTTCGCCCGACCTATTGTTCTGGCAATTCAACAGCCCAAGTTGTTTCCACCGGAAGGCGAGGGCGATTTGGGCTGAGAAGATGAGGACACAAGGAAGGGGGAAAGATGAGAAAGGCAAAGAACAAGCAAAGGCAGATCACCCACGGGCGAGTCCGAATGTGAAAATCGCCTTCGCCCTCGCCCGTGGCGTCCGATTGCTCAATCGATCCAACCGATCGGTGTCACGGTGGAAGCTTAAATCTGCAGCCAAGATCGATTTTGGGTCTAATTTCAGAAATCGGACTTTTGATTTGTTCCGCGGTGGAGATGCTCTAAGAAGCTGACACAATCTTTTGTTTGTATTATTAAGGGGGAGGAAAAAAGTGGAGGTTCACGTTCACATTCAGAGAGTACTCTTAGGCTTTTTTTTTCATTCGTAAAAAAAGATTGATGCATGGGAATGTTGGGTAGAAATGGAAAAATAAATGAGAGTTTGTGTTAAAATAAAAAAAAATTATTAATTTTACCATTATATTCTTACTTTTTCTTAATAGTGGATGCTATGGATGACATTTTAGGAGAATTGTCACATGGAATGGGAATTGCAATCCCATGGGAAGTCATTCCCACCCACAATTCCCTCCAACCAAACACTCCATTAGACTGAATTTGGTTCGTAAGAAATGATTGATGAGAATAAAATTATGATTGATGAAAATAGAATAGCTGGGAATAAATAGTGGAAATAAGAAAAAGAAATTCAATTCGTTGTTTGGTTATGTTGAGTGGAAATGAGAAAATAAATGGGAATTCATGTTGGAATTAGAAATAAAATGTGTTAATTTTATAATTATATCTTTGTTGTTGTTTAAAATATCCTATATCAAGATTAACTCTTTAATGTTTGCAAATTTTTTTTTTCTTATTTTCTTTAATGGTTAATTTAGTGTTATGTTCAATAACTTATTTTCATTATTTGATTGGTTTCTCTCCATGTTTGATTTGGGCTTATGTTGTGAAAATTATTTCGAATGATGAGGTAATTATGCTTGTTAGTATGAGATGAAACGTAAACGAGAAGTATATATATTAGTGTGAGACACTTTAATTTTGTGTTTCAAATCTGCTTATTAGTTTTGTGTAAAAGTATGATGTTTTGTTAACTTTACTACGTCAGTATGAGTTCAAATTTTTATTTTATTTTTTTACTTTATATGCGCACTCGCAGAAGATAATTCCTCGTTATGCCGGTGCTTACGTACACTCGTGCGCATGCTCAACCTTCTGTCCAGATTATGACATTTCCACCTAGAGCTACCTAGGTACTGCCAAGAGCTACAAGTCAATCCAATGTCATTCAATTTGTATTTAAAGCTATCTACAAGCTATATCTATATTTTCCTAAAAAAAAATGAAAAATGAAAATCTATCTATTTCTCTCTTGTATGATCCAACGAAGCTTTTTGTTAGACCTATAGTGGTTAGGGCGAGTATGCATATATGTCCCTTTGGGATCCAACCAAGATCTACGTGAGTCGCGGACATGGTGTTGGGTCTGTGCTAATCTTTTTCAATTTGAACAATGGTGCATTCAATAGTCATGTCGTTGGAGGTGGCAGTACTCCTATAACAATGTATCTTGCTGCATGAATGACGTACCTGTACATCCCTAATGTTAATGAATTAACAAAATCAGAATATGATAATATAACATCATGGTTAATGAATAAAGATGGTATTCAAGGGTGACAATTTAAGTATGCTCGTTCGTCGTTTTCAGTTTTCAGTTTGTATTTGTCGGAAGGGTGAATGATAGTGGAAGCAATTTGAAATTGTCTAAATAGTAATATATGTATACGAAAATGAAAACTAGAAACCAAAAAGCAGAACATTTGGAAGTTCTCTTCACTTCTGCTCCTTGTCAAACTTTTAAAGTTACATATACATACCTGAGCGCAAAAGTAAAAAAGGTGGTCATTGGCGGCCGGCCAAAGCCTCCATTGATTAGATGTATCAATAGTTCACACTCAAACTCAAATATATACTAGATAAGCATATGTGCATGCATGCATCTCATGATCTAGAGACCCAACGAATTGTCAGTCTACAATGACGTGACGTTGATAATACATATCCATATGTCAATTATGTTGAACTCATAATGGAAAAGGCTGTGTTAGGCACAACTTGGTTTTTGATACTTTCTTTCAATATAGTCAACAGATAATACAACGATCCATCTTGACACACAGCTCAACAAATTTCTAATAATTTTGAAATGAGAAGGCCGCCACGAAAACGTTAGGGCTGTTGCTCAGAGAATATCAAGATTCATCTGTACAAAAAGTCTCCATGACCTTATATGTGCACATACTTATCATCCAACTGCGACTACACACCACTGCGACTACACACCAGGCATTGACCAAACTTTATAGACATACAGTATTAAGAGGATGGTCCAATAATAGAATGGAGCCCCAAGAAAACAATAAAACGAAATCTGGCCTTCTTGCAATTGGAGGTTTGGGCTGAAACTCGCAAGACGGAATAGAGTTGTTCAATTGTTGTGTGAATGCATGTATGGTCAATGGTTTTAAGGCCCAAGCATCGATAACGTGCATGTAGAGGATGCTCCTCAATAGTCCTTTCAGGGGTCAGGTCGAGCCTTAGTCTTTCAACCTTTTTTTGGACATCCGTATTTATTCAGGGCTCAGGTTGAGTATAGGGATGGCAATTGTACCCAATTCTCAAAAATTCCCATAAACAGCCTAGCCTGATTGGGCCAGTAATACGATTGCTATCCTTATACCCGTCTTCGCCATTAATTCCCTAATTAGCAAAAAATATAATTAAACATATGCATAGTGTTTAGTTTTTCTACTTAATCATACTTTATAGTATAAAATTATGTTTAATTTCAACTTTAATAATATGATCGAATAATTAAATTTTGTACTACATAGATTAATGCATGTTTTTTATTTTTCTCAAAATATATCATGATCCGGTCTAGGATGGAAAAGGAGGATTTATTTTGTCCTTTGGGGTCTTTGTCCCTTTTATAAAACTATTTTATTGAAAAAATATATTTTCTGGGGCTTGAATACCAGTAGGGTATCCCCGAAGCCCAAAATTTTGGGGATGGGAAAACAATCTTCGGGGCCAGCTCGGCCAACTTGCCATCACAAGTCTAATCAGTCTTCAACGAGTGGAATTAAGAGCGAGTCACATATTTCAATTAGTTCAAGAGATTATCATATATAATAGAACTTAACATCAACTTCAACATCACCATCAGTTAAATTGTTAAGACCATCTTTAGCAATAGAATAGCTATTTACACTATTAGTCTCTTTTTTTGTTTTGTAAAAAATTATTTTTAGCAATGAGTGGCTAAAGGGTTAAAGGACCACCAATAGGGTAAACGGCTCGGGGGGGGGGGGGGGGTGGATACCTCTAACTCTTTAACAAACCCTTTAGCCTCCCCTTTTGTGGTTTCGATACCAATTTTGTCAAACACACAAACAAGCCTCCCTCAACCTCTAAAGATGATAAAATTTAGAGGTAATCTAAACCTTAAAAAATTATTTTTTTTCAAAATGCTAACTTTAGCCAAATAACCCTTTAACCCATTTGTTGCTAAAGATGGCCTAAAAGAGCTTTCTATGGTAGGTACAAAGGAGAAGGGCTTCCATGGAATCATTGTATTGCCAAATCATTGTCCCAACTCAAAAAGAAATAGCTACGTAAGCAAAAGTTATCATAAGTCCTTCACGTATTGATTTATTAGCGGTTGGAACAAAAAATACTTAGTGTAGGGAAGTCATTCTCGGTACAAAAGTGTTACCTCTAATCTTTACTTTTCTTTCTTGACCATGTATTCTTGCCCTTCAATTCAACTAAGGGTGAATGGGATATAAATTGAAAATATTTGTACTTATTAGACTCATATTTAAGTATCGTTTAGGAAATCAACAACCTAATATGATGATGGCGAGTATTCAAGCAGGTGAAATCTCTACATCAGTTACAAATCTAGATTACATCCAAGATTAATGATGTTTTTGAATTTGAATTAAGATTATCCACCTAGACCTTTTTTTTATGGTTACACGGTAGAAACTATGGTGGTTTTCATATGTAGGAAACAATATTAGATTACTTAGAACCAAAGATTAAAATTTCGGTTTCAATGGAAATTTTGATAGTCAAAATTTCTGAAAATTTCAGAAAAAGTTTTGATTTCGGTGGAAATTTCAATTAAAAAAAAGACAAAAAACATGCTAGAAAACCTATTAATGTCTCTACTTTCTATAGGCTCTAAAATCAACAAATAATGTAATTTAACATTTAACCTATATGTAACATTGTCCAAATGCATTCCCTTAACTTTTATATACATAAGGGAGAAGAATTCGTGTTTTGTATTCCACTAAACTATCAATTAGCACAATATCTTGCGCAAGATGATTCAAAAGAATGTTGTAAGGAAAGAAGCATTATTGAAGGTAAGAACTCATTCAACGTAAGAAGAATGAATTATAGTAACCAAAGAAAAAAGATTGAATTGAATTGAATTGAAGTGACAAAAAGCAGCATCTTCACCAAAGACTACATCGAAATTTCACTGAAATTGTACCGAAATTTCACCAATGTAGGTCATTTTTAAGAGCCTCTGCCCGAATTTACCAAAATTTTACCCAAACTATCGAAATTTCTATCTTTTTCCATGATATTGATATGTGCCCCGATTCAATTTTTGAACCTCCAAATTTCCAAAATTTCGACCGAAATTTCGATGGAAATTAGGATTGTTCATCTGGTGTGTTTTTCCAATTTCAAATGGATATGTTTAGGTGTTTTGAGATATTGGATGGAATTTCTCAGGTGGAAGTTAAGTTGTTCTAGTCTTTTGGTTTAGTTGATTTCAATTGATTGAATACTTCATGTTTTCATAACTCAATAATTGTAACAAAATTTTAGTAATTAATTTAATAGGGATATTTTAGTAAGTTAAATATTACAAAATCTTATTAAATTGAAAGTAATTAACTTGGATGCTTAATCATGGAGATTATTCAATAACAAAAAATATAAAATGAGTTGTAACGAAAAAAAATAATTTGTATAGCTATTTATCCCAAATTAATCAACAAGCAATACAGTGCATTGTCCCTGGACTCATATCTGAAGCATAACAAGTAATTGGCTGTCACACGAGCCTAATTAGCACAACTTTAACCAAATCATCAAAAGTCCATGAATGCGCATCAACAAAAATCAAGTAAGCTGACCCCATAACCATTTTTGAAATCTAAACCCATCCATTAAAGTTCACTCAGCTAATTTACATTACACAAAAGCTAATCTTTGTTAACTTTTTGAACAAGTAATTAATCACTAAATAGCCTTGTTGTAAGGACGATAATGATTAAATCCAATGATACATGTTTACTTCCTTTATGTCACAAATGCTCACAGCAATCATGGCAAAGTTGGCCCCAATTCACCAAGTGCATGCTTCGGATATTATGTCTATTTTCTGCCTTTTCTAGGCTGTTAGGGTTTAGGGGCTCCAAAGTGGTGGCCCTAGGCCAGCTCTAGCAAGCTTAGCCCTTCTCCTCATCTCAAACTCTTCATTCTTAGCCTGAGTTTATGGTGTTCATTTAAAGGTACAAAAAGGAAAGGCCATATTTATTCTTAGTGGTTACCATGTGTTTGGATGTTTGGGTGATTATAATCAAAACATGTTTTTCTTCTATGAAAGCATTAAGCTGGTCCCTTTGTTGGCAACAATAATTTATCATATATATTGCTCTATCTTTTTTTCTTTTTTTTCAAAATATATATTGCTCTATCTGAAACCATCCTTTCCAACTGTAATATCTCATCTGTCCAAATCTCTTTTGTCAGAGGCTTTTGGGTTTGCATAAAGTGTACAGGGAATCAGATGTGCTTAATTAATTCCAAGGCTTTAGGTTGGGGTCATTAAGACCCAGTCTTTTTTCAGTTCAGAACAGGTTTAGAATCCATCAATTTTTTTGCCTTGCTACAGTAACTTTTGCTGCAGTATTTTTGCTGCCTTGCAATTTGGTCTGGTTTTAAACCACTTCTGAACTGAAGAAAAATCAATTAAGACCCCGCACTTTGAGGTTAGGGGAATAGACACTCTAATCAACTGTCAGCTGAGCCATAAACTCTTGAATATGACATCTCTTTTTAACCTTTTAATTTCCACCTGCTTTTGAGAACTCATCACAACATGCCTGTATATGATGGTGATATGTTGCATGTCTATTTAAAGTACACTCACATGCTTGTTGAGTAGTCCAATCTGAATTCTGTTGAACTCGTCTCCAAAATACATCTTTTAGGTTCCAGTTGCATGGATTCACATTTCAGTACGAGTCCTTCGGATGCACACCCGGAGACAATGGATTTTCTGTCCCTTGCATGGTGCAACTTTGCAGTACAAGCTTTCCAAACAGAGCAACAGGACCAATCTCTAGTTTTACTAGATGATCCAATTGTCAAATTTGAGAGCCACGACAAAACTCCTTACATGGTAGGTCGAATGATTTATGCAATCCTGTTAGACTTTCAGTTCCTAAGTTATCAAGGCATAAGAAAGTCGTTAAGATTCTCTTAACTCTCAGAAGCTGGACAAGAGTCCACAGATGGACGACGTAGATCTCAAGCCTCCACCACCGTGGAAATCCAATGATGTCAAGGTAACATATTGTATATGTATATCTAACTAAGCAAATTAAAACCAACTTAATTGATGGCATAATCTACTCTTTCTTTCTCTAGTCTTTTATATGGATGCAACAAGCCATGCATCCAGAATTGAACTACAACAGCTTTTTCCGGAAGAAATGGGTACGTAAAGTTCGGTTCTAAGCTCTATTATACACAATATTTTCCATCATTGTCTACCACGAGAAATTTATATTGCTCCATTACAGATGTCATGGAAGATAGTGCCATTCAAGAATATGTCAATCAGAAAATGGCTAAATGAGATTAAGCAAAGGCGTAAAGAGGAACATAGGTTGCAACGAGCTGAAGTACATGCAGCAGTCTCAATGGCAGGCGTAGCGGCTGCACTTGCTGCTATTGCAGCTGAAAATTCAGAGAATGATGGGTCAGGAACTGCCAAGGAAGCAGCAGTGGCATCTGCAGCAGCACTGGTGGCTGCCCAGTGCGCCAAAGTTGCAGAAGCAATGGGGGCAAAGAAGGATCAGCTCAGCAGTGTAATAGGCTCAGCAATGAGTACTACAACTGCAAGTGACATCTTAACTCTAACAGCTGCAGCTACAACATGTAAGTTCCAGCTGTCCTTTTCGTGTATGAGAAGAACAAAATGAAAAATGCATCTCACTTGTGCATACCTATCCAATAATTGAAAAATAGAGAGTTTAACATAGTATTGTTTGCGTCTGTGAGAGATATAGCATTAAAAGGAGCAGCTACACTGAAAGAAAGATCAGGCTTCAAGAATATACTAAATGGGACTGCACCCGTGATGCCTATAGAGGACAACCATGAGGTTGACTTCGACTTTGAGAAGTACAGATCAATGCTTGCAACAGGTTCCCATCTCAGCATTGAAACACCAGATGGTTTGTACTCCAATTTTAGATCTTTACTACTGGTTTAACATAGTTTTCCTTGGTTTTGTTTCTAAGTCCTAATACTCTGTTAATACTTAATATCAGTGCTGATTGAATATTGTGTTTGCAGGGAAGTACATGGTTAGATCAGTGTCTATCATCCTCAACTGTGATGCCAAGGTCTGCATTACATGCTAAACTGTTTTACTTTGTGTGTTCGTGTGTGTAGTAAGACTGTAAAATTATGCCGTATGTGGGAATATACCAAAGCCTCACTTCAATTCCTTATTGAATACTATAGGTTGTTCTGAAAATGAAGAAGCTCAGTCTGTTCAAAAGCAAGAAGGAAAGTAAGTTCTTCCCCCCTCTGTTATTCTACACTGTCTAGTACATGAAAATACTATCAAACTCGACCTATTTCCTGGATCTTTTTCCGCTTAGTCATTTTCGGGGAAAAGAACTTGAACTCTAAAGCACTTTTCCACAGTAAGTAGTGTTTTCATTAGGATAAGTGAAGGGGACAATTCAATTAGTGGAGCAATCTAACTGCGTTTTGTCTTAGGTATCATACTGGACATGTATGCGGAGCTATATAAAGATTCAGATGCAGGGGAGAATAGCACAGGTTATCTCATCGTGTTAACGACAAGTATGGGAACCTTCAAGCTAGACATGGAAGAGGACTATTTACGTTACAAAACATGGGCCACAACTATTCAACATATGCTTATGGTCTCTACTTCATTTACAAAGTATCATCTTCAGTTCTACAAAAAGTAGAATTACCGGCTATTACTGCGATCAATGTGTGGCACCAATATGCATATTTGTCCTCTACTTGTGTAACTATAAATCAATTCACAATTCCTGCTTAAGAAAATCATTGCTTTTGAAAAAACAAGCTGATATTCACACAGCAGGTCTACATTGTCACAACAGATTAAGATATAGCAAAAGAGGACTTGAAAATATGATTTTCTCGCTTAAATAAAAATAAGAAATAAAAATATTGAAGAGAGAAAGGACACAAGTAATTAAAGAACAAAAAAGGGGACAATCCACAGAATGAGTCGTAAAAGTGAGCATACAAACTATGCGAGAGGTTTATGCCCATGATGGAACATATATATGGCATCTTTACACCATGTCTCACCTTTATTACTGATACGATCCACAGTGTGATATATGATGTGGTTCTGAAAATGCATATGACTTGGCAAGTTCACAGGACATGCAGCTGAGCTGATTACCATGGCTTCAATACACGCCTAGTCCTAGAAAATTACATACTTTACGGAAAAAGGCATAACCTATATCTTTCAATTAACATTAAGACAAGTGGAAATGATGAATGATCAGCCAAGTCACTTTAAGCCCTCTTTATGACTCAATGACTCTACCAGTACAAAAAGCTGGCAACAATGAAGATTGAAAATTCAACTTTTTAGTGGGCTATCTTAATATTCTATACGGTTCCTTTTGTGTGCGGCATGGACTAACTTCCATTATTACTAACCTGAAGGAAATTATTTGGAAGTTACAGCTTACATGAATATGTACAGCTTATTTAGACAAAAACGTCCTGCTCAAGATGTTGGAGTTCTAATCTCAATGTCCTTGTTTTCACTATATTGTTGTTAGCAATTATAATTTGCTTTTCAGTGGAAAAGCATATTCATTAATGTGTAAAATGCTACAATTTCATCTTTATTTATACAATTCCTATGTATGCAGACGACTCTACAGAAATGGAATTGCAAGGGAAGAATGCCTAAAAAGGAGAAATCTCTTTATATATAACCTTCTGGTAAAAGTGCTCCAATGTTAATTGAAACATACCTCAGAGGGTTTAATTTTGGTCGATGTGCATGTTCTCAGTATATTCAATTCAGGTTTGATCGAGTTTTACTGCTGCAATGCTCTTTCATTTTTCCATACAATAGTATTAGTTAGCCCCAAGCTTTGTATCCTGCCACTACCGTGGCCTACTGACACTACACATTCATACTGACTCTCATGTCCTTCTCTAGTCTGATGAAAAATGAGCTGATCAGGAGCAACTTTCGGTATCAGTGACCTATCCAAGAGTAAATTTCATAACTCTTTTTCTTTCCGTTATGTTGAACTGATTCAAGTGTTAGCATATATAATTTTAATCATCTAGCACCATGTATATGGTCCACTAGAACTATTCTCCTTTTTTATTCGACTCTCCAAAAAGTGGCAATGTGAATCATCTACAGTGTATAAAACAAAACAGACAGACATACAAAATCCCATAAAAAAATAAAAGTAATAGAGTTAATGAATTCCAGGGTTAGAGAATGGAAAAACTTGTTACATACTGATCTGAAGTTGTAGCCTGTTGAGATGAGCACGTCCACAAGAACCCCAAGCTCTGACGATTCACTTCATTCATTAAGACCTAAAGTCAATAACTTCTCTCCAGTTCATGCAATGGATGCTAGTTCATAGATAATAATCAATCTGTCAAACCATACACAACAACTGTCGCTTGGAGATCACGGTCCACTTTGAAATGGGCATGGAAAAACCTCTTTGTCTGTCATCATAGATCATATATAATAGTTATAATTGGTGCTAGCTAAGAGAATTTAAGAACTAACTTCCTTTTCATTGACTCAAACAGAAACCTTCACAGTACTAATAATGAGCTGTATGTACCTCTTTGAAAGAACGTGAGTTTAGAAAATCCTTCAACAGTTTTTCTTCTGACTCGAATAATACAATGTGACTAGGTAAAGACCAATTTTTTGCAAACTCTGATGCAAAACCAATGGGATCCATCATGAATTGGTCTGATTCATCTAGGAATCCTTTCTCTTGGCTATCAAAAAAAATTCAGAACAATATAGTAAGTACAATCCCATTCACAAGAAACAACTGCAAGGAAAGAAAATAATTCTAGCCATGTTCCGAACCATCAAACCTTGGTGTGCAGTCTAGGAATCTCATAGGAAGGTTGTGGTGCATGGTAGAGTAGTAAGGTGTGGCATGGCAAGGCATGAGAAAAAGTACATTCTTCACTTTTCCGCCAAGCATTTCTTTGGACAGATAGTATGCAACATCTTCAGTTCCTCTCTGTCTAGCACGTTTATAAGTGTCATCCAAAAGGAAACAACAGACAAGAAGAGAGACAGTGAAAGAAAATTTTAGACCAACGTTTTCCTATTATTACTTGTTTCTTTTTCCAGAAATATATTTTTCTTTTATTACTTGATTATAACGATATGTTGTGTTTCTTGGAATAGATAACAAAACCACCAAAGACAGAAATGAAGTCTACCGTTTAAAGTTGACTAATTTCCAAAGAACAGTCAAACGCTACCCAACATTGTCTTTATCAGAGAGCAAAGTGATGTACCTGATGAACCAAACTCATATACAATGCCATTGGAATATTGGTTGCGAGCAAGAATAAGACGGCCAACTGTAGTTTTGGAGGGCATTTTCTATGTGTATTTGATGATTCTTTCCCTTTACCATTTGCAGAAACTGATGACTTTAGCGCAGCTAATGAATACCCAGAGAATATCAAAGCTATAGGAAGTACAGGCAAAACAAACCTGTCACTCAAAGTCGAATTAGAGGAGTAAGTTGTGAACAGAATGATAGGTCAAACGCAATATTCAATTGTATAGACTAATATAAGACTTACCTGAATTCTTTGTGCCCAAGAACACTATAAATTCCTAAAACCCATGCAATAAGGCCAGAAAGCTTCCAGTGCTTGGACTGCATAATTCCAGCTATGGAAAACGGTAAGAAAGTGAATATCATGACTGAAAATCCCTGGGTGAAGTACCAGTGCCACTTGTGAGTCCCATAATAATCCCCACCAGCAGAAAGGAAATTGAATTTTAGAAAATTAAGAGGTACTAAGACCCATGAGCCGTAGATCAAACAGTCCAATAAAAATGTAAGCCCAAGCACCAGAAACCTGAAAAAATAGGTGAAAACTAGTTGAGAAAGCAACCTTAATATAATTCCACTATGCGAAAATACACTTCAGTGACTTAAATTCTTGAGCAGGTTATACAAGGCTTAGAATGCTCATTAAAAAATGTTGGCACTCGGAAGTGGGCTGCAGTGACTGGTTAAGCGTTTCTTAACTAAAAGCATGGAAACTACTAAAACGAAAGAAGGTGTGATCCTTTTCACAAAATATTTAAATAAACAGGTTAAAACCCAAATTGGATATGATTTATATGCCCAGAGCACGGCATTTCAAAAGGTAACTCACATCTACAACTACTGTTTCTATTAGCTTCAATCATGTGCACATAACACATCATTAATCACCATTATCAGATCATCTACCTCTCCTTTATATGATAACCTATAAGTGTAATGCCAAGTTTTCTCTTCTTGTGCATATATGTGTAATACTGATGTTTCACACGCACCAGCTGTGCTCCACATTATCTAGACCTTAGTTTGGAAAGAACTCACAACTTAAGCTCAAATCAAATCATTACTCCACTGCACAGAAACAAAAAAGAAAAATAACAGGACAAAAACCACTACAAGAACCACCAATCACTTAAATGTTTGCACAACCATTTCACCATATATTTACTTATAATTCTAAGAACTGTATATCAAAATAAAACAGGTATTCAAAGGAAGATTGAATAAATACCCACCCTATTGGAGCCACCTCCAGAAATATAAATCCCAGTGTATTACGCGTCACAGATAGCTCAAGAAGGCCAACATACAGCCATATGATAGCACTTGTTGGTCGAATTGCACAAGCTAATGCAGCTAAAATCAAAGCCCACTTCCTTGATTTCCTGGGAAGTTTGCTGGACGAAGGCCTCATACAGGGCCAATAGTACAGGCTCACAAGAGTAAGAACAGTCTCCAAACTATTGGATAATGTGCGGGTGAAGCAGTAAAACATAAACCAATTTGTCAATTGACAAAAGAGCTGCAATTGAGTTAAGAACCCAAATCTCGCACAAAACATAAGAATAGACCAATATTGCTGTCTATCAGTAGCAGGCTAATAGAAATTTAACATGCGTATTTAGTGTAAACATAGAGTTGGATATGAAGCATATCATTAAAGAGGCAAAGAACCCATCGTCCAAAAGGATACAGCCCATTTTGCAGCAAAATCACCGAAGAGGATGAAAGCGAGTTTGTACAAGTATAAATCACCAAAAGCAGAGAAAAAGGACTGAAACAGCCGTGGAGCCTTGACCTGCAAAACATTGAACACAGATGACTAACAAACTTCAAAAGTACATTACAGTCTAACCTAGGCATAGATATAATTATGCGGACATTACCATGAACCAAGGGGTATCAAGACCCAAAACTGCAAGCATTTTGTAAAGCACGGCAAAGAGCAAGGGATGCAAATAGCTACGAATCCCTTCTTTCCACTCCCAAGTCAGATGGCCATACCTATCAGTCAGAAAGCAATAAAAATAAGAACCACTTCGGGATTTCTTTGATTACCCGTTTAGATTCAAAAGCTCTCTTTTCTACTGAAAAAGGTAAAATTAGTAGTCACCCGAAAGTGATGCGGTGTGCAACTTCAAGGGCTTGCCAGTGTTCATCTGGGTTGAAATAAGTCTGAACAAACAGAGAATTTGCGACTCGAAAGGCCAAGCAGAGTGCAAAGACATTCCGGGATGAGCCTGCATTATCAAAGGGCGGGGCTTCTCTTTGTTCTGCATCCAATTTTGAAGGAATTGGATTTCTGGTTCTCTCAGTTTCTGCTGCTGCTGAAAAGGAAACACTCTTTCTTTGCCTCATTCCCACCCAATGGCAAGATCTTCTGTCAACAACGCAAAGCTTGAAAGATTACAAGATCTACATCATCTGATCTGAATTTTAAAAATCAATTTTGCGAAGTGCAGAACCTCAGATCAAGGACATCAAGAAAACCTAACCGTTTGAATAAGAGTATTTATTCAAGTACAAAAATAACTACTAATAATTATAACTATATCATTTTCACTAACAATGCAAATAAGAAAGATTATTTGAAAAACTAAACTACATAAAATCGGAAGACCATGCACACGGGAAAAAGCTATTCTTCTACTACATATCATGTGTTCTTCAAATCCAAGAACAGAAAACCAAGCAATGATGAAGCAGCCACTTGCTTAGAAAGGATTAGAGCTGGCTGGGCAACAAAACTACATTCCTCTGGTAGAGTGGGGCAATTACAAATGATCTACATTGTCATAAAACATAAATGAGGACTCATCCCGTCAATAAGCTGCCAGCATGCTATCATTCAAGCAATACAATCACTAATTTTTTTCGTAGACTCTACCCAAAGTAAACCCTTACAAACTCATTTCCAACATTTTTTTTATTTATCGAGGTGGCTTGCCCCCAAAGAATTGGTCCAATCTTACTTTTCATGGCAGATAATTTAGCAATCAACGAGAAGATCGAAATGGACAGAAGAATATGGAAATAGTGTTGTTGACCGAATGAAACATGAAAATTGATGCAAACAGAATCAAACGGAGAGAGAACGGAGAGAGGCATACTGGCTCCGGAGGAGGTGGTTGGCGGTACCGACCGACCGAGTATTTATTTACCGACAATGGCGTCGCGGCGAGCGAGAGTGTGAGAAATGATCAGCGCCAAGTTGAGGGGAGAGAGAATGGGCTAAAGGAGGGAGGGATTTCCAAAATCCATCGTAGACGGCGGCGGGCACGGCTGAGAAACGGGAATGGAATACCTGCTGTGTTACGCGAGGGGGAATGCCGACGGCGAGAAGTCGGCGGCGGCTGATGGTGGTGAACTCATCTCTATTTGGAATTTGGGATGACAAGGGTAATTTTTAATTTTTGCCTTTTTCAGATTGTCCAGGTGGCACATTTCAATTCGCAGGTCACACAACGCAGTGCGTGCAATCACCGCCCAGTAAAATGACAATTTTTTGTTTTAGGGTTTAGGCCTTTCCATACTTTGTATTTTTCTTACTTTCAATGAAATGCACAATTTCACCCAAAAAAAAAAAAGAACCAATCCGAGGTGATGATCATAAAGAAGGGGAAAATGAGAAATTTGTCTTCTTTAATCAATGATGAAGAAGGGACCTTTTCTAATATTGGGGATAACGAGTTCATCTTAAAGCATATTCTTCCTCAATCGAAATCTAGTCATTGTTGGTCCAATCTTCCCCGTCAGATATGGCCTGAAATCCAAGCATCCAGCCAGCATTGCTTCCAAGGGTTTCAAACCCCCCTAAATGATGGATAACTTGTAAATCAGTTGTATTTTATAACATAGTATAAACTCCAGAAACCAATATATTGACATAAATTTACATTTCAATGATGAAAATGTCAATAATGTTCAGATTTGTTATGCTTTGTACAGCTCTCAAAGCATACTAAGCAAAATAGACATGGCATATCTAATCAACAACTTGACATTGATTCGGTTCAAGTCATAGTTGCACGCCCGTGCCAAACCACAAAAGTATTCTTCTTGGCCGATCTAGGAACCTGGCCTGCCAAGCGGGTTCATCATTTTCGTAAACAAAACCACTCTTCGTGTACAAATTTTTCGCTGCTTCATTGTCAACAGCAACATGAACATATAGATCACTTATGCCTGTAAATATTCAAGAAACAAAGTTAAATTATTACATAAACATCGTTTATATACAGGATACGGTGATGTGTTTAAAAAGAACACCGACAATTAGCATTTGCCTATTTTGACATGATCAAAGATCCAAAAGCATAATGCAAATATATAAGAAAAACAGTACAGGAAACTAAGAACCATCAGAACTAGAACTGGATACGCTTCCACTGATTGCCTAAACAAACTGATAGAAAAGAGAGCAAGGGCCTAACACCACACCTGCCCCAAAAGCAGAAAAACTGAACATGGAATACTATCGTAGCCTAGCACTATAACAGAAATGAATACTTTTCAAATGGAAAGCCTGTCTCACATAGTTCTTATTTTTAACATATACCTACGTGACAGATATTTCATCCTTGATACAAGAGTCTCTCTATCTTTCCTATTCAAAATTTGTGACCATCTAACAATCTCAAAATCCCAACCTCTGATGCTAATATCGTCTTAGATAAATTATCATTGTGGTGCTCAAGAAATATCACTATTATGATATTATCATTGTTGGCAAAACAATAGAAATGTCATTCAACGTATGTAGCATAGTACAAATAAGAGAGTATATATTTAGTAAGGAAAAAATATAGTAAAGTGATTGTTTTCATGTTATTACCCTCTAAGGGGAAAGATTTCTTCAGCTCTACCTTTTACAAAAAGTCATTTTATTCACTTAAAAGTTTTGTTTTTTTCCTTCATTGTCTTCAAGGTAAACAGCCTACCAATATCAGCGTATTATCTATTGGAAGGAAACATGATGATCAAATCTGTTATTGCTGGGTAAATAGATTGCGACAATAAAAATCACTTGAAGCCGAGAGAAACAGGGGGGCAATGTACCACAAAACTTGAAAAATGGGAACAGAGTTTAAGAAGAAACATCATAGGACCAGTCTCGTAATCCTTACCCCATTCTTGCGCAACTAACTTTGACTTTGCTACAAGAGCATACCCTAACCCATTTCTATGCAGTTCCTTGGCCACACATACATTGCTCAAGTATGCTCTTGCAAAATCAGCTCCAATCCCCTGTCGAAATGCACCTCTACAGTTCATTCATTCTTACAACATGCTTGCGGTAAAAACAGTAGAAAATACTATATCACATCCACAGAAGTATAAGACCAATCTGGAAATGCCTTCCAATACAAGACGTCCACTGGCATAGCATATTGAATCAAAATCATTCATTTAAAGCTTAGGTGAACATACACTGCCAGGTACGATGAAATTTGATTGGCCCAAACGACATATACTGCTAGTTGAGCATTAACTCTAAATGGGTTGACTACTAAAGATGAAATTACCTCTGGTCTGATTCCTGTGATCTCATCAGGAAGGCTTACACACTGGTTGAGATCAAGGGTCCCAACTACAACCCGATCTTCTCCACTATTGGAAAACTAAAAAACACGAAATAGTTATGAAATTAAACATAGAATTCAAATTCCAAATTAAAAATGGTGAAAACAATCGAAACTAAAACATGTGAATAGAAGCAAAACAAACCTTACATGCAGCACGAAAATCATCGGAAACAGAGAGGCTCGAAATTTGCGACAAGGGCACCGAAGCATTGATGCACGAAACCCTTCTAAAACCCTTCCTCTTCCCACCGACACGTTCCTTCATCGCCTCGAACTCCCGCTCCGCCAAGTACTTTCTGTGATCCTAATACAACTTAACAAGGCAAAAACACCATCAATTACAGTTAATTAATCGCCCATAATCGAGATTAAGCGTGGGATTGGAGGGGCAGACTTGGAGGCCGAAGGTGGATGGCTTGAAATGGTAGAAGGAGCGGACGCGGAGGCACGCGGCTGCCCAGAGCTCGTCTTCCGAAAGAGCCTCGGAGACAGTCAGCGACAGCGGGTCGACCCGGTGCACGGTCTGATTCTGGGTGCATACTTGGCAGGCGGTGATCGGGCGAAGGCGGCGGCCAAGTGAGATGGCGGTGGAAGCAGAGAACTTGGTTGGAAGCGGAAGAGGGGGAGGAGATAGGAGCGCCATTTTGAGTTTTGGTCTGTCACTTTTAATTTTATCGTTTCTATATGGTTCGTATGCGTCCTGCTTCACGTCTTGGCGTTTGGTTCACCCGACCCCCGACTCAATCATATTCAGCCAGGACCCGGCCTTTTTCTATTCGGTTTTGGGCCTAGATTGACATGCTACTGGCCCCGTTGACTCTTGTTTTGCTGGAACGGATAGGCCTCCCGGTGAATATTTTGTAGAGCTCTCTACGACTAAGTTAGGAATACGGGTGGAATTTTCTAACTAAATACCGAAAATCAACTGAATCATGTCGATTGGTGCATTTTGGTTTGGTACAAGTATTATTTGGTACGGTAATGTAGCATACCAAAGTTTTCAGTACGATTTGTGGTAGAGGTTAGCCAAAATCATAGTATACCGAATACATATATATATATATATATATATATATATATATATATATATATATATATATATATATTGTTTTATAACTATAACCATATACACCCAATCCCTATCACTCTCCCTCTCTCTTGTCTCTATTCCCTTCACGCTCTTCGACAACTTCCATAGCATCCGGCGACTTCCAAATTCATATTCTAATGATATTTTATATGTAGCTATGCAAACAATGGCGGTTTCTTCTAATCAACTTGGAAGTTCAAGTGCATAGAGCGTCGAAGATATCATTACATAAGAATTTATATTGTAATATGTTGATGTCTTTGCTATTTATTTTACATCAAAAGAGCTCTTGAGTTGTTTATTTTTATTTGAGATTATTTGGATTTTTTTTTTGTCGAAAAGATTATTTGGATGTTGGGTTGTAGTACTTTTAAAGTTTAATATGTTGAACTTAAATTAAACATGGGGACATGAAAGTATGGATTTTGAAACTTAAATTTTGTGAAATACATATAGATAAAATTGTTGGATAGGAATTTGGTTTGTACGGATACCGAACCATACCAATAACGTACCATAATGTTGGTTACCGAATTTTTGGTACGGTAATGGTTTGAATTTGTGAGAATAGCTCTATATGATTGGTACACGGTATGTGGGTTTGATACGGTATGCCAATCGAACACACCCCTAGTTAGGGATGACTAGGGGTGCAAGTTGGATTGGAAATTCCAATTCCGAATGGAAAAATTCTGATCTGATGCCAAAAAATTCCGAATCAGAAAAATTCCGAAAAAAGTTGGACGGAAATTGGAACATACATTTTCAATCCGAAAGTTCCGACTTATTTCCGAAGATTTCCAAACCTATTCCGATCGAAAAAATGGAATGCATTTCATATGTTTTATAGTAATTTACTTATTGTAAAGCTTATATAATATTTTAGAATCAATCATATTACTTTCATTTTGCTTATTCTCACTTGCGGACACATTTATTATTTGCTTTAGACTATGTATTAATCTCGTAAGCGTAGTTTGTATATTATTTTATATTAATTCACTTTGAAAACCTAAAAATTCCGATATATTTCCGAAATTTCCGATATAATTCCGATCCGAAAAATTCCGAATTTTTTCCGATTTCCAAGGATTCCGAATTTGGAAAGAAAATTTCATTCCGAACTTTTTTGGAACGGAAATTGGAACCTTGTTTCCGATCCGTTCCGTCCGAAAATCAGCCCTAGGGATGACCCCCAAGGAAGTGAGGGCATTCTTTTTTTCCTATAAGACCATCTTTAGTGATAAAGATACTAAATGTCTACTTGGTTAAAATTTAGCCCTCCAAAAAATAATATTTTAAATTTGAGTTATGCTTAAGTTTTACCACATCTAAAAGTGAGGAAGGTTTAAATTTCAAAAATTTTAAATTTTTTATTAACTTTTTCTACATGAGCAACTTTTCAGAAAATAAAAAGTATTGAGAGATTGTGAGAAATTCAAATATGGAAGATTGTGATAAAAGAATTTGACATATAGTGGCTAAAGAGGCTGGGTAAAGAGCTACGGATAGCCACCCATCTGGCCCTTTAGCCTGCTTTGTAGCCCTTTAGCCATTCAATTACTAAATATGGTGTTTTACAAACAAAAAAATTAAAATAAATAAATAAATAATCTAATAGTATTTAAACTACCCCTAAATTTCATTATTAAAAATAGCCTAACTAAGTGGGGGTTTGGTAGCGCTTAACTTATGAAATAAGCGCTTATTTCATAAGTTTTGGTGTTTGGTAAAAGCGGAAAAGCTGCTTCCAAAAAGAAGTCAGCTTCATTTTGAAGCCGAATAAAAGAAGGGGATGTAAAGCGGGTGAAAGTAGCTTCTCGGGCTTCTGCTTTTTTCTCTCTCATTACTCTCGCAACATAAACAAAAGAATTGGGGTATGGGTCGCGACAGAAGAGATGGCTTTCTGGAGACGATGGCGACGGGCGACCGGAGATGATGGATGTGGGCAGCGTCGGACGAGCGAGCGACGACCGTGGGCCGTGGGCGACGACGGCGAGCGAGCGACGACGGTTGTGGGCAACGCCGACAGGCAACGACGACGGGCAGTGACAGGGACGGGCTGCAGGCGATGGGCGATGGGCGATGGGCGATGGGCGATGGGCGATGGGCGATGGGCAAGGAGCGACGGGTTGCAGGTTCCTTGACCGGCGCACTCCACCGGTTAACCACGACGAGAATGGCTGCAATTGTCTCATAAAAATGTTTTTTTTAAATTTGGATTTTTTTTAAAAAAAAAAAAATATATTATAAAAAAAAAAAAAAATATATTTTTTATATTTTTTTTTTTTTTTTTTTTTTATACACAAAAAAAAATTTTTTATATATTTTTTTCTAAAAATCTCCTTTTTTTTTTTTTTTTTTTCCTTCCCTTCCCTTTTTTTTTTTTTTTTTTTTTTTTTTTTACAGCAGAAACAGCTTTAAAAATAAGTTCAGCCCTACCAAACTGGCCCTAAGAGCATTTGCACCGCGGAGGGTGCAAGGGTGCGGAAAGGCGGTGGGGCCGACGGAAAATCGCCCCTCCAAGCAAAAACCGGTTTCCACCGCGGAGGGGCAGGGGCGGACTGTTGCTGAAGGGCGGGTGCAGAGTTCGGGGTGGAGGGGCTGCTTTCCGCCCCTCCACTGTAGCGGGCGGGGCGCGCGAATGGCGGAGCGTGCGGAGGGAGAGGAGCGTGAGGCGCGGGTGAAGCCGAAGGTAGATGGCGCGTGCAGCGCGTGCACACGCGTCCGCGTGCTGGCGCGTGCGCGCGTGCGGCGCGTGGAAAGCGCGGCTGCCGACGTTTTTTGAATGCAACGGCTACTTCTGCTGACGTCAGCCCTGCTGACGTCAGCTCCAACGGCTACAAACGGGCAAAATTTTTAAATGCGCCACGTGGCACCTTCCAGGCCGTCGATCTCCAGATCGGACGGCCACGATTAATTGAGCAAAAAAATCATAAAAAAAGGTGAAAAAATGTAGGAAAAAAATTGGAAAAATTGTAAAAAAAATTTCTATAAATACCCAATCAGATTTTACACTTACCACAACAAATCTTCACAAATTCTCTCTCCCTCATATATCTATCTTTCATTTGTGTGTTTCTTTTAGTTACAAAATGTCCTCATCCGATGCCGCGACTTGGACAAATGAGGAGGACATCCACCTGTGTGAAGCTTGGTGGGTAACTTCTCACGATCCAATCACCGGCAACAAGATAAAGGTAGATTTATTGTGGAATAAAATCACAGAGGAATTCGATAAGCGAAGTCCCGGAACATCCCGCACCGCCTCAGGTATTCAAACTCACTGGAAACGTTTGGTCGTAAAGTTCAATGCTTGGCGGTATGCTATTAGACAAGGACGAGCCGTTGTACAACAAAGTGGTTCAAATGCACAAGCTTTGGTATTTTTTTTTATCCTTGTTATTTATATATAAATTTTTTCATTTATCTTTATATACTTGTCTAAGTTTGCATGATTTTTTTTTGTGTGTAGGAAGATGCCATACAAGCATTTTACAAATCCAGGGCAAAAACCACAAGGAATTTCACTAACCATGATTTATGGGATATTGTGAAGCATAGTCATCGCTTCAAAATTTTGGAGGATACACCCATCAGTATGCACATCCCAGAAGAAACGCCGGATGAAGATTCACCAGCTGCGGAGAATTTATCCGATGATGACACCCCCATTCGGATAACAAGGCCTCTAGGGAGAAGAAAGGCCAAGGAAGCAAGAGCGGCAAGGAACAAAACTCCCACTGAGACATCAAGATTCTTTGAGCAAATTGTACAGCAAGGTGCAATTACCATTCAAGAGAACAGGGAAAGAGAAACGGACAGAAAGGCGGAACTCCAACAAAGATTGGATAAACTTGCCGCGGATAATCAAGCTGCGCAAGATTTTCAAATTATGTCAATGAATAAAATTGCCAAGGATAATCAAGCTATGCAAGATTATCAAACTATGTCAATGGATACATCCAAGTTTTCTCCCCTAACTGCCAAATATTGGAAGGCAAAACGTATGGACATCATGAGGAGAGAATTGTTTCCAGTTGATGATCCCGAGGTAGGTGGAGGGTCAAGCGCTGGCGGAAGTCATGAAACCCCGTACTACCCAGAGCAACCTTGGAGGAATGATGTTGAAGAATAAGTTGGATTGTAGCGGTTATTATTTTGTATTTAATTTTATGTAATGGTTTGTTTGGGATTTTAAATAAAAGTTTATGTATTTTTTTATCGGATGCCGTTTAATTAATTGTTGTATTGGAACGAAAAATGAAAAAAAGGTGCAATTCGGGTGGACCCTACATAAATAGTACCCACCTTTGGGGTTGCACCCTTGCCCTTTGCACCCTTGCACCCGCCCCTTGGGGTGCAAATGCTCTAAGCTAGTGGGCTAGTTCAAATGCGGATAATCATTAATTAATGTTTAAGATGAAATTAGCTAATGCACAAACATGCCTTGCCTGGAACAATCAGAAATTCAGAATATAATTAGCCGAAATCACTGCATGCTACGCAGACTGCTGGAAAATATGAAAAAGAAAATAAAAAGAAAAGGAAAAGAAAAGTTGATTGATTGACCATGTATTGTCCCATCACAAAGGTCGTGATGATTGTCAAGAATTAAAGGCTGACCCCAAGTTGCTCAAGATCCTCCGCATAGTCCCAGCGGATTTTCTTGAATGGCTGCAGCCATTGAGTGGTCTTACGATCCTCACCGTCGAATTCAAATAAAGGGGCTAGATCTGATGACTTGGTATAGCCCAAAGAGGGGCAATTTACTCATATATTGCATTAAGCAACCGAAAGTAATTTTAGTTGCCGCCGCCAAACGCCTCCAGAAGAGGCAATGTGTCTATTTATCCTTTTTTCCTTTGTAGCTCTTCACAGAACAAGCATGTCAAGAACAAGAATGTGTTCATATCGTATCACTGAAGAAAAATCGAGAAATTAGGGTGTGATTGGAATTGGAGTTGGAAATTGAACGACGACAAACTTATCCTGGACTATGAAAAATTTAATTTTGAGCTGTAAATTTATACTTCTATAGAATGTTAGAAAGGCCCCAGAAAAAAGCTTGCAGGCTGATTTTGACACCTTCATCACCATCGGCACGGGGATTTGAGGTGGGAATAAAAGTAGAGTAAATTATACATGCAATGCAATGCATTATTTGGGTAACCGCGGTACTGGGCTAATGCCCTTAATCGAAACATTTAAATTTCATGTGTATATAAATTAGGGATGTAAATGAGCCGAGAACCAAGGTTCTCAAGCTCGGCTCGCACAAAATTTCAAAAGTTCAAACTCGGCTCAAGCTCACATAAACTTCATGAATGAAAGCTCAAGTTCGGCTCTATAAAAAATTATGAACTCGAGCTTAACTTGGCTCGGCTCGGCTCATTTACGATACGAGGTCAAATAAGCCGAGCTTTTGATAGAGCCATCGGGGTAGCTCGTTGGGCTTATTTGTAAAAAAAAATAACTAAAATAAACAATTGCCAATTGAAAATAAGTACAAATTACAACGAAAATTAAACCTCACATAAAAAATCCTAAGAAATTTTTTTTTTTTATGCGGGAACCCAATTGGAGGCAAGCCCTCACACCTTTGTCCAAAATAAAGAAAACAAACATCATAGTTCTAACATAAATCTAAAATACAAAATACTAGATCGGCATAAAGCAACTTGGAGCAGTTTGCAGGTTGTTTAATGAGCCGAACACTTATTTTAATTTAAAAAATATAATATTGAAAGATTAATTTACTTACTAACAAATAATATTATTAACTTATATGTATTAAATTACGAGTCAAACCGAGCTTCTCATTAGCTTTATGAGCCGAGCATGCCAAAGCTCAAGCTCAGCTCACTTTTTAAATGAGCCTAAAAATAAGTTCAAGATCAGCTCATTTCTGTAACGAGCGAGCTTGAGCAAGCCGAAAATGAGTCGAGCCCTAGCCGAGCTCAAGCAGCTCGAGCCAATTTATAGCCCTAATATAAATGAGAAGAAAGTAGTGAGTAAACGCAAGCATTGAAGAAAAAATTATAGTCACACCACTCTGTTCTCTTTCATTTTCTTTTGACTGTATTATTTTACAGCACTAGCGTATTTTACAGTCACATGATAAAATATGTTTATATGCTAATACGTACTAATATTGATCTTAAGAAAAATATTAACAATATCATCTACTCGCATTAAAATTCACATAACAAATGACAATTTAGTACTATCTGGTTAAGGCTAGATAACTATTTAGATATCTATACTTTTATTTTTTGTTTATTCAATTAACTGTGGTTCAAATCCTGTAAACATGTTCCATTGTTAGAGCAAAAACAATATTGCCCTAAAAACCCAAAAACTTATTCTATAAACCCATATTTTTCACTAAAATCCAAATAATGTTATGAAATTGGGTTGTATAAACCCAAAAAAAAAGGGTGGAATATATAACTTTGGGGGAAATATATACTATCTACTATTGTTTTAACCATGAGGTGGCTCATGCGGGTTCCATAATTTTTCTGTCTTTCTTTTCTTTTTGCTGACATCTTATATGTTGTCTTCACCGTTTAAAAATATATGAACTTCATGCATCCAACGTGGTAAAAAAATTCTAAAAAAATAGAAAATTTAAAACTTGTTTTTTCTTTAAAGAAAAATTCTATAATTACCGTGGACTATAAATCAATAATCTCTTATTTGCTGGCAAATTTGGGATGCAAGAAATAAACTTGTTTTCCAACATAAACCACCTCATATCACTCGTGTCATCCATCTTGCCCTTGCGTAAGGAGTTCCAAGCAGCTAACTTGCATGTCTGGCCCCCTCAAGCTTTGTCGGCTATGAACATTAAGTGGTAGCCTCTTGACCCTCCTTGTCTCAAGATAAATTTCGATGGATCGGTTAAGAATACTAAAGAGGCTGCGGGCTTTGTCATCAGGAAGGATATAAGTTCTCCTCTCCTTGTTGGTGCCAGGCCGGTGGGTTCTGCAACTGTCCTTATGGCAGAAGCTCTTGGTCTCCGTGATGCCTTTTTTTTTGCCCACCAACATCATTATTCCCATACCATAGTGGAAGGTGACTCCAAGCTTATTATTGATTGTATTCGCAATGATCAATGATCTTGGTCTCCTTTTAATTCAAGTTTTTCTTAATAAAAAGAAAATAAATCAATGATCTTATTTCTCTCTTTATTTATTGCAATTTATGTTTTTCTTGTCATCAAAAGCTGAAAAATAAAGGAGAATTCCAAAAATGGTGGAAGAGAGCCAAATTTTCTCAAATTTTCTCCTTAAACATTAAAAAAAATATATTATTTCTCCATACATTCTTCTCCAATCCTTTCCAATCTCTTTGCAGGATTTTTGAAATCATATTTAGTTGAATTGAAAAAAATTATATAGATATCAAAATGTGATCTAACGTAAACCACATGATATTAAATTGTAATTTACAAATTTATAATATAGTAAGGGACAATTGTATTTACATGTGATTTCAAACTACCCTTAATGATAATTTTTTTTAAAAAAATTTATATGCATACCCTCCATTTATGAGTTCACCTCCTGAATCTCTTGACTTCTATAATTTATTTATTTTTTCAATCGTGTAAGAGTCAAAAGTAAATACCTGCATATGAGGTGCATCTAGATGATGGTTGCTCCAACTCTTTATTGACCTGCCAAACAACTTATTTATAAAATCGCATTTCTTTGTTCAAAAAACTCTTTATTGTCCCCTAACATTGTCCTTTTTCTCTTCATTTGAAGAAGCTCACAAAAGATTGTAAGGAGTCAAAACCAACATTGACAAATGGAAGCAACAAACAAAAAATAATGAATGCCACACCGAAAACAATAAACGTAAAGGACAACGATGGCGAGCAAATCAACTCAAACGAAATGTGAGGATTGAGATTAGGATTGTGGAGTGCAGGTGCTCATAATTTTTTTTTTTGTATTTCTAAAATAATAAGTGGTCTTTCGTAGTTATTTCATATAAAGTTAAAGTAGTATTTTTATATTTTAAAAGAAAAATGGGGTGAATTCACTAAATCTTAGGGTGTAAATAAAATTTTCCTTCATGAACTCTTTTTATGTAGTATGAAATTCAAACTTTTCCCTTGAATATAAAAGGTTTACTTGTCTTGTATTGTCTATCACATTGGAATAACTGCTGTTCCCACCAATCTCGTTTTAAGCTTTCGACACAAGTGAAGCAACAAGACACAACACACCAACACGTAAGTATATAAGTGTGTAGCTAGCATCTAGCTATTGGCTAGGATCCTACATGCAACAACACAAAAGGAAGTGGATCGAGGAGAGAAAGAAGATCCATCGAAAAAGAAAACTCTTCCCTTCCCCAATCTGTGTGTTTTGGCCAGCTTTACTTGCAAAGCTGTTGTATGTTCTTTCTCAACAACACTCCCCTAAACCTAAAATCATCAAAAGATCTTGTTTGGCAGTCTATATATCCCTCCTTGGACATTGTGCTCTTTCCCATACCCTGTTATTATTTGACCCTTCATGCCGTACAAGCTTTGATGCAACGACAAATGGACAATTTAAACGAGATTTGGGTTTTCTTTTTTCGTGTTTTGAAATGGAAATAATTACATTTTAATACTATTTAAATAGTAAAATATTCAAAACACTACTACACTTTAAACATTGCATCATAGTATTACTTTGACACATATTAATTTTTAATTGGCTTGTACATGTTTAATAACAACTTTACATATACGCGCTGGAATAGTTCAATAAATTTGAAGAAACATTGCCGATTTTGAAAGAACACTTAATAATTTAACTTGAATTTGAAGGAACATTTCCATAAATTTGAAGGAACACTGCCGATTTTGAAGGAACACTTACTAATTTGAATGAACAGTTTTCTACTAAACTTGAATTTGAAGGAACAAAATTGTTCAAGAATTTGAAAGAACAGTTCCATAAGTTTGAAGGAATACAACCTTTTAAAATATGGATTCTGTTTGAATTTTGAAGGAACTGATCTTTTAAAATGAAGGAACAGCTCCTAATTTGAAGGAACAGCTTCATATTTGAATTTTAAATTCGGTTTGAATTTTGAAGGAACTGTTCCTTCAAAATGAAGGAATGGCTTCATATTTGAAGAAACAGCTTAAAAAATGCACAACATTTTTCCATATTTGAAGGAACAGTTCCTTCAAATTGAAGAAATTTGAAGGAGTTGTTCCCTACCCCTCCAGTTAGCAACCAAACGTCACTTTCCCCAACTTCCAAAAACTGTTCCTTCAAATCTGAAGAATTCCTTCAAGAATTCCTTCAAATTGAAGGATTCTTCAGATTTGAAGGAATAGATCCTTTAAATTTGCAGATGTTCCTTCAAATTATTTCTTCTTTCAAATCATTTTTTTTTAATTTAAATATGTGGGGTGCGTGAGCCTTACGCATGTGGGCTGTGGTGGATTTTTTAGTTTAATTTGATATTAAATTGTAAGAAAAAAAATGAAGTAATGTTTTTGGTAATAATAATACTAAAATCTACATAGTAATTTTTTGTAAAAGCAAACGTCAATTATCACCATTTACATAAAGAAGAATTCGGATCATTATGTGAACCATTAACCGAACAATTAACAATTAACAATTCCTAAGCTAGAATACCAAAACACATTAAAGATAGGATGATGAATGAAAGTCATCTTTGTAACTAAGTCAATAAATGCTGAAATGTCATTGCAATGGTGGTCAAATTTGTAGCAAGCTAAAGTCGCTTTCTAAATGATTACTTTGATTCAGATTTCATTTTTGTGAAAGTCTTACCATGCTAATTCAAAGTTTTTACTGTCATCTTGCATTAATGATACTCAGAAAACTAGCAGGAATATGGCATCACTGCATCATCAGAAAAAATTCAAACCTTTATGGTCCACTGTACAGCAGGGAATGATGAAGATCTTCAAAAAGACAAATCAGTAAGGATTGGCATTAGTCAAACAACTCTTTTGTACAAAAGCATTCATTATTGCATACATGTTAGAAAGTCAAAAAATTTAAACAATGTTGAATTGTATATGTAGTAGTTTTGATTCTAATCAAATTCACTAAACTGGATGAAATTTGTGAACTCTTTTAACAGTTTTAACTAGAAAAAGAAGCCAAATGGAACTACAAAGAAAAAAATTGAAACAACAAAACTACATGAACAAGCGAAAGGGAAACTTCAGAATATGGACATAGACTGTTAGTGCAAACTGTGCAATATGACCAAATAAAAAGTTACCCTATTTTTCTCTGAATCACAAAGCTTGAAAATCCGAATCACCAATGCCCTTTTATTCTTTTGAAATTACGTGACTGAGAGGGTAAAAGATTGGAGACAGAACAGCGAGTCAGAGACAAACAAAGGCATGAATGGTAAGTCACATTCAACTCTGTTTTTCCTCTGCTTTTTCTGTTTTTTTATTTTATTTTTTAGTTCTCTGTACTTCTTCCTCTCCACTCCCTTCTCTCAAATCACCTGTCTGTGACCAACACCATGCACACATCTGACCTGATTCTACACGCACACACCACATCATGCCATCATCAAAAACCCTAACCCCTATATTGTTTTTGGGTCCCACCAGTGACTTATCTCATGCTCACTGTTTTGACCAGTGTATTTGGAATGTCAGACTCCTTCCTCTGTTTTCTTATTCTTATTTATGTTCATTTTCTTTTCATTATTTATTTTTATCTTCACTCTCTCTATTTATATACTTTATGTATTGTTCTCATTTACATCACTTCACAGCACACTTTGCTGTCCTTCAAGTTTCTTTCAACTCCAGCATGGCTGTCTTTTCTTTCTCAACATACTCTTCTTGGCATCTCCTTACCAACAAGACATCACTTTACCACTTATTAATGTCAACTGCTTGGAGCGAATACCACCACTTCAGCGTCGGCTTTGGCTTCCATGACGACCACAACTCGCAGAATGAGGACGACGCAGGTGGCGGTGTTTGATCTTTGATGGCGCTATCCTACCTGAGCTTTTTTTTTTTTTTTTCTTAATTGTCGGGGCTGCCTGCGTTTCTGATCAGTCTTTTCCTTCCCTACTTATCATGGTTCTTTCCTTCCATTCTACATTTTTTGTATGGTATGCTCATCATTCACTTCTTTCTTGACCTTGCAAGACTTGTAAGTCTTTGCAAAACATTTGTGCCCTCTTTCTCTATCCTCCCATTCGCCTCTTTGTTTCTTCCTCTTTCCCAACCCTCCCATCTTAACCATCTGTGTCTATCCCTCTTGAGCTTTGGTGACTTGCATTAACTTGCAGTTTGTTCTTACTTTCGTATGGATTTTTTTTTCGTATTATCTCCACTAATGTAACTGTAACTCTTCAAATGATTGAATACATTTTGTTGAAGAAATTTTATGTTATTATTCTGTTTTTGTTACTTACGATATTTGTTTTTAATGTTGTAGCCTTATGAATTAATCATTAGCAGCAATTTCGTGAGATGTTTCATGATCGCTGTGACTATGCATACTTCTTTATGCATCACCAAGCAATGTTCCTAGACCCTTTTGGTGCTAACTGTCGTTCAGAAATGAAGTAACTATGGTTCCCAACTCAGTGTGATATTTGTGAAATTATATTAAGTATAGCAATATCAGTTGTAAGATTCCCCAAGTCAACTCTGCATTTCCACATACTTTGGCAGCAGACTCCGAATGTAAAATATAATAAGTTTAACACAGATAAAGGAACTATAAGGATTCAGAATTTCATGTTCAAGAAATGATGATTCTGTAAAACCGAACGTTTCATTTTCACAAAAATGTGTATATACAACTCCATCCATAATCATCAAAAATCGATGATTCAGGTCACATTGTGGAAAAAAATTAGGAGGAAAAAACAGAGTCAAAGGAACTCAGGATACAAGAATAACAAAAATACCAGGAAAAAATTCAGCATTCACTGCCAGTGGTTACATTTTGATTGAGTGAAGAGAACCATGACCGTCTGCTAAGAGGTTGAGAAACAGATCGTCTAAAGCTTGATCTGGAACACCTAGCCAATTGGCTACAGAGCTTTCGACTACTAGAGCTCGGAACCAAAGAAGGAGCTATGTTTGGAGCTCCCAAGCAAAGGTTGTAGTTGATCTTGATTGATGGGAATTTCTGGCAGCTCATGGACCGGAAAGATCCAAGAGATTTTCCAGAGCATCGGAACTCTGGCTTGCACAACGGGGTTGTTATTAAGGCAGAATCTATTCCCTCAGTAGAACATGCGCAAAATGATAGGGATAAACTTGTTCTTGCACTCTCCTTAGCCATTGCTCTTGTTTCTTGAAGCTTGACAAATGAAACTATGCCATTTCGGCAGAGAGGACATGCAATTGACCCCGGGGGGGCATGAGACGCAGTTGAGGTGGAGTTTGTGGAACAAAGGTACAAGGCACACCTTGTGCAGAACTCGTGGTCGCAACCTGCACCATAATATCTGTCATTACCTTTGGGAATAAACAAATTTATGCACCATTGTTAACATGCACAAAACCAGTAGGAAGAAAGGATTTGGAACTCAAGAGAACAGACACAAAGATTCAAAAAATTGAGCAATAAAAAGAACAAGCCACTCTGATATTTCTAAAAATATGGTGCCATCTGTGCACATTAAGTCAGAATAGTTTTCCAGATTAACATCAAGTAAAGTCTACCGGATGCAAGGAAAACTAGTTATCTATAAGTTAAAAGTTTACTCTGTAAACCAGTTAAGTTATTTCATAGACCGAGATTTATTTTTCTGTGCTAGGCTTCCACACCAAAAACTCGAAGAGCCCTAACAATGATCTTTCCTTTTTATTCACTATCTTAATGCTCGATACCCCAAGATCAACCAGTATACCACTGTTTGGGCTTTGCCTCGTTTGGCATGCAGGATTATCAGTGATGGGACTATATTCTTGGATTAAAGGGTATTGGCTTGGCTTGGATTACAGAGGATTGAATCCTATCCCATGTTTGGTGAAACATTGGCTACGCAAATCTGGGACTAGTAATAGGTTACTTCATCACTCCCAACAATCCTCCCCCAACATCAATGTTTCTCAACTCAATCCTACAACACTGCAGGCTTTTTTCTTGGAGGAGAGGGGGTTGTTGGGCGTGTGAAAATTGTCCCGTCGAAACCCAAGTGAAAAACAGGTCTAAAATTAGGCTGGATAGTGAAGAATTGGAGATGGGTCCCAACATTACAATCCCCTCCTTAAATTAGAACTGATGCACCAAACGTGGGACAAAAATCTTATTTGAAATTGTCCTGTCCAGTCCAGTCCAGGGAAGCATACCAAACACTACTTGACTAATTTTCCCACTGTAATTCTTCGGATAACAAATCTAATCTATTCTGTGCCACAGGTCAAACTTAAAAGTGCCACAACCTCACCAATGCCACCTTATATAACACACAATTATCTAGTTTCAAGCTGCATCTGGACATCGAACACTCAATGGTCTTTTATAAATAAGAAGCCAGGGAAGAAGTGACAATCGGAAAAACCTAAGAACTTTAAAGCACACTAAAACAACAAATGTAAAGGGAGGGGGTGGTTCCTTAAATTCCAATTCCGTATTCGTCATGAATGGAACGTCGAAGTACAGCCAGGTGAATGGAACATCCAACCAAAAGAGAATCTAAAGAAAATATCGCTTAGTTGATTCCTGGAGCTCCACACCTACCGGCACACCTGCCAGTGACATGATCTTATTTATTATTTTAAATGCCTAATTGTGTCTGCATGACTGTCATAATCAAAATTTGCTTCTATAATATTTGGATTGCTTTTGAGCCTTAAGGTTTAGTGTCTAGACCATACACTTTGAAGCCCTAAAGCCTAAGATTTGAGCTGTAGACCCTTCAAAAATCCTAATGCAACGATTTATAGGAAGAATCAGATTGGATTGGATTGGATTGGATTGGATTGGACCAGACCAGACAAGACTAGATCAGTTAGACAAGTAGATTGTATATGCAAACTTGGAAGAACTTGGACGTGGAGGATAGAGACTATTTATAAGAGGTTCAGGCCTAAGACTAATCCCGACGGGCCCTTTTAAAAATGGTAAGATTAGTGAGGAGACGTTTTAGTCTCTTATGAATTCCCTCTTAGTTCTCCAAGTTAGACGGCAACCTCCATATAATTTCTATGGGTTTTTCATAGCGGCTGAATTGACTGAGGTCTGAATCTGCCTTAACTACTGCCTCAGGTGCATAAAATACAACTGGCTCTTCATGCACATAAAAGCTAGTCATTTAACTAGTCCTGCCCAGTTCAAGCCAAATCTCCCTATTAAGTGAATCTATACCATTATAATATCAAAGGTAGCTACTTCGAAGTTCAGAAACTACCACTATATTTCAGTCGCACAATAAACACACTCTTCCGGTCTGCCAGCCGCAAAAGGAACTCTGCCTCTTAATGAAATTGGGCCCAAACTAATTATAACTGAAACTAAATCAAATTGCTTAGTCCTGAATGTCTCATTTGGTACCTTATCCTGATTCTACTCTTCGAATATGTAATACCTCAGCAACCACCAACTAGTTATTGGACTAGTGGTACTTCTCTTCCACAATGTTTGGAAGCAGTAACAAGTTCGAAATCCCCAACTCCAAGAATAAATAAAGTAGCCCAGCAACCATTGTGAGTACTATGCAATGTCAATGAAACCAAAACTAAGACAAGATCCCACACTTCTGTTGCTACCAAACCATACTACACATGGCCAACTGCATCTGCATATCTACTAGATAACCATAATTCAATCACATTCAGATGATTGATCACTTGCACCTATAGAAGTTAGGCAAGAAAAAAAGGAGACAACACAAGAATACTGAAACTAGACCTCAATTACCATTACGGTTAAAAGATATTTACTCTGAAAATATGATAATAAGGCTTGACATTAGAACTCTTCGGTAACCTATACTATGTTGAATAGCCCTAACATGGATTCATTAAACACATCTCCTTCCTTCAGCCCAAACCCATGCTATAGAATTAGCTCTACTGACCATAAACAGTAACCAACACCAAGGAGGCATTTTGGAAAAGAAGATAGGTTTGCAGTTGATACACCAATGTATTAACCAAATGATACGGTTCTACATCATTGATTCCCCACTGTTAGTTCTCTTTATTTGGAAACCATCTTCAAATGCAAAAGATTCATGTGCAAAAAGTAAAAATCATGAACTTCTACACTCCAAAAACTTACCCATTGCATACCTATCCAAAATAATGTGGATTCATCACGTAAACTTAAAGTGAAGCAGATAATAGTGATAATATGCACTTTTGAGAGGTATTTACCTTCTGCGGCTACAGTGCACTGTTGCTCTAAACAAACAACACATGGGTCTTGGCATGTAGGTGCAGAATCAGTGTTCCTCCATCCACATTCTCTGGAAATGGCACCAGAAAATAGAAGTTGAAGTATTCGAAAGAAACAAAGCCTAACCCCAGAGCAACTTAGTGGCTTTCGTAGACAGAAAATTGCATGAAAAATGATACTACAAAAAAGTAGCAAATATTTCAAGTCCAAGCTTAATTACAATGAAGCAGCAATAACTGGGCCTACTGATCAGGACGTCAATAATCATTTTCCAATGTCAAAAGAGAAACACTTTATTCTGCAACCACATCCATGCTTTTCAGATGCATAATCTGGGGTGAGCACCATATAGAAAAAAAAAAAAAAGCACTGGAAAAGGCCACATTTTGCAGAAAAGTAGATGTGCCAGCTGATTATATCTGATTGAAATGCGGCATTTTCTATTGCAATGTAAAATTGAAAACGCTGATGAGCAGGCAAGGAAGTTTCGAAATATGCAAAAATAACAGGTAATTGCAGCACAAAGAATCACTTGATTTGGAAACTACCAATGCTCTGAGGGGAAGGTAATACAGTTCATACTTCGAAGTATACTGGAAAACTATACTGACTATTAAGGAAAAAAATTAAACTATACACACCGAGCAATCTTCACAATGCTCATAAGCGGAAGGCACAGGTAAGGTGAAGGAAGAATCTGTGGCTGGCCTTCTTGCTCCTTGCTAAGGATTTCCTCAAGCCAGTCTCTATGCCATGAACGAGCCACCATCAAGGGAGTCCATCTTGGAACAAATAAAAGCATAGAACAAGATAAGTTGAAAGCCTTAATTGAGTAAAGAAAAAATAGACAAAAATAAAGACTTAAAAAATTTTAGGTTTCTCAACAGAAATAGAGCCAATAAAGCAACATAACATAAAAAGAGACAAAAAATTAATCTCAGGTGAAGTCACTCCTGAAGAAACAAGAAAAAAATAGAACAACTGTATCATGGTTACATTGTGCTTAATCGGAATATAATGATAGATTGGAATTCCAAATCCACTTGTCCCATGGTTACATTGTGCTTAATCGGAATATAATGATAGATTGGAATTCCAAATCCACTTGTCCCATGGTTACATTGTGCTTAATCAGAGTCAACATAGTAAGACTACAATTTTTCTTAGTACAGACACTAACTGTGGTAACCAGGTCGAGAAGACATTTGTATTCAATCAACTCTATGAAACTATCAGCAAGAAAGCAGTTGAACTAGGCATGGTGAAAAGAACAAGGGTGCTTAACCACAAAGCATCTAATGGCCCTCAGGAATAATGACACCTCTGGCCACCTTAGGTATGGGGAAGAGAACAAGGGTGCCGGTTTTATTACAAGCAAAAAACACATAGATAAAATAGCAAAACCAAAAGTTAAACAAACAGTAAGATTGAAAGTAAGACAAAAACACTTGTCTAGTGTCCTGATCAAGAATACATTGATGGTAAACAAAGCCAACAGGCTCAAAAGACAGATACCAGAATGACATCAGAATTCTACACAGTAATCACCAAAATGCACTTATCAGTACCTGCGGTAACCAGATTAACTAGACATTTGGGCATGTATCCAAAGTCCAAACCCCAAACTCACACTTGAATCCACATAGGCAAGTCAAAGTTTTAATAAAAAGAACTATACCACGTCAAAATTAGAATAGATTTTCAAACAGATCAAAAGTCACAGGCATTGGATAAATACCCATTCGCATTTTCAGCATTCAGACTGGCACCTCTGGAAATCAAAACCTGAACCACAGCACATAGAATCAGTCTTAGTAAAACATAAATATTTGTATTCAGCTGAAACAAAATTAATGCATATTGTTGCGTAGTATTAAGAACATACTTGACAACATTGTGCATTTCCTCCACACGCAGCATAATGTAGGGCTGTGCTTCCAGCACCTGCAAAGTGGAAATTATCAAAGGTAGCTTAGGAAATACAATGGAATGGCAGGACCATAAATGGACCACATTGCCACATTAACAGAAAGCTAACCAACGAAGTAATATAGGAAGTTACACAGCTGTATTGAGCTATAGCTTGAGCTTGCACATAGCAGAAAAGGAACTACATATAGATAAAGTTTACCTGGAGATTCGGAATTATGATAATACAATTCAACAGTTTAACTAAAGGAAAATGGATAATGCCAACGGCTTATAATTAAACTTACCTATGAGATCAATTGTAGCTCCATCTTGCACAGTAACCTTAGAAACAGAAGCCCCTAAATCCAAAAGTAGTTGTACACATTCAATATGACCATTCAGTGCTGCCATATGAAGAGAAGTGATTCCTCCATCAGCAGGCCTATTAATTATCTGGCACAAAACGCTGATGCACACAAAATGGAACACGAAAAATAAATCAAGACAGAATATTGTGAAAGATAGAAGGAGATCAGAAGAGGAACTGGAAGTGGAAGTACTCATGATTAAACTCTGTGATTGATTCTTCGTTGCTTGATGCATTCTTTAGCGTACTCCAAAAATCCGGAGTGCTAGAAATGTAATCAGCAAGGAGAAGTCGGATGCACCGAGAATGACCATTCAAAGCAGCAAAGTGTAGTGCAGTACCCCCATTCAGATAATCTGCTCTGTGAATCTGAAATCCGGTTTTAAGATTTGTCATACTACATAATGCATCATCATGAAGAAAATATTGGAAAATTTGATCGGGAGTAGCAATCTTACAGTCGCTTTAGAAAGAATTAAAGTCTGAACAACCTCCCAATGACCATGTTGGCAAGCTTGCATTAAAGCAGTCTGTTGACCAAGATAAAGCACAGTTTAAACTAATGAATTTTAAATCCATAACAGAGCAAGTTCTGATAGATTACAACAGATGCTAACTTCTAATGCCAACTTATGATCCGTAATATTACCTGACCACGATAATTCCTAAGATTCATATCGACTCCAGCCTCAAGCAAGAGGGAGACTATCTACACAAATGGTGAAAAGATAGAGTCACCATCATACAAGATAAACAAACCTGAAATAACACATTCAGATCAATGCCTAGAGAAATATATCGAGTAGAGTTATACCTCATGGTGGCCTTGAGCTGCAGAATAATGGAGTGGGGAATTGCGCACACCAAAAGTTGAGTACCTTGCCAGGCGAGGATTACATTCCAAAAGAGCTTTGGCTTCTTGAAGATCACCATCTCTTGCTGCTGAAACTAACCTCTCCCCGGATGCTGAACATCCAAACGAATTTCCCATAACGCTTAAAAATTTCATGCCCTCAGATATTACAATCGGCAAAACGGAGAGATCACAATGAGTACTATATAACTAAACCAAACTCTGCTTATTTACACTCTCACTTCCTTGGATTTCTTCAAATGTTGGACGTCAAAATCTTCATCCATCCAAATACGTACGTCAAGAATTGAGAAAAACGAAAAAAAAAGAAAAAGATTATCTATGTACCAAACTGGAAACAACTACCCTCCCCCAACAGAATTCTGAAAAGCAAAATTGGTTGTAACGGTCAGAAACTCACTGTTCGATTTATAGTGTTCTTCTTTTGCACACAAAACTACTCTCGATCAAACTACCAATAAACAAATACGATTAAGGAGATGTTTACTGTTTCACAGTTAAACATTTCGTCAGCTTCGAGAAAACCAACCAAAGACATAACAGCAACGTTAAAACCTTATCCAACAAACTCCCATTTCGTCACACCCGTTGTCTCCTCCTTCAGAGAATCAAAAGACTTCCGAAAATCAATCAGCATTTCCAATACGGCAAAAGACCCACATCCCAAATTTCCTAAGGAGATAAGAATCTCCAAAACCCACCTTAGATATTCCACCCAAGATCAAAGTCTTCAACGCCCACATGTCAATTTCCCCTCCAAGCAAAAAAATCTTCAATCCCCAATCTTCAGAAAAATAATATAATCTTCAAAACCCAGATGGAAAATCTCCTTCTGGGTTTTAAAGGGAGGTGATCAAAGATAGACGAACAACAACAACACTAAAATAATTTGACAACAGAAAAGAAGGAAGGAATAAACGAAGTGAAGATTTTATCTAGGAATGGGAAATTGGTGTCCAAAAAAAGAGAATTGAAAAAGAAAAAGATATAAAAGGGGATAAAAGTGGGTGATTTAAACCTCAACCAACAATGGCCTGCAAGAAATGCGTGTCTCCGACTCTCCATTTTGATAGCGAGGGGATATTATTATTAGACAGTCAACTTGGTAGTTGGAGGTTTCTTTTCTTCTTCTCTCTCTCTCTCTCTCTCTCTCTCTTGTGTCTTGTCCCTTCCCTCCCTTTTTACTTCCCAGGAGATTGTTTACTTAGTCCACGCAGGTCAGCTGAGTCGCCTCATCACGGCCTTAGTTGCACCGACTTTTTGGCCGCCGTATGCATTTACCCTCCCTAAATACAAGGCCAATTATTATTCAATATGTTTATGCTGGGCAATTACTATTAATTTCTATTTTGTGGTAAAAAATATTATATATAATGAAAAGGGAATTACTGTTCTAGATACAGTGATTTACTGTTCCGAAAAATATGAAACTGCCATTCATTGTCTGCTGCAGTACTTCAATGTAGTGAAAATTACGAAACTGCCCTTTGTCGATCTGCTATAGCACCTGTTCTAAAAATTCCATAAATGCCCTTCAACGAAAACCACTGTTCTAAAAATTACAGAAAATACCCTTGCGTTTTGTGAATAATTTTGAACAAAAACCCCTGCATATTTGTTTTCTCATACTTTATGGGCGCTGCACAACCTCACAAACCTCATTTTTTAAATTATTTTGTGATGAGATAATGTGCATTATTTTTTTGTACTTTAGTACATGTGTCATTTTGATTATTACTTAATTTGTTAAATATGGTAATAACAAGCAATATAAGGACCATATTATTAATTTATCTTTCTAACTTATATTTACTTAATAAAGCTTTATATTAAGTATAATTATCTTCTCCATATATCTTCATAATTTTTTACATTTTTTAACTCCGCAGCAACGCGCGGACACTATTGCTAGTTATCAATTATACTCATTGTGGTTTTCTATTAGCAATTCACAACTAATTATCATTTTTGTTAAATTTTTCATCCAAACGTCAGAATAAATTGTCTTTATCAATTATTTTTTTTGCAAATTTCTTTTTTTTTTCAAAAATTTTAAATTTTTCACCTACTATGGTAATCTAATGTGATAAAGTCTATAAAACTTTGGACAGAAAACTTAATAGAGATGATGTTTTGGTGTGAACTACTAACGAAAAGCTACCACGAGGGTATAATTGATATTTTTTATCACATGATGAAATTGATAGTGACTAATGACTAGTGACTACATGGATACTGAACAATAATTGACCAAAATACAAAGTGGTAAATACTTATTTTTTTAGGAAAGCAGAAAATATTACTAATAAAATCATAAGTACATCTGTAACAAGCTATTTTCATAACTACAATTATCTTACTCATTCGAGCCCACTTGAACTGACCCAGACTACTTAGACCAACTAGGGAATATCACTTGCACTCGTAAATTAGAGCACCCCTCGCTCCCTATGCCCTCTGAAGCCCTACTAGTCAGTGCTGAAACTGAAATCTCCACTTGAAGTATTACATGCGCCACCTCGGGAGCCAACCTCAATAAGCCCACAATGAAAGAACCCCCAACAGCAAATGGGCCATAAAGCCCACACTCAGGACAAAGGGCGGCTACCACGAGCTGGTGACGCAGACGGTGGTGGATTTTGGTGGAAGGTGTGGGCGACTATGATGGAGTGATGACAAGACTAGCGAAGGGTGTGGTCTAGAAGAAAATGGCGGTCAGATCTAAGTGCTCACTTGATCCAAACTCAGTTACGAACGATGATGGGCGGCTACAGCCAACAAACGACGGACGACGAAGTGGAATGAGGCACCCTATTTGGATCTGAGTGGAGCAATCAGGAGACAATGGCGAGACTTAGTGGATTGAGCGAGCGACGGTGATGGCGAATGGGGTCTATCGGAGCGACACAGAAAGAAGAAGAGACAACGACCGACGAATTGCAACAGGGCGAAGCAACAACATGTGAGGGTGATGAACGGCGAACGAAAACCTGAAGGTTGGACTGTGTTCCGAACGGGATGGATAACTTAATTGTCAATCGGCTTTGACAACGACGCTCCTCTAGGTCTGCTACTTATGCACTAGCGGAACAGTAGTGCTAGGATGATCACCTCTCTGTTGTGGAAATAATAAAGTGCTAAGCCTTAGAGACAGAGAATCGTTAGTAAGAGAGAATATAGAATAACTCAATGAAAGAGATGTATCCCATCCTCCTTCGTAGTGCCTTTATTTATAGGGAAACAAGTTAGGGTTTCCACCAATCCCAATAGGAATGGGCTTTAGCTAATACAGAGTCCATTAGATTTCCTACTTCTAGTTTACACAATCATACTGAAACAGGGTTTCCTACAACACTCCCCCTTGAGTGTGGAGAACTCAAGAAGTAGGCGCATTAGATTTTTGGACGGATAGCGTAGGCGGTTGATGAAGTCGTTGCAGTAGGCACATGGAGGTATGTACATCTAGGGGGAATCCATTCAAGTAAGTGCTAACACCAAAACCTTTGCTATGGAAAAACCCAGTGGGAGAAAACCAAAGCGAAGGGAAAAAAAGGTGAACATGCATATGTCGACAATAAGGCAAGCATCTTCAGGATGCGTTAGTGTATAGGAGGTATGACCAACCCAATGTGGGTGCCTCGTTAAAAACCTTGTCAGGCAACAAAACCTAGTGGGAAAAAGTTGACCTGTGTTAAGGGAAAAAAGAGTACATTAAGGTCAAGTGAGTATACTACAGGATACTCCCCCTGATTTCGACAATGCTCCCCCTGAAGACTACAAACGTTGAAAATCAAATAGTAAATGCAATCCAATACCTTGAACAAGCTTCTGGAAGGTAGACTTCGATAGTGATTTGGTAAAGGAATCTGCGAGGTTGTCTTCGGGAACAAATCTGCTTGACTTCAAACTTCTGATGCTTTTGCTGATGTATGAAGTAGAACTTCAGGACAATATGCTTGGTATTGTCGCCTTTGATAAATCCCTTCTTCAATGGTCAATACAAGCGGAATTGTCTTCATGGAGAATCATGGGGGCTCCAATAACAGAAGACAAAGCACAAGTATGCCGTATGTGCTCGATAACGGATCGTAGCCAAATACACTCACGCGTGGCCTCATGTAAAGCAACGGGCTTAGCGTGGTTTGAAGAGGTGGCAACAAGAGTCTATTACATAGACCTCCAAGATATTGCGGTATTCCCAATGGTAAAGACATAACCAACTTGGGAACGTGCCTTGTGTGGGTTTGATAGCGTCACATAATTAACAAGGCAAGCATCACTTCATGGATCTAAGAGGGGTAATCCATCATGGGATGCGTAGGGATAAGACTATCCCATATTCGCAGTACCTTTAAGGTAGCGGAATATGTCTTTAGTACCAATCCAGTGGTAGCGTGTAGACTATTTGCTAAATCAAGCCAACACGTTCACAGCAGATGAGATGTCCGGCCTAGTGCATTGAGCTAAGTACAATAAACACCAATTGTACTTCGATATGAGACTTCGGGCTCCAATATCGGCTCATCATCCTCCATAGGACGGTATGTATCACATTAGGCATCTAGCGAACGGACGACCATGGGTGTACTCGAATGCTTCGCTATATCACCATTAAAGCGACACAACACCTTCTAGATGTAATTCGATTGATGCACGATGATGCTATCAATTCGATGCTCGAGCTTCAGGCTGAGGCAATATCGAGTCTTTCCCAAGATCTTTCATCTCGAATTCCGACTTCAGGTGCGATGTAGTTTTCTCAAGCTCTTCCGGAATACCAAGGGAAACTAACGCAAATCCGGAATGTGATAAATACGCAAAGGCGTGATAAGTTATTCACATATCTCTGTATCAAGATCCCAATCGAGATATGTTGTAACCACTTTCACGAGCTGCATATTTAGTTCTTGCGAAACTACCGAATTGACAAGGTAGCAGAGCGCCATAACTTCCATTGCATGAGAATATGTTTCCTTGTAATCAATGTAAGGGCAAATGAAAGAAGCCTTTCACCAGGAGGCGTGCATTTAATTGTACTGTTTCATTCTTCTCATTACGCTTCCTTACGATCCACATGTAACCTACAAGGTTCACATTGGGTAGTGTGGGAACTACAGGTCCAAACACTTTTCGACTTACAAAGGAATATAATTTAACATGCATTGTTTCTTTCCATTTGACCAATCAGTTCAATGTTGTGCTTCATCAACGGAACACGGTTCGACATCGTCGCACTTTGTTATTCAGTGGCCACTACTTTAAGCAAAGATATCATTGATGATTATCTCATCTTGATTCCATAACCGCATCGTGACCGAGATCTTCTGGTTCTCAGGAGTTTTGGATTTGGGGTATCACCCTGGGACGTCTCCCAGGACACTTCCATAATTCTGCGCAATTCATGAGTTTAGATCGATTGAGATGGCGATATGATTCGATTGTGCCATAGTTCTCCTCTTTTGGGGAGTGAATCCTTCGAACCGAATCTGCCTCGCTTCTGGTCAAAGGCAGAGGATTGGCTAGCCGCCTGTGTACCTCGTTCGTCAAGAACGGAACGTCATATGGGACGTTGCATCCTTCGGGGATGACTTTGCACCCTACGGGGACGTCTTCGTTATAGGCTTGTTTGCAACTGGTATTTATGATCTCGTCACTTGTTTTCAGGGATCAGGACGAGACAGAGTGGGTAAGTCCACGTCAATTCACGTCGTTCTTCGGGAACGTTGACGTTCTTTCCTCCCCCTAACGACGAGAAGAATGTCTCATCAAAGTGACTATCCGCAAATTTTGCAAGAAAGAGATCGCCTGTTAATGGCTCGAAAAAGCTCATAATGGAGGGGAAATCATTATAGACAAAGATTCCCAATGGAGCACCCATATTGGTACGTTCCGGCAGCGCAACTGGCACATAAACTGCAAACCCAAAGTTGCGTAAGTACGATGAATCATGTTCGTACCCAGTAACAAACTGTAACGCTGAACAAGAGTGGGTGGAGATGGGCCTCAGACGGCCTATTTTGAGTATGAACGGTCTGCCCGGTCTGACCCACGTAGAATTGCATAGTCCCACGCAGAAATAGTTTGACCTCGGTCTGCCCGGCCGGTTTGATACGTGTTTCTGCGAGACCATTTTGAGTATGAACATAGGGAACTGAATGTTCAGTCTCAATCCTAAGAGATGTGCAATAATCATCGAAAACCTTCGATATAAACTCTCCTGCGTTATCCAGGATTCCGGACTACAGCGGATAACTAGGGTGGTGAGCCCTTAATCAAGGCCAAGAGTTTAGCAAATGCAGCGTTTCGTGTGGAAAAAAGACGTGTGACCAACGAATCGGTACATCAACCAAAACCATGAAATCTTTATATGGTCCATGTATTGGTTGGAATGGTCCACAAATATTCCCTTGAATCCACCGAAGAAAAGAAGGAGTATGGCCTGGCCGGATCTTTACGACAACCTAAACCAAAGAAAGATGGGCTGCAAAGGCCCATATCTGTTGGCTGCAAAGGCCCAGATCTGTTGGCTGCAGAGGCCTAGATCCGGTGAGGGTCGACCCAATGGGTTTGGGGCCCATTGGCTTACGGGCTGGTTCGGTCTGAAGCGGGTATGGCCTGGCTGGTCCGACTGTAGGAAGGGCCGAACGAATTTCGATGAATCCGGCGACTTCCGGTGACGAGGAGCGGCCGAGCTGGATAGGTTCGACGCGGCGACTCCGTCGCGCATTGTGGCGGCCTGCGGGGCCCACTGTGGAGGCGCGGGAACGGATCCAAACAAAACCCGATCGGTGAGATTGGGGAATCCGTCGAAACGGCGGTGGATTCCGACAAAGGATCCAGGAGACAGTGTCACAGGGGACGCGCGATCGATCCGAGCTTCGCTCTGGGATCGATCAGCTTCTGGGATGAGGATTTTGGCGGCCGCGGCTCACGGTTCGCGATAAACCCGATTGAAAACCATCCGGGTTTTCGAGTTTTGGTGAAACAGCGGCGTGACGACCCTTTAAGGATAGCCGGTGGCTTGTGGCGGGGATGTGCAGGTCGTCGGTGATGGCTTCAGGCGTCTGAGGCGGCGACGGTGCAAGGCTCAACTCGCAGCTTCAAGGCGAGGTGCGTGCAACTGTTTGAGTGCAGCGTCCGAACCTGGGTTTGGGTGCTGCCGCGTTCGGTAGGGGCTGCACCATTCGGTAGGGGCTACCGAACACTGTGGTCAAACCCTAATATGATTTTCTCTTCTTTGTTCAACATAATATTCAACCATATCCAACTTGATAATTTGCAAAACATAATCAATACATTAATTCACAAAATTCAAAAGATAGAATCATATTTACTTGATGATTGGATTTGGCTGGATGAACGATTAAATGCATGAACTCTCGAACACGGATTCGTCAATCTCCAAACGCGCAGCAGTAGAACTTCGTGCTGATAACGTGTTGTAGAAATAATAAAGTGCTAAGCCTTAGAGACTGAGAATCTTTAATAAGAGAGAATATAGAATAACTCAATAAAAGAGATAGTATCTCATCCTCCTTTATATTGTCTTTATTTATAGGGAAACAAGCTAGGGTTTCCACCAATCTCAATAGGAATGAGCTTTAGCTAATACAGATTCCATTAGGTTTCCTACTTCTAGTTTACACAATCATACTGAAACAGGGTTTCCTACAACACTCTTAAATTATTTTAAACCATTTCATTTCTTGTGTCAAGTTATCCAACCTCTCGATATTTCAATAGTTCTTGAGATAAAAATTGCATGTAATTATCACTTACCACATAATATAGTTTAAAAGATGATTTTCAAAAAATATGATCATCTTAATATTATTAAACAGTAAAATACTATTGTAGTGTTACTGTTGTAGCGTAGGAACACAATATATGTAAGTATATTAATATGTAGACCTAAACGTTACTAGTTACTTGGTTGTCAACAATGTAACTCCGAAGATTTTAGGAGGTTATAACTGACACTGCATGACCAAACAAACATATAAGTGCGAGGGAATTGTCAATGCCATGTAGCTAGTAGTCTTTGACAATTCCTACCAGATTGCAAATAGTGTGTCAGCTACATGTTAATTTTTTTTTTTTGTTTAATATCAACTACATGTTTTTTTGTTCAGCATCACCTAAATTATCCTAAATTCTTGGAATTTGTAACTTCGTATATAAACACAGCTTTTAAAGTGAATAGATTTCTCATTTCCTTGCTTAGGTGAGAATCTAAATATATTAAGCATAAAGACTTTTATTGAAGAATGGTGAAACAATCGATATCTCGAAAATACCACTGACCGCTAAGAACAAAATAAAAAATAATTTTATCAAGAAGGTAGGTAAAACAATTAAAAAAAATTCTAAAGTGCTAAATTAAACCTCCGACGACGACCAAACAGAAACCGCCCCCCACCCTCTTCCATTCTCACATGTAATTACAGAGAAAGATCAAGTCGAGCCGAGTTATGCGTGTCTTTCTACTAGTGGTAATTTAATACGCAATCCCAACTCCATCATGCCCTATACAAAGGATACAACCGTATAAAAAATAAGTACATATTGAAATTTAGGCTGAAGTTGACAAATTCAAAGGGGAATTAAGGCTAATGAAAGTGTTTTGAATAATGGAGATGTACGGTGTACCTAGCGATTATTGCCTTTTTTATTTTGGAAAGGAGAATGATGAATGATACATAGGAAGAGGCCAAAACGGCTCGGGTCAAAGGACCGTAACTCTTGCCGTTCTTGTGATTACAAAAATAGATATGTCGTCAAGTCCACAAAACCCAGCTACTTAAATCATGTTTTTCCTCAAAGTAGATTCCACAATCCACAGCAGTGTGCTAATCATCAACATGCCGTGACATTATGCCCACTTCTTCTCCAGCTATTTTCAAAGAGCAAAGTTGCTAAAATGGGGCCCCGGTATATTCACTAAACAGCTTGTGCACAAAAGGTTCCAAATAAATGAAATAGCAGAAGAACCAACCCCATTTACCAAACCAAATGCCATGTGCTAGCCTAACCTGTGTCCTTTTTCTTTTTGTCTTTTTAATTTTTTTAATTTTTTATCAATGAGTCTAGCCTGTGTACATTCATTGAAGAAAGAAACAGCGCTAGCATAAATTGGTTGATGAAGTGGATTTTGGAATTGTTGTCACCACGATTAAGGCTCAATTAACAAGATTCATCCCCTCCTTAGGCTTGATGATACAACGGCCCAGGACCTCTCATCCTGAAAATTGGCACTCATCACAGTCACCCAAATTCGGCGATGGATCCAACCTCCACTAAGATCGGCAACCACCACTGCAATCCTCTCTCATGTTTCACCCACCACCAAGACTAGCATCGGATAGTTGCACATGATTTTCTTAAGGTTTTTGTTTTCTTCAATTTATTGCTTTTGTGATGGTAGATTTGGCTGAGTGTAGGTTGAAGTCGGTGCTAATTTGGGGGTGGTGTTGGTTGAGGATGGATTGACTCCGGCGCCAATTTTCCAATATGGACGATTGTTAAGTTAGAGCCGTCGCCAATCTTGGGGACTTGATATTGGAGGTCCCCGGTGTCGATGGTTCAAGTGCAGCCGTTGTCAATTTGTATGGAGGTTGTAGGCTTGCAGCTGCCTTTGAATTTTCTTGTTCTTTTCTTTTTTTGTTTTGGATTTTAAATAAATATTATTTAATGGGCAAATTACAATTTAGTACCCTATAATTTCGGTCAAATACCAATTTGATACCTGTGGTTAGTTTTCTTGCATTTTAGTACCCTATACTTCCAAAATGTTTCAAAAATGCTCTTCTGTTACTTTAGTCGTTAAAATAGGCTGATGTTGAACGGCATATACATCTTTTCAAATTGATTGAATAAAAAACCCAGCTCCCTTTCGTCTTCACCGACTTCTTTGCAGTTTAGTTGAATGCACGACGTCGATTCTTCTCAACTCGCACACCGACGTCGTTCCGGCCGAGCACGACAAGTGGGTCCACCCGAACAACACGCCACATCTTCCGCTTGATCATCCGAAGCGACAGCGGGAGGTCGACGATGTTCGCCTTCTGCTCGATGATGCTCGAGTCATGGTCGGTCTCCTGCCACCGCCGCCAATCCGACGACGGCCACGGCGGCTCCAGATCGAACCGGATGTGATCCTGCTCAAATCTCACTCTCGAACAAGGCTCATTGTCGATGTGGCTGTAGGAACCGGAGTTGGACTCCTCCGCTACCAAATCGGTGGCCGCTCCGTCGTCTTCGCCGCCGGAGAGCTGGAATCTGAGGGCGAGCTCCTGAATCTTCTTCGAGAACTCTTCGTCGGAGAAGGCGTCGAGACTGGCGGATCAGGCTCGTTTGACTGGCCGGGATCTCGGCTTCCGGTGGTGGAACTTCCAAGATCGGGCTCGTTGGAGCTTCGTCGACGGAGCTCCGAACAGAGACGATCAGTTCAAGCTGCTAGTGTAGAGGCTGAGAACAGCTCCCCCGTCGCTGCCGCCGCCGCGATTACGGCGTTTTTTTTTTTGTCAGAACAGCGTTTTGATGAAGGCGGTGATGAAATTGTGGAAATTAGGGATTGCGACGACGGCGTTGAGTGAGGCACGATCGGCTGCGACCACTGCAAGCACGTCAAGGCCTCTTTCATTACCATTTTCTCTCCAATTTTAGATTCTGAAAGCTTCGATTCTCTCTTTTTTTATATATAAAGTTGAATTTCCTTTCTTTATTCAGATCTGCAAAAAATCATAAACATCGCCGTTCGAATCCAAGTTCGCCGTGAACGGCGGGTGGGCCCACTTGTCGTGCTCGGCCGGAACGACGTCGGTGTGCGAGTTGAGAAGAATCAATGTCGTGCATTCAACTAAACTGCAAAGAAGTTGGTGAAGACGAAAGGGAGCTGGGTTTTTTATTCAATCAATTTGAAAAGACATATATGCCCTTCAACATCAGCCTATTTTAACGACTAAAGTAACGGAAGAGCATTTTTGAAACATTTTGGAAGTATAGGGTACTAAAATGCAAGAAAACAAACCACAGGTATCAAATTGGTATTTGGTCGAAATCACAGGGTACTAAATTGTAATTTGCCCTTATTTAATTTAATTACCGACAATTTAATGATAAGACATGTGGCTGTGAATAATTCGGCCACCTCATTCACTCAGGATGGGAGGTCCTAATGAATCCAGACCCAAGCACCCCCCATAGGGAATGTGTGTTGGATTACACATTTCATTTCTAGAGAACTGTTTTTTACACGTAAATTATTTCTTTCAACCCTTGTTTCTCTGTATCACCATCCTAATTTTTTAAAATTTCTTTGGACCCCAAATTTAATTAAAATTTTCATCAAATACCCTTGTGGAAATGCAAGCATCGCACCGTACTTTGGCATGTCTTCTCTATCACCACAACCACTGACTTTCGAAACTCTCGAACTTTCTCGAATCCTCCATCGGAGACATGAAGTGGCAGTTATCCATGTCCGACTCTGACAGCTCTGATCTCTCTTTATCATTGATCGCGAGCAGCAACGCAATTCTCAACTAGATCTGGTCTTACCTCGCCACTATTCAAATGAGTCACTCACGGACCTAGTCGATGCTGCCAACTCGTTCGTGTCTTTGGCTTAGGACAATGACAGGAATAAGAAGATAATCATTGACAAGAGAGGGCCATGTTGTTGCTAAAGCTCTTGATATAAGGGTCTTTGTGCGACACCCAAATTGCAGATGCGAATGCATTGTTCAATATCACTACAGATCAGGAAAGGGTCTCAATTGTGATCGACTTGGTGGGACTTTCGGTTGTGGTATCGATTTTCAGCGATTCTCCAATGAGGGCTCAAGCGGCAATTGCATCGGAGGCGGAAGGGCCCTCTACTTTGGTTCAACCAAGAAGAACAAACATTGGCTTGGAGTAGGGGTCACCATTTGGCCCGCTAGCTCATGGACTAATGGGGACTAGCTAGCCCGTTGTATAAAGGGCTAGGCTTAGGTTCAAGTGTTTGAAACCAGGCCCAACTTATACGCATGGCCTGTGGAGGGTCATCTATGCTCGACCTGGTAAGCCCAATTAGATTTGATCCTTAAGCCCGTGATTCAATTTCAGGCTCTAAAAGGTTTAATCATGTCTTTATTTTTGTCTACATGATACATATTAATCATATTCTTATTTATGTCAAAATACAACAACCGTTGGACCAAATTCGATGGCTGAAGAAGAGATTGGTGTTGTTGATTATGTTTAAATGATTATTTTTTGTAATAGAAATTTCGAGCTTCAACAAGGTTAAACTTGAAGTTTGATCTTTTGTAATAACTTAGGGAAGCTATTTATGTTTTTTTTGTTGATGATGATACTTACGTTTGAAACCAGACCCTTATAGTTGATGATGATACTTACGTTTGAAACCAGACCCTTATAGTTGATGGAGCTCTTTTTTACAATTTTTTTTTTTCATATGCGTAAGCCCCCTAGGTCCCAATGTGAAAGTGGGTCATGGGTCAACCCGGCCTAGCTCATTACAGCACAATTTGATAGATGGGTCTGGATCATGATTTATTAGATATGCACGTCCCAACCCAGCCCATGAATTTGTTTATTTTGTACAAACCTAACCCAATCCGACCCAAGCTGAATATTCTAGGATCAGTGTGCCCTGGCCTGGCCCCTTGTAGAGCCAAAATGTAAACTAAAGGTTAACTGACTCCACCCGTGTCAGATTATTAGGGCCCCACGTCACCATTCAGTAGCCCTATGCTGCTAAGAGCTTAGTAGTACAAAATTATCTAAAATGAAACTCAAGTCCTTAGATGCAGGGAGACAACACCCAAGCTATTAAAACAAAATTTCAACCCTAGCCGCTCTCTCTCAACCCTAGCCCCAAAACCACAAACCTCCGCCGCCGCCGACCCCTTGCCTTGCCTTGGGGTTGACCAGCCACCCTTCCTCCCCTCTCTAGCACCGACGGCCTTCTCCCCTTGTTTTCCTTTTTTTGCTTTCATGCTTTTCTTTTTTGCAGGTTTCCCGATTCTGGCCTCCACCTCCATGTTTAGAGGTGTGCAGATCTGAGTCATGAATAAAGTGGCAGCTGGTGTAATTTTATGTTTCCTATTGCTTAATGGGCGTTGGGTCTTGATTCTGCCTTGCTTGGCTGGTGTCTTTTAGGTCTCGGGTTCAGCGGGTTCAGACCTCAACAGATTTAGTGACGGCTAGTTTAGATTTCCGATTCCGCTCGCTTGGTGGGTTTCGGGTTTTAGGTTCTGCCATACTTGGCCGGTTTGTCTGCTTAATCCGAGCGAGTGGCGACTTGTGCAATTGTCAGATTCAAATTGTTTGATGAGTTTCGGGAATCAATTTTCGCCATGCTTGGCCGGTTTGTCTGTTTCGATCCGATCTAGTGGCGACTGGTGCAATTTTCAGATTCGGATTGCTTGATGTGCTTCGAGTTTCGATTTTGCATGGCTTGGCCGGCTTTGTCTGTTTAGGTAATTGCTGGGTTGGAGTTTGTTTTCGATTGCTTTGGAATAAGAATTGTTGGTTGTGGTGCCCTGTGTTGGTGTTCCAGTTTGCAGATGGTTTAGTTGCATAGTTGGATTTCTTTACAGTTGGTTCTCTATAGTTGTCATTTTTTAGTTTTCCCTGTAAAAGTTGTGGTTAATCGGTCAAGTTGATCCGATTGTACTGATGCCTTCTCTAATGAGTTGGCTTGCTTTTTGCTGCCTAGTTGCAGTGAAGTTATTGGTTCTGTAGGAGTATTAGACATTCGTTGTTCGTCGATGTCTAATTTGTACTCCTTTATTTGGCTTGCTAAATGCTTTTATAATATATTTCCGTTACAAAAAAAAGTCCTCAAATGCAATTTAATACAAGTGTATAAAAATAATAATATTTTATAAAAAATATGAGTATGTCCAGAGAAAAAATTTAGATGTAGAAACTAACTCTCTATTTCTATCTATTGGGTCCATTTTACTAATCCCTACAAGTGGGCTCTTTTTCCACAGAGGCCTTGTTAAGGAAAATTTGAGGTCTACATGGAGGCTGGCCCAAGCTACAAAATTTAACCCTAAATATAATCTCTGTTCAAATCCAAGTTTAAGCCCATTTTGAATTTGCAAAATAAGTTCGCTTATTCAAGGGAAAATGCACAAAAACCATTTGGACTTGGCTTTAAGTTGTAAACGGTGTAAGTATTTGATGTTGGTGCATCTACATGAAACAACATCATCCGAATTTCAAGAGAAAAATTGCACAAAAACCATTTATTTGTAGTATTAATAATGTACACCCAACTATTTGTCCTACATTGGCTGATGAATGAGTTTTGCTTGTGCTTATAAGGAGTCGTGTTACTTCTTCCATTGCAAATTGGTTTTGCAGTGATCTCAATCAGATTCATCATGGTATCATAGTGAGTTTGCCCATATATTTGTGAATTTCTCACCACACGTGCTCCGCGTCCCTGATTAATTGCTCAGCGTAGGACACAATGACGTTAAGCTTGAGGGGGGCATGTTGAGAATGTGAAAGGAATTTATCCAACATCTGCTCGTGAATGGATCTTGCTAGTGCTTATAAAGAGTTCTGTTACTCCTCCTCATTACCAATTAATTTTGAGGTGAATCTTCAATCACCTTCACGCATCATCCAAAATATCTCTTAAATTGAGCATTATGGTCTCTAATGGACCAGTACATGTGTGCACAAGCTCATCTGCTCTTCTCTGCTCTCAGAAATAGTGATGAATCTATTCTTTTGAATAAACAAAATATCATTATGCTTCATGCGATCTGAACTCGTACCGACGTCCTCCAATCAAATAGAGGTAAGACTGGAATTTTCCTTCTCTCAACCTTTCTATACATTATACAATGCTTTATTGTTCAAATCTTGAAACTAATAGGGGGCATGGGCGTACATTGATTAGGTTTTCTCTTGGGGGTTGGGTTGTGAGTTGTGCAAACCGTTGACGATATAACATTTTCCACATGCACATGCAAATTTCTCGTTGTCTTTGCAATTAATTAATGTCCAAAATATTCACCATAAACTTTAGAAACCAATCTTAACCAAAAAAAACTTAAGATTCTAAGCTTTGACGTTAAAGGCATATATGCGAGACAAAAAAGTTGTTAACTATATACCTAACTAGTGAGGAAGGTGAACTGGTCGTGATTTAGGATCTTTCTTTCTCTACCACTCACGAGTCACGTCATCATCCAATCATATGGAGTACTTTTCAATTGCCATGAAATATTAAACCAAAACCTACTGATCAACTCTTTTAGGTTTTGGTTGGTTTTTTTGGCTCACGTACACACATTCTACGTACTACATATATAACATTTATATACCTACTCTCTTAAAGCATACCTTTCTTATTTTCTTTCTATTATGAAGTAAGGAGTAGTTACATATTCGATTTTGGCGGTTCAACAAGCTTAATTTATTGGTTGTACCTTCTTTTTGATTGAGACGATGTTTTTTTGTTTTTGTAGTTTTTATCATTGATTGAGACAATCTTGTTCATTGGTAGTTAGATGCATTCAACTTTGATGTTAGTCGACTTCTATTTTATCCAATCTTAGTTCAATGAATACCGTACTTGTCTTGCTATTTTCACATGGATCGACTCATAATATGTAGCGTAGGATGACAAGCAAAGGCAGAATAGAAATGGATTTTAAATTTGGGAAAAATATATTTGTTGCAGTATTGATCGAAGTGAAGGTAAAGAGAGGAAAGATAATATGTGTCAAAGTATATTTGCATGGTTGCACTGTGCTTTTATTTATAATGAATCAACTTAGAGTTTATCAATATATTGGGATTGAGCCTGACTATTACATACAGGGGCGGAGCTATGAGAGCCCGGGTTAAAATTTGAGGCTAAAAAATATTATTACTAGTAGTCTATGTTGCATGGATACGGCACTTTGGTGGAAATAAATGAAAATTACAGAAGGCAGTGCTGATTTGCAGGCTTAGGGGTTTCATCTCAACGAAGGAGACAACATGTAGCCTATAGAGAGCCAAACGGTGCCGTTTGTGGTCAATTTAAGTTTTAATGGAACTGTGTGTTTCATGTGTGTTGAAAGTCTGTTGGTCAATTCACATTATATTGGTCCACTAAATTAAAAGCCCACTGAGAAAAACACTTGATGCTTAGTATTATAATAGGGCATTATTATTTTAATTTTAATGTTAATTGCCGTATCTAAGTCGTATTGTATCTTAATTTTTAAAAATTCGCCGTATCTGCGTATCTTGTTGTATCGTATCCCCACACCCGCACCTGTATCCATGCAACATAAGTAGTAGTTATATAATGAAAGATTGAAAAACTCAAACCTTTTAAAACCTTTTGACTAAAAAACCTGTTGCTTCTTCTTTCGTGTGCTTGACTTCACAAAACACTTCTGGTAGCTCATGGAGGTCATCTTTGTCTTCTTTTTTCCTCTTCCAAGTTCCAACTCACTTGATTCATCAAACTCAATATGAAATTGGGTGTAACCTCACCTCATCTTCTCTTGCTATTAATTTCATTGAAGGTATTTCAAGTAGTTCCGCCACTAATTTTCTTTTAGGTTTTGATTTTTTTTTTTTCAATTTGCAATTTGAATTGGGGCTAAGTTCTAATGTTTCTTATCTTACCATGCAGTTCAGACTGTGACATCCCCATGACTAGTTGTATATTTTTTGTTTATCAATAAAACTCACTCGTGCGGTCGAATTTTACTTCAAAGAAATTATAAATTTAGTTAGTTTATGCAAGCATAATAAATTCGAGTACATATCTTCATTGTTGAAAGAAAAAATTTGAAGCTTGAATTTTAGCTCGGGTGAAGTTCCAATCCTACTTCCGCGACTGATTACATAGAGTCCATGTAAGTTTCATACTCCTAGTTTACACAGTCATACCCAAATACAAATAACTACAACACTTCCCCTTGAGTGTGGAGAACTCAAGAAGTAGGCGCATCAAACCTTCGGACGAATAATATAGGCGGTTGATGAAGTAATCATAGTAGGCACATGAAAGAACGTAAGTCCAAAGGGAATCCACTCAAAGAAATGCTAACACCAAAACCTTGCCAAGGAAAAACCCAATGGGACAAAACCAAAACAAGAGGCGGCGAGAAAAAGGTGAACACACATATGTCGAAACTAATATCATCTTCAGGATGCGTTATGCATACAGAAGGCATGACCAACCCAATGTGGGTACCTCATTGAAAACCTTGCTAGGCAACAAAAAAAACCCAATGGAAAAAAGTTGATATGTTCTAAGGGGAAAAAGAGTATATTAAAGTCAAGTGACTTGGTGAAGAGAGGATAAGGGGAAAACCTTGCTACTACAAACATTGTAAATTAGATAATTTATGTAATATACTTCTGAAAAGTAGCTTGTAGCAATGACTTGGTGAAGAAATCTGCGAGATTATCTAGGAAAGAATCTGCTTGACTTTGATTTTTTGATGCTCTTGTTGCTGATGAGAGAAGAAGAACATCAGGGAAATATGCTTAATGTTGTCGCCTTTGATAAATCTCCCTTCTTCAATTGATCAATATATGCGGTGTTGTCTTCATAGAGAGTCGTCGAGACTTTGAAAACAGAAGATAAACCACTAGTATGCCAAACGTGCTCGATAAAAGATCATAGTGAAATACACTCACGTGTAGTCTCATGCAAAGCAATGAGTTCGACATGGTTTGAACAAGTGACAATAAGAGTCTGTTTCGAAGGCCTCCAAAATATTGCGGTATTCCCAATAGTAAAGACATAACTAGATTGAGAGCGTGTCTTGTGCACGTCTGGTAAGTAACCAGCATCAACATAACCAACAAGGCAACCATCATTCCGAGGACCAAAGGAGGATGATCCTTTCCGAGATATGTAGGGATAAACTAAGCCTATATGCGCAGTGTCTTTAAGATAACAGAAGATGTTATTAATACCATTCCAGTGGCGGCATGTGGGCACATTGTTAACTCGAGCCAACAAGTTCACAACAAATGAGATGTTTGGTCTAGTGCATTGAGCTAAGTATAATAAAGCGCAAATTGCACTTAGATATGGAACTTCGGGCTCCAATACCAACTCATCATTCTCCTTAGGATGAAATGGATCTCATTTAATATCTAAATGAATGGACGGCCATGGGAGGCTTCACTTTATTCTCATTGAAGCGACGAAGCATCTCCTAGATGTAATCCGATTGATGCACAAAAATGTCATCAGTATAATGCTCGAGCTGCAGGTCGAGACAATATCAAGTCTTCCTAAGATCTTTCATCTCAAATTCCGACTTTAGGTGCGAAGACGTTTTCTCAAGCTCTTCTAGAGTACCAATGAGATTCATATCATCAACATAGACTACTACTATCACAAATATATGGAGTGTGACTTCTTGATAAACACGCATGGACATATTTCATTATTCACATATCCCTGGCTGATCAAATATTCACTAAGACGGTTATACCACATTTGCCATGATTGCTTTAATTCGTAAAGTGAATGCCACAATCAAAGGGAGAGGGTGTTTTGTGGTCTAGAATTATTTGAATAAGTAAGATTAAGTCCTTTTAGAAACTTTCATGTATATCTTTGTATCAAGATGCCCATAGAGATATGACGTAACCACATCCATAAGCTGCATATTTAGTTCTTCGGAAACTACCAAACTGATAAGGTAGCGGAACATAATAATTCTATTACGAAAGCCTTGCTTCACGAGGCATACCTTATATCGCACTATTTCATTCTTCTTTAGAAGATCTTTATCAGTCAAATCTTCCTTACTCTCTTGAAGCATGCCTTTCTAATTTTGTTTCTATTATGAAGTATGGAGTAGTTACATGTTCGATCTCGGCGGTTCAACAAGCTTAATTTATTGGTTGTACCTTCTTTAAGTGAGACGATGTTTTTTTGTTTTGTTTTTTATGTTTCATCATTGATTGAGAGTGAGACAATCTTGTTGAGTGATAGTTACTTGCATTCAAATGTAATCGACTCGTATTTCAGCCAATCTTAGTTCAATGAATTCCGTACTTGTCTTGCTATTTTCACTTGGATCGACTCACAATATGTAGCGTTAGACGACAAGCAAAGGCAGAGTATAAAATGATTTTAAATTTAAGAAACATGTATCCACTTTGTGGTGTTACTTATTTCTTCATTACGAAAGAGGCGAGGACGCATTTCCGTTGCTATCCTATTTCAATTTTTTGTTTAGAACATGAATAGAAATTTCATCAAAGTTAAGCCTTTCTTTTCAGGTAGGAGAAACAACATCAACACACAGTTAAATCATTGAAAATAATATAGTTCACTATATATGTATATGTAAACTTGTCTAAATCAATGTTCTAACTCCGTGTCTAGGCGCAGCCTAGACGTTAGAGCATCTCCACCGGCTGCAAAATCGGACGGGCAATCGACGGATTACCCGCAAAATCGGACGAGCGCACCTCCACCGGTGCCAAATCGGACGAGGAATCAGACTCGCAGTCGAGGGCGATGTTGATCGCCACCCTCGGACGAGGTCTTCGGACTCGCCCTCGACCGCCGACACCCACCTGCAAAAGCTGACGAGGAAAGCTGAGTGCGCACTGCAAAATCGCCTTTCGGGGAGATCGCCCTCGCCTTTCGCCTTCCTTGCGGTGGAAATCATCCGGGCGATTTCCTTGCCCACAAAATCGCCCGATCAAAAAACCGCCTTTCGGCCGAGGTCGCAGTCGATTTGCTGATTTCCCGGTGGAGATGCTCTTAGGCGATGGCCTTCCGTCCAATTTTGGTCAAATCGATTGAAAATTGACTAGACGGGTATGGATGAGGTTTTTTTTTAAAAAAATAAAATCTAAATTATCTTATTTTCATTATAGTATTTATATACTTGACTTATATTTTCAATCAATTATGGTAATTTTGTTCAATTTATTTTTCAATTTTGAACGTTTATAGTTAACAATACAACTATACTTTTTATTTTAAGTTGTCCTTAATTAATCTCCAATTAATTCTAGTCTAATTCTCTAAGCGATACTTCCCTCCTTACTGCCTAATTTATGCCTAGAGTTTTTTAAAATCTTGGTTTAAATATATGGAAAAGCTACCGAAGACCGGCCGCGCGCAGGAAAAGAAAAAATCGTAAAGGCAAAAGGCCTAGGTCCAGCATGCTGCATCAAAACTAAAAAGAAATCAATTATGAGCTCAAAGATAAGTACCCGAGGGGAGTAGAGTAACACTTAGAAGAAAAGATGCCACGTGTCAGAACTCTATACGTGATGGGTTGGTCAACCTTAAAGCCGCCCCTTCTCTCTTGTCGTAAAGTAGTAAAGAGGCATGGCATGGCGCCTATCGGCCGGCCTGGCTTGGTCAAACATTTGAGCAGAGAGATTTAGAAATCGTTGATCCTCCATTGATATGTCAAACTCTAGACACAAGCATGAATCACACATGCATGCTATATAACAATGTATGACCATGGGAACAAAATCCCTTTTATCTCCCGCGTGTCATCTTTAATTCCTTCACCTAATGTTGATCAATAATGCATGTGCGCTTTCTAGCTACTAGCCTTGCTAGCTAATACGTCACTATAATCCAAATCACCATCTTTGAAACGATTATGTTATGAAACTATTATGAATTAGTCCTATTTTAAAAATTTAATTGCCAAAAATTCTATTACAATATAGGAAAAATTACATTTTGATACTACTTGAAGATCAAAATACCCAAAAATACTATTACACTTTAAATATTACAATATACTACTACTTTGACACATGTTGATTTATAATTGGGTTGTACATTTTAATAACAACTTTTAACTCCACGCGCGCTGCAAAATACGCTCAATCTCTTCTTCGACTTCCCTACTCCGTAATCCACGAGAGAAATCTCTCTACAAACTTCAAAACACTCTTTTACCCATAACTTTCTCATCCGAACTCCGTTTGACACGAAATCAATTGGGTTGGATTCGTCTCGTCGCCCTCTTTCCATAGACACCAAGATTGTAACCCCAGACCCACTGTAGAGAGATATCGGAACCGCAACATCTTCACGTTTTCCGGCGAGATTCTCCGATTCCGGCAACAAATTGGATGAACCACCACCCAAAACTTCATCCTCTCATCATTCTAGACACATCTCAACCAATATGAGCTTTAGTTTGTAGCAGATCATCGCCGGTGAGCCTCACATATTGGTTGAAACTTTCCGGTGAGTTTCCGGCCAAGGTAGCCTTTGAAACTAGTCTAAAAAGCTTTGTTGGGTTTGTTTAGATGAAGATTGATATAAAAATCATATGAATTGATGGTGAATCAACACAGCTATTCTTTCTCCTTCATTTTGAAGGACTTCCTTCAATTTGAAGGATCACATCCTTCAATTTGAAGGAGCACATCCTTCAATTTGAAGGAAGTGCTCCTTCAAGACTCAGGAAACTGTCCTTCAGATTTTTCAATGAGCACTTCCTTCAATTTGAAGGAGCACATCTTTAAATTTGAAGGAGCACATCTTTAAATTTGAAGGAGCACATCCTTCAATTTGAAGGAAGCGCTCCTTCAGATTTGCAGAAAATTATCCTTCAGATTTTGAAGGAGCACTTCCTTCAATTTGAAGGATCACATCCTTCAATTTGAAGGAAGCGCTCCTTCAGATCTGCAAGAACCTGTCTTTTAGATTTTTGAAGGATTACATCTTTCAGATTTTGGAGGACTTCCTTCATTTTGAAGGAACACTTCCTTCATTTTGAAGGAAGTCCTCCTTCCCACAAACTTCAAAACACTCTTTTACCCATAACTTTCTCATCTGAACTCCGTTTGACACGAAATCAATTGGGTTGGATTCGTCTCGTCGCCCTCTTTCCATAGACACCAAGATTGTAATCCCAGACCCACTGTAGAGAGAGACCGAAGCAGCAACATTTTCACGTTTTTTGGTGAGGCGCGTGAGTCTCACGCTCGCGTGAGTCTCACGCTCGCGTGAGTTGTAGTGGGCTTTTAGTGTAGTTTTGGGAAAGTAGTAGTATTTTGTAATAATTTTATTGTGATAATGTTTTTGGACATAATAAAAGTGTAATAGTAGTTTTTGGGTAGAAGCCCTTTAATCTTTACCAATTTATCATAAATGACATATGCTAATTTTCAATTAGTTTAATCACTTTTGATGATTATCATTAACCAACGCGCTTGAACCCACACCCACCATTTACCATCCTCTCCTGCTTCATCCCATCATACCCCACCACCACCATTGCCATCTTCGTCGTTTCCGTCTCCCAATCCATCTCCATCGTCCTAGACATCATCTCCTCCTACCCTATGTTGTTGTGGCTGTGATCGACGGTGCCTCCATCATTGAGATCGACTACGGAAGCAGAGGGTGGCAAGGAAAGTGCAGACACAAGGACGATCACGCCTGGAATATCATCATATGAATTCACGATTTATGGGCCACCTGATTGCTTATGTTTCTTTGTTGATGGTGGTAGACTTGGTTTCTATACAGTCTCTATTTTGTCAAGGAGAGGTTTTGGATGGTTTGGTCTTGTAAAGGAAGAAGAAGTAATTTACTTTATATATGCTTTTATTATGTATTTGGTGGTTTTAGTTTTGAATAACTTCGAAATGAAGTGTGAGGATCCATTGTGGTCCCGGAGAGCTTTTTGACAAATGGGAATTGAGATTGAATTGAATTTGTATTTTAATTCTGTATTAGGATTGGTAAATTTTTACGCAAATTTTGGCGAGATTTGGGAGAAGGGAAACGAAGACTGAAGGAAGGGGTCAACTTTGTTGATCGGGAATAATCTCGATATTCAATAGTATAATGAGAAAATATATGAAAGATGCAGAAACAATCATGAAAAAAACATGAACAATTGTAAAATATGCATGAACAGTTATGAAAAACACAGGAACAACCTTGAAAAAATGCATGAACAAATGTGATGTGAAAAATGCAGGAACAGTCATGAAAAATACAAGAACAATTGTGAAAATGGGCGTGTGAAAATAGATGTGAAAATGCAGCAGAAGCTGTTGTAAAAATTATAGGAACATTTGTGAATTTTGCAAGTTCAGTCACACGCCCATGGTTGGAATTTGGGAGTCTGCGCACTGATTGTGATCCTTCATGCTAGATGTTGGGACTAATTGATACAATTAAGATAATTTGGTAAGAATGAAGTAGGTTTTTTTGATAACACTTTAGTCTCTTAGTTTCTATAGAATTTTTTTTTTTGTAGAATCTATATATATATAAACACTAAAAACTTAAACAACCATATTCTAAGGCTAAACATTTTTCTCTCGGTTGAGCTGCAGTCAGCTGCAATTAACCGTTTGAAGATCCTTATCAGTTGTAGTCTTTTTAGTGAGTATGGTTCTCTTGATAGGATTGTCTAACCTGCTTTGTTGCAGAGTTACATGGATTTGACCCTCTAGGAGTATGGGATACTCGCTGTCGAGTGCCCGTTTCATTGTACTCTTTTGTTTAGTGAGCCAAACACTTATCAATATATCATTTTTTTGATTAAAAAAAAAAAAAAAGGCCAAACATTCTAGTAGGTGCCCCAACTTCGGTTGGACCAATCTCCGAATATTATCGATTGTCAATTGATGCTTTCTAGAGACATTGTTCAAGTAGTGGTTCCTCGGAACAAACATTAAATTAGTCAACCCCCAAATCATGCAGTAGTAAACGATGCTACCTAGACTAACATATAACTAATATATTAAATTTTGACAAAAAAAGTTTCTGCTAGGGCTAGGGTCGATAGTAATTAATTAATGAATAGGGATTATAACCCTACGACAGTAATTAAAGCCTAAAGTCGATCATATGTAGTAACAAACCCAAAATATTGGGTCATCAATGTGAAAACCAGAACTCTTTTCCACCCTGATCGGATATATAGCAGACGATGTGGCCGTAGAGAATATAAAAATACAAGACCATCGAAACTCGAGACACATGAACAAAAAAAAAAACATGTTAAGCATAGCGGCTATTGGTAGATCAAGCTTCAAATTTTAGTCCAAGGTATGAACTACACTCAACATATATGCGGCTGTTTTTGGTCAGCAACCATTTGGTGTAGTAATTCAACTTAGGATCAACAACTATTTAACAACCCAATGATGACATTCAATATATAATTCGTGTGTGACTATTATGGTGTGCTTTTGACTGAAAACCGTATAGGTTCCAACTTCAAAATTTATTAGGATTTGTGGCACACCCCGACCTAACATGAGAATTCGAAACGTATCAGCCATCACTCGAATGGTGACGAAACCATGACATGCAAGTACAAAACAAAAATACAAGCGGAGAAGTAACGAAAGTCGGAAAGTAAAAGAGGAAGTAGGTTGGGTCCCTAAGTTTGTGTGGACTAGCTGTTCGAAGTGCCTCACTCGTAGTCAACGTGCTCTCACTTTTGAACCCGAGAGGGCACAAAACAAAGGGTGAGTAAATATAATAATTTTTTTTAGTAAAAGCTGTTTGAGTAACAAAGTATAGTAACCCCCTTTCTGAAAACCCGTAAGCCAAAAGATGGAACTACTAGTATTGTGAATTTACTTGCAAAAGCACAAATCCAGTAAAATAGTTTCTTAAACACGCAATTCTCACAATACCCTAAGAGTAATTCCACCGCGAGGGCCAAAGGGGAGGCGTGCTGCTCGACGATGGACATCCATCCACCGTGGAAAAAAAGAAGGGCGAAAGGAGGGCGAAACAGCGGAGGGCGAGGCTCGCCCATGCCTGTGCCTGCGGGCGAAACTGGCGTGCTGATGTCACAGCACGTGCGATCCTTTTTTTAGCTTTGTTCCCGATTCCGGTCTTCGAGAAGAAGAAAGAAGGAGGCGAAAACTGTTGGGGGTGGGGTTATTTGTACCCCAAAATAGCACCATTTTAGAAAATTTGGGGGACGCACCGTGGTGGTGGTGAGTCATGATATGTTGGGGTACAAGCCAAATTTCAGAGTTGGGGTGGAGTTATTTTTACCTGAAAACAACACCGTTTTGGGTGGTTTGATGATACATTGGGGTTATTTTTTTGGCGTACATGCCCAAAACGACACTGTTTTAGAAAATGAAGCATCATTGATTTTGGATTCATTATTTTTAAAGTCTTTTTTCCTATTATTTTACACTCTCTAAAAGGAAATTTATGTAATAAAATGTTATAAATTATGTTTCGCCCTTGTCCTCGCCCTCGCCTTCATTGGTTGGAAGCTACGTGGGTGAATCGTGGCCAAGGTGAAACACTATTCATCACCCAAGGGCTAAAACACTCCCTTTCACCTTCGCCCTCGCCTTTACGGGTGGAAATGCTCTAAGGAAAGCTGGAGTCTAAACAAAATCCTAAAGTCTATATATTAATCTGACATGTAACATCGACACCTCAATATATACATAGTTAAATGATTAGGAACACAATGTCCATGTCCGACACTCCCATTGGGCAAGTGAAGCCCAGGAGTTGGGCCACTGATGGGAAGGGGCCCCCAAATGTTTTCATACGTCATAGGTTACGACTTTAGTTTTTTCAAAGTTAAGTATCTTACAAACCTGTTGGAGATTGATTTTCAAAGCATATGAATTTTTGGGATTATTGAATTTGCATATTTATTGTCTATTCCTATAGAATTAATGGTAAAAAATTATATTCCTTAATCATGGCCCTAATATTTTTTTTTCTTACTTTGGACCACCAAATAGCTAATGCTGGCCCTGACTAGGGGTGGAATCGGGTTGGGTCCCGACCCGAAAACCCCCACCCGACTCCCGACCCGACACCCTCTCGGGCAAGCAGTTTCCACCCCGATCCCGATCCCGATAAGCGTCGGGTCCCGACGATCGGGAACCCCGACCCCGTCGGGTATTTTCGGGTCGGGTGGGTAAAATCCCGACTAAGATTTGTCCCCATTCTTCCTCCCCGTTTACCCGGATCTGTACGAAGAAACAATGCTGAAAAACGCAAGGATCTGCTCAATCAAATCAACATCATCCAAATCCCAAATCAGCAGCATCCAAATCCCAAATCAACAGCATCCAATCCAAATCAAAAAATCAACAAAAACCTATCAGATCTAACAACACAAATCAAGAAGAAGAAATATAAAAAAAGCATGTGGATGTGGGCGGCGATGGCGTTCGACAGCTTGATGTCCAAGTTCTTCGCCTCCGCTAGCGCCGCCGCTGCAGAGTCCCGGAGCTGGGTGGCGTTCGGCAGGTCGATCTCCGCCAAGGAAAGTCTCGTCCATGAGAAGATCGGGACGGCGTGGGTGAAGGAGAAGCAGGAGCCGACGAAGATGCTGCACTGGGCCTTGACCGGGCGGTGGCTGGCCTCATCAGCGACGGCGAGTGGGCCACATAGGGGCAGCGAAGTTGAAGTCCTCGAAGAACTCATCGGTGGCGAGCTGGATGGAGGTCCGGGTTGATGAGGTAGCCGCAGTCGATGGGTCGGCGGTCGGCGGACGGCGGCGGAGGTGAGGTCGATGGGCTCTGTGGGCGACGGGTGGATGGATGGAGGTGGAGAGCGAAAATGAACTGAGAGGGTTGAGAAAATGAAAAAACTTAAATAATATATATATATATATATATATATATATATATATATATATATATATATATATATATATATATTATTATTGTCGGGTATGTCGGGCATGTCGGGTACCCGTCGGGTTTGACATTTCATGCCCGATCCCGAACCCTATAATTATCGGGTTGGGCAAAAAACCCGATTTTTCGGGTCGGGTTCAAATCGGGTTCGGGAACGGGTTGAGCATCGGGTCGGGTCGGGTATGTCGGGTTTTTTGCCACCCCTGGCCCTGACAATGTGGCTAGATGTCTTAGCACTACTCGATTTTAGTCTCATGCTCCAGATGTGAGTGTAAATTCAGAATTTTATATATTCAGTTTGAATGCTAGCGGTTCAATAAGAACAACCAAAGTCGCTGTTCTAAACTTCTCATTGAGGATTGAAATAACAAGAAGCAGGGCTACCAAATATGTCATTGAAAAAATGAAAGTGGAAAAAATAAAACCCATAATTTCTTCTGACATGATATGGAGTGAGATCACTGATATGCTATCTCTAAGAGCATCTCCACCGGGAGAGCGAAACGGGAGGCGTAGGCGCGGGCTCGCCTTCCGCGGCTCCTGTTCACCCTCCACCAAGAAGAAAATTGAAGGGCGAGAGGCGGGCGAGAGGGAGGCGGGCGAGGGCGAGGGCGAGCGACGCCTGCGCCTTCGCCTGCAGGAGATCGGGCGCGTGTTGGAACTGATTTTGTGTTCGGTAGTGGAGGCCGAATACTCTTTGTGGGCTGAAAGGATTGTTCGGCAGCCACTGCCAAACACTTAAAAACATTTTATTTTTTATATAAAATCTCTTAAAAAACAATTTATTTTTTATTTTTATTTTTTATATAAAATCAATATTTTCTTTTCTATAAAAAATCACAATTTTTTTTATATCAAATTTTTAAGTATGTAATATTAAATTTTAAGCACAAATATTCAATTTAACATATGATAGTTCTACATGTTTTTTTTAATGATAATTATTAGTATGTAATATTCAATTTTGTGTGAAGAAATATTCAATTTTGATGTTTTCTATCAAAATTTTCAAGTATGTAACATTAAATTTTAAGCACAAAATTTATTACAAAAATTTTTCAACATTTCATAATTATTATACATATTTTTGAAAAAAAAAAGTATTAAGAATATATGTGAATAGTGATCGCATGCGCCTATGCCTACGTGGGTGTGGGTTTTTTTTTTTACGGAAGGCGCATACAATCACTATTCATCACCTGCAGGCAAGAGGAGGGCAATAGCCCACTTTGCGCCTGCATACGTGAGTGGAAATGCTCTAAGGTTGATCAATTACGGTGGAAAATTACCCAAGCTGTACTTGTGCTATAGATATTTATGTAGGATTCTACAAAGTGATGAAGACAAACACTTGAGGTTACTGTTTCACAGTTTTAGAGCCATGGACCATAATTCGTACTTCTATAGGCACTTCTCTACGATCTTCTGCCCACACAATTTTAGGACCAGTGATTATCTCCATTTGGATTTTTTCTTTCCATCATTACATTTATATGAGCATGATATTTGAATTAATGAATTTGAAGCTCTAGCTAAAATTAATTCAAAAAATGATGGGCCAATCCATTTTGAGACCATTGGGACGACATTAGTTCGCATTTTAAGAATTACATACGATTAACACTGTTAGATAATGATCCTGAATGAAAGTTGTATTTAGAGGATTTAGAAGTATAGTAACCCCTCAATTACAAAATTAACCTCACCAAATATGTCCCTAAACATAGTTCAACCAAATTTAAGAAATGAAATGGATGTCTCGAACCTACCTTCCCAAATACCAAAACAGGGTAAACAAAAAGATTCAAAAGTAGTAGTTCCGTTATCATCCAAAATATATAAAAACAAAACAAATTTGACAAAGAACAAGCCTACAAGAAAGTGATGCAACCATGCGTCAATAACATATCCTTTAAAAAAAAAAAAAAAAAAGTCAATAACATATACTGTTTCTATTCATTCGTCCCTTGACCTAGTGCACCAAATTCCAAATCCAAAATCAATCATCTTGGTGTCACTTGGTAAACCAGAAAGTGGAAAGACCCTTCTATGTGGGTGTTTGGGTTGGTTTTATCATGGCTTAACTTTAAGCGGCACAACAGCCATTTCCAAAATCCATGCACTAAAGTTGACCAAATCCCTGCTTTTAGGGGCCACAGAGCTCCACTCAGGCGTACAGCACAAAAATACACACTTTTCTCTCTCTCTCTCTTTTGACTTTCTGACTATATTCACCGCTGTTGCTTGTCCTCACTCCCAAGTCTTTCTTTGGACAATGCTTGTCCTCACTCCTGAGTCGTAACCAAGATAAAGGAGTGATCTATGGTAAAGAACTTTCAGTCTTCATATGTGTAGGAGATGGAATAGAAGCAATGGAAAGAATGTGACCACAATAAAATATGTACGTAACCAACAAAAGAAAACTCAATAGGTTCTCATTTCCATAATTTTCTCAAGATTTGAAAAGCATTATTTTTTGCTTGGCCGTAATAAATGGGCATTGGGACTGATGCAGGAGTTGGGTTTGAACCAGAAGTTCCAGAAGAGCATCTGGATTTGATGAGAAATTTTTTATTTTTTTTTCTGAGAAAAATTTCAAGTCACGTTCTCAAACTGTAAAATGAGCTACCTAATCTCAATTAAAATTTTAAAGGGCGGTAGATTTTTTGGCTTACTTACTTCTGTCCTTTCAAATCTCACCTGTGCCAACATCATTTATTTCCGTCTTTGAAATCCACCACATTCAATTCACACATTTCCTCTCTCTTTCTCCTCAACTCAGAAGAAGGGTACATTTCAATTTCAATTTCATTCACTGTGAAAAACGTAGTCTAATTCCAGGGTCTCTATCAGAAACTCAAGCTTTATAATTTAACACAGCCACATGAGACCAAGCTCCAATAACTTTCTGGGATTCTTCTGCATTTGGGGTTGGAATTGTTTGCACAGCAGACGGGATTCTTCAGATTAGATTCCTCAACTTGAAAGCTTCAAACTTTGGTAAGTTTTGTCACCCTTTGTAGGAACTTTGCTGGAAAGTTGAAAGCAAAAAGAAAATGGCGTGGAGGAGTACTCTGCTTGAAATTAATGAAGTTGGGCGTTCTACCCCCACATTCCAACAACCATTCTTTGATCTTAATCCTCTGCCACCACCGCCTCCAACCCATATTTCCTCCAATTCCCAATCTGATAGCTTCAGTTTTGGCAACAGAGTAAGCCCAAGCATACTGCTCATAATCATAATTCTAGCCATTATCTTCTTTGTTTCTGGTTTGCTCCATCTGCTTGTAAGATTCCTGTTGAGACCTTCAACAAGAGAAACAGATGATTTGGAGAGTGTGACTGTTCTTCAGGGGCAATTGCAGCAGCTCTTCCACCTCCATGATGCTGGGGTCGACCAGTCCTACATAGACACCCTCCCAGTGTTTCACTACAAGGCAATCATTGGATTAAAAAACCCTTTTGATTGTGCTGTTTGTTTGTGTGAGTTTGAAGCTGATGACAAACTCAGATTGCTGCCTAAATGCAGCCATGCTTTTCACATGGAGTGCATTGACACTTGGCTCTTGTCTCACTCCACTTGCCCCTTGTGTAGAGCTTCTTTGCTCCCTGATTTTTCCTCCAACAATGGCTGCTCCCCCATTGTTCTCGTGCTCGAATCTGGTAGCAACAGCTCCAGAGAGATGGTCTCTGATAGAAATGTTGTGGGTAGAACCAATTCAATTTTAGGATCGAATTCCCATCTGGGTTTTCATGGAGACCTTGAATTGGGCTTGTCTCAAGAAGACAAATCGTGCGAAATTGTGACTAAAGACGAAGCGAAGTCGGGGTTGATGGTGGAGTCTGGGGAGAAGGTGATGTCTGTGAAGCTTGGGAAGTTCAGAAATGTGGATGGTGGTGGTGATGAAGGTAGTAGTGAGAGCAATGTGGATTCAAGAAGGTGTTTTTCAATGGGATCATTTGCCTATGTGATGGATGACAATTCCTCATTGCAAGTGCCCATTAGAGCTTCAATGAAAAAGCACTCAAGCAAGAAGCCTGCATTGTCTTTTGCACCGGGGCATAGGCAAGCAATGTCTGAATACGATTGCGAATCTAGGCGGGAATTCAAGTTCAGTGGGGTGGTGGATTCAATTGCTATTGGGAGCCTTGAAACTCAAGGGACTAATGCTCCTAGTGCTAGTATTAGTAATGGGAATAATGGAATTGGAAGGAACAAGAGGGAGAGCTTCTCCATATCAAAGATTTGGCTCCGGGGGAAGAAGGACAAGCCTAATGGGGCGGCAGATTCGTCTAGACGGGCTTTTTCGTTCCGGTTCCCTCTGCACCGGACTGGCGGGGCTGCTGGAGAGGAATTGAAGGCCAAGAATGTTGGGAATGAGAGCAGGAGGACTATTTCAGAGATTGACATTGGCAATTGGGAAGACAGAGGGAGTGAATTGGGTTGTTGTGATCATCATGAGGAGAATGTGAGCTGCAACAGTTTGGATTCTCAAGCAAATCCACCATCTTTTGCAAGGAGGACTCTGCTTTGGCTCATGGGAAGACAACAGCAGAACAAAGTTGTTCATTCTGTATTGGATCCTCATGTTTAGCTTCTTAAATTTCCCTTTCTGTTAATTTTGATTTTGATTCTTTTCTTGATAGATAATTTATTACCAATGAAATATTATTCCTTTCTGCTGGGAGGTAAATTTGGAAGCTCTGTAATTGGAGAAAAAAAGAAAAGAAGCAAAAGTTGGATAGAGATCTGAACAGACAAGTTTTCAAAAGTGTTTGTTTCCAGATTATGGCAGGTGTTGACGCAAATAAGGCCATGTTCACATGTAAGAAGTGGACTGTCTTGCTCTGTAAGTCCATCAATATACCCTTTCTTAGTGTGTGTTAGATTATCAAAGTACTGGAGAGGGCCACACATTTTGGTTCGTGCATTGTTAATCTGTATTGATTAGACTTTCATTAGGTTGTGGATATAAGTACTACGTCTTTATTCTTAATCCTGCCTGCTGCGCTTAGTTGCGTATACTGCATTATTGTTGTTTCTATCAACTGCTATCAACCGTGTTGGGGAATTTGAACTCGAATTATTTTTAAATGGCAAGAGAGATAACATTAGACTGTTTGTGTTGTGTAGATCGCTGTTTCAATTTGAAAATATTGGAAGATGGTATGCAACATAACAGTAAATGCAGTGGCAAGTTGATAGATCCATTTCAGTTCAATTAATAAGACGATGCATCAAGTAAATGTAAGGTGGTGATTCAAATTTGTGGTGACTTTGTAAAGTGGTAGCAGAAATTCCCCAGCAACGTGATTGTGTTACAGGCTGTTGCATTAAAGAGAGTCAATTTTGATGAGTGAAGGACGGAAAGGGGCGTGTTTGGATTGGAGCGACTATAGACAATAATAATGGCTGATGCAATTGAATTCACGAGAACGGTTGGGTAGGCGTTGTCTCGTAGTAATGTCGATGCCACCTAACCCAATAACCCATTCTCGTATGCACTCAATGCCACATAACTGTTGTGACAGTGGAGCCTCATGAAGCCCAATAATCTGACCCATAAGAGCACGTCTAGCGCAAGGAATATGGCCCGGGCTATGGCATGTTTTAGCCTTAAAAAAAATTGGGAAATTAGCAAAAATAGGCCCATTGGCCAATTTTTGTTCTAAAATGGTCGGTTAGGAAAATTCTTGCTAAAATGTAAAAAGTATTGGCTATTTGCAAAAGAAGTCCCTCTGCTAAAGCATTGCCAATTTGCACACAGAGTTTCCTTCTTCCTTGCCGTGTCCATCGCTCCCTTCTTCCTTGCGGCACAATTACCTCAGATATCTTCTCCTCCTTATTGAGTTAGTTTTTGTTGACGATGGCGTTGAAATTGTCGAAATAATTGGAGAACGGTTTGGTCATATGGGAATTTATTGCAATTGTTTTGATTTGATGCAGTGGAGTAATTTGATGGTCATAGGGGAATTTGTTTAGTGGTTTATGAATTGGGTAGTTGTTGGTTTTGAATGAATTGGTGTTGTTTTGAAAAAAATTGCAGTTTGATTTTGTTTGAGAACTTGGTTTGTTATTGATTTTGAGTGAAGTTGTGTAATTCGGAAGTTGCAAGTTGAGTTGTGTAGTGAGATGATACGATTTTAACTAGCATAATCGAACACTTGGGTAGTTATTTGGAATGAATATGTGTTAATTTGAAAGTTGGAGTTGGTCGTGGAGTGCAGTCATGGTGCGGAAATCACCGACTATTTATCGCCGGAGATGTTTGTGGGTTTTTTGATGAGGTGAGAAGCATGGCATGAACTTGTCGGGAAGAATGCCGTGAAGTTACCGAGTTACAGAGACAATATGGATGTTACAAGAGGCTATGTACGTACTATAAGAGACTATGTACATACTATGAGAGACTATGTGCAAATTATAAATAGTAATTTATTTTTTCTGAAATGGACTATGAACATACTATGGTGGACTATAATGGATTATGACTACACTGTGGTGGACTATGACCACCCTATGGTAGACTACCTGCACACTTTGGGTATCCATGATTTAATTGCAAATTACAAATGGTAATTCATCTTTCTGAAATGGATTATGACCACACTATGATAAACTATGATTGCACTATGATGGACTACGACCACACTATGGTGAACTACGATCACACTATGGTGGACTATGGCCACACTGAGTACCCAGGGATTTAATTGCAAATTGTAAATAGTAATTTTTTTTTAGAAATGGACTACGCTTACATTATGATGAACTACGATCACACTATGGTGAAGTACGACTACACTACGATGGACTATGACCACACTTTGAGTTAGGGATTTAATTGCAAATTTACTGTAGCATTTTGCCTCGTGAAGAAATGACCGCTGCTCGTTACCTATTTTAGAACATGGGTTTTCCAATGGGCCTATTTTAGCTAATTTCCCAAAAAAATTGGGAAATTAGGTAAAATAGGCCATGGGGAAACTTGTGTGCTAAAATAGGCACCGGGCAGCAGTTATTTCTTCACTAGGCAACATGTTACAGTAAATTTGCAAGTGAATCGCTCAGCACTCAAAGTGTGGTCGTAGTCCATCATAGTGTGGTCGTAGTGTAATCGTAGTTCACCATAGTGTGATCGTAGTTCATCATAGTGTGATCGTAGTTCACCATAGTGTGGTCGTAGTCTATATAAAAAATAAATTAATATTCACAATTTGCAATTAAATCTCTAGGTAACCTAAGTGTGGTTGTAGTTCACCGTAGTGTAATCGTAGTCTAGCATAGTACAAACGTAGTCCATCCTAGTGTGTTCGTAGTCCATAAACATTTGCAATTAACCCTCTTGTACTTAAAACCATTATAATCCACTATATTGTAATCGTAGTTCGCCGTAGTCCACGGTAGTCCACTATAGTGTCATCGTAGTCCATCATAGTCTGGTCGTAGTCCATTTCTGAAAAATGAATTATTATTCAAGATTTGCAATGAAATCCTTGGGTACCCAAAGTGTGGACGCAATCCACCATAGTGTGGTTATAGTCTACGGTAGTGTAGTCGTAATTCACTATAGTGTGAACGTAGTCCTCCATAGTGTGATCGTAGCCCATTTTGAAAAAATAAATTACTATTTATAATGTGCATATAGTCATTTATAATATACACATAGTCTCTTATAGTATGCACATAGTCCCGTATAATATTCACATTGTCCCTATGTAACTCGGCAACTTCACATCATTCTTCCCTCCTGATCAACACAACGCCAACCCAAATTTCCCAAAAACCTGCATAGAATTAGCAAACAAAAAAAGAAGCAAATAGGCTTAATGCTTCAAAGAGGAACAATTAACAATATCAATTTGCATTAGTCCTCCTAATAGCCACAATATGAATATCCCAATTGATAATGGTTAACAACTCTTCATCAAACTTATTAAGAACCAAATTACGAATTTTTCATATAAACCCAACAAACTATTAAGTAGTTTTTAAACTGCTAGTGAAAGTTCTAGTGTGCATAATATTGAAGAGCAGCAGAAAATTAGGGCAAGCAAGCGAAAGATGAAATCTTTACCTGCGCTTACGGACTCTGCCAGTTCGCCATAGCCAAAGCTTCACCTACAGGAACCAACACCTAACTTCAATTCGCCCACAAAGCCGAACGCTTTCCCGATAAATTTGTTTGAAAAGACGGTGGTGAAGACGGAGAAGATGGTGGCAGAGACGGAGGAGGAGAGGGCGGGGATGAACGATTAACAAATCATTAAGCCTATGTGCAGATCATCCTCGTCGCCATCGACTTTGGTGGACCCCATCATCAAGATGCAGCTGCACAGATTGATGGGCAAATCAGGAGGAGCTTTCCCTGGACGGCGTCGTCGGAGGCCAGCGAGAGCGAGGTGATTGGTGGTGGTTGGAGCTGATCATGCGGTCGATGTGCCAGGCCTGGGTTTGTAGAGGGTCGGTCATGGAGGGTCACTGGGTGGTGGTGGTTGAGCTATGAAGATGGCGATGGAGAGTAATTTATTTTTAGCAGAGGGGTTTCTTGTGCAATTAGGCAAAAGTTTTGCCTAGTTTTAGCACAAATTTGGTTGACTGGAGATTTTGGCAAAAGGATTTCCCTATCAGCCTATTTTAGCCAATTTCCCAAAAAAATTTGGGAAAATTGTCTAAATAAGCAATGTTCTAAAAATCGCTAAGCGGAAGGCAAAGAAATTTTGGAATTAAAAAATTGGAGTATTACTAGAGCGGTGACAGCTAAGTTAGGGGCATGGTGCAAAATTTTCACCGGAACTATTTTACTTATCTTCAAAAAACTTGTTGGAGCCACCTTCAATTGGAACCCAATTCGATTTTAATCGGTTGTACCAAACCAAAGGCGGTACTGCTTACAAGGATACTAAGGTTGTTCTCATATCTTTATATACTAAAAGCATCTTTACAAAAATGGGATTTTATCCACACTCATCATTTCTCTCTACCCACTCAATATTATACTTTGTCTGTGAAACTTCCAATATTACCCATACATTATAGTGAAAATTTCATAAGAACCTAATATATTTCTTTTCAAACTCAAACATTGTTTTTGTGAACTTGAAAGTTAAAATATAATTGAAAGTCAAACAAACACTTCACCGATGGAAAGTCTTCGCCACTAACCTCACCACCCTTCTTGTATCTTTCTTGGTTTCGGTGAAAACCCATTAAAAAAATATGTGTCTAGCCACATTAGGTTCTTCTGAAATATTATCTTCTATTTGAGGGCAATTTAGAAAGTTTTTATGAAAAAAATATAGTTTTGGGTGGGAGAAGAAAAATGATGGGCCTGAATATAATCTCCCAACAGCCCCATGCCTCTCAGCAGTCAACAATCGCGGATCGCCCACTATGCTACTATGCCCATTGGGGTGCACGCTCATCGCCACTACGCCCATTGATGAGCAAGCCCATCGCCCATTGCCCATCGCCGCTCAACCATACTATTGTTTGTTAAAAGTTCATTTTTTTTAACAATTACAATAAATAAATCAATGCATCATTTTCACATATAAGTTTGGTTTCTATTTAGTTTATTTTCTCATTATGGGTAGTTTGGGTAACATCTTGGGTGCATTAAGATATTTTGTTTAACAAAAAAAGTTGATAGGGAGTGAATTAATAATAAGGTGAATCCATTAAAAAATTGAGGTGTAAATAAAATTTCCCCCTATTTTGTTGAGACATTTCTTTCGAAAAAATTACTTGGAATTTTTTTTTTGAATTTGAAACTTCTCTATATACTTAAAAGGGTTTTTTTTTTCCATAAATGGTACTTGATCTTGGTATTACTATCACCAAGATCTTGGCATTACTATCACCAATGGTAACTAACATTTTTTTGTGTCAAATTCCATCCTTAATGTTGGCTGTCCTTATCAAATGTGGTCATTGCCATCCAATTTCGCTAGTTTTGCCTTTAAGTGCTGATGTGGTGCATGTGGACCCCACTATTTTTTAATTTTAAAATCTAATTAAATTTTTAAACAAAAAAAATACTAATTATATCAGTATTTAATGGCCTAGTTAGTAAAATACGAAACGGGTATAGTACGTTAAACATAAGTACGTATATAATTCGCTAAAAATTTTCAAATAATACAGTGAAAAATTTGGAAATTTATAATATGTTAATTATTATTAATTAATTTTTTATTATAATTTACACTTTTTAATAAAATGTGAAAAAAAGGATAAAAAAGGATAAAATACGTGAATAAAGCGTGTATTATTGTTAAACTTCTAAAATATATGTGTATTATTTATTAAAAATACAACAATACGTATAAATTTACATATAATACTTCCAAGGACAAAAGTGCTGGTTTTTTTACCGTATCTTTGAAATATCTACGGATATAATACTAACTTTATGTTTAATTCTTATTTATCTTCTATTTTTTTTCAATTATTTTTACAATAAGTCTTTTTACAAAAATTAAATTTTAAAATTTTAAAAATTTAAAAATTGTGAGGTCCACATGTGCCACATCAGCACTTAACGGTAAAAGTAACGGAATTTGATGACAATGACCACATTTAAGGGCAGCCAACATTAACGATGGAATTTGACACAAAAAAAACGTTAGTGACCATTAGTGATAATAATGGCAATATCAAACCCCACTTATAAAAAAACAATAAATCTTTCTCTTTGATTAATAGCAACATCAATAACTATGTTTTCAGCTTCCAATTTTTTACAAATTAAATGTGCAGCAATTCAAGATGACCCAATGCTCTGAAAATTAAACAACATCATTGAATAATTAAACAATGAGCAAAGAAGAGATTGAAAATATAGGCCATAACATTGAAAGTTCAAATTCATAGTTCACATGATTGTATCGAAATCCTCATCAAACTACATTTGACCTTAACATGAAGATTATGTGACTTTGAAAATTATTAAGTGGGGTTTCAGCGTAAATTGGGAATGAAAAAGGGAAATGTGGCAATTACATTTAATATAGGTGTATTAGGTAAAAAATGAGTTTCCAATAAAAAAAGGGACGACTAAAAATAAAAAAAAAAACTAAAGGCCCCTAGCATCGAACCGGGGTGTTAGAGTACTGGCATCATGAAGGCAAAACGGCAGGCGCTCCCACGGGATCGCTCGTGCCCCTAGAAAGTTGTCCTCCACCGCAGAAAAAAACAGAGAGGGTGAAACGACAGAGGGCGAAGGCGAGGCTCGCCCGTGTCTACGCCTACGAGTGAAAACGACGAGATGATGTCACTGCTGATGTCAGCTGCAACAACAATTTTTTGAATGGAACGGGTAGTACACATGGTAGCCTCTGAGCTGCCAGATCGGAATAGCCCTTGGCAATCTGACCGCCCAAAAACTGCCACGTGCACTGACCGTTTGAAATATATATCTTTTTAAATCCGTAAAAATCCAACACTTTTTTTTTTTTTTTTCTATAAATACTATCCATCCTCTAATTTCCCATACAACAAAATCGTTTCCCACTCCATCATTCATCTATTTTGCTATTTCTATTACCAATTTCCACATAAAACTTCATCACTCTTCATTCATCAATTTTCAAGCAAAATGTCTCATCACAACTAAACTGCCACACAAGCCCCGGCCACTACATGGTCCGATGAAGAAATCTTGGATATTTGTATGCCATAACCCGGCCACAGATGACGAATGCAAGCATTCCAAATGTGGAAAAGAATTGTTGCTCACTTTTCTACTATATATCCCGGCACGATTGGAAATAAATGAGCTTTAATGAGTCATTGGAGGGATTTCACAAAATGGAAGGAGGCATTGGACAAAGCGAAGGAAAATACCGGGAGTGGCTATGCTTTGGATGACGAGGTAAATATATTTCGTAAATTTTTTTTTTCTAACATTATGATTTTTATAAATAATTGTGATAATTTTGATGATAATTTAATAGATAAAGCATCTGTTAACTTTTGCTCTGGCAGTAGACCCATAACACCAAGAGCATCTGGTTTATGTACAAAGTATCTATTGTGGTTGCACAAATCCGTCATAATGCGGAAGAAGAGAGGATGGTGTAGGATATTTGTATCTCAGAAATTATGTAAAATTGGCTATCCTTGTACAAAAACTTTGTATAATCATTCACAAGCTCAATTTAGGTTTTTAGCATTTAATTCTAGACATAGTGTTATGATGATTGGGTTGAAGATCAAGATATGAAGATGTGTTCTCAGAATTCTGTTGCACTTAACATCATTTGCATTTGCATAAGTTTTCATAACTTAGGATTATTTTTGAAAATGTGTTCTTCATAAAAATGCAGTTTTCATGTACTCGGTGACTGGTCACCTTATTTTTGCATATGACAGTTCACTTTCCTGACAACGACTGATGATCAGTTCTTTAACTCAACATGCTTTTATCCGGTTTGACTGAGCATGCTTTTATCCGATGGGTAGTCAACTGCACCCCACTATCTCGGATCTGCCTAGGTTTCATTTCTTTGAGGAAATCTCAGCCGTTAACATCTTATGTTCTTGGCTTATAAAACCTAAACTCTTCCACCACTTTCATTAGGGTTTTTGCGCATTCAAATTGTCATTGCACTTTTCAAAAACCTCTCATATTTTGCTGCCTTCATCTTTCGGTATTATACCTTTAATTCTTGATAGCTTTCAAGTTCATAGAGCGTTTACAAGAATTATTACGATGGCATGCACACTAGGCCAACAAGTAGAATAGATAACACCTCGTAGACAACGATAGGTGAAAAAATCGTTATGAGCTCCTGCACAAGCACAATACATAACGTTAAACGTATATTCGTTATCTACATAGGCCTAAAAACATTGTCTTTGTATCTCTAGAAAGATGAAGACAACGGTTTTTAACAAACTGTTATTGTTTAAGAACGCGGTAGACACTGTGCACTAAGGGGGGGAACCAAAACACAGAATTCCCTCCGTGTCCCCTTTTAATTTTTGAACTCCTCCCTTCATCAAAACCCTAATTTCTCTCTCTCTCTCTCTCTCTCTCTCTCTCTCTCTCTCTCTCTCTCTCTCTCTCTCTCTCTCTCTCTCTCTCTCTCTCTCTCTCTCTATCTCTCCTGCATCTCTTTTCCCTTCCTTCATCCTGCGTCTCTTTTCCCTTCCTTCATCTTTTCTGAAAACCTTCACAGCCTCCTCGACGCCTCGTCTCAGATGCCTCGTCTCGACCGCCACCTTCAACCTTCGTCACCTTCAATCTTCATTGTCTCTGTCATGAATTCCATGTCCTGTTCTCCGACCGCTTCGCGCTTCTCTGTCATGAGCTTGTCGCTGAAAAGGGTGAGTGGATCTCGTCAGATCTACTTAGAGACTTTGTGTTCGAGATGGTGAAATTATGGCTGGGTCTTCGGCACCTTGGCCTCCACCGCCGCTTTTCGCCTCTTACTTCCAAACCTTAAGAAACGGTCTCCCAAACTCAATTCCTCCCAAACGATGTTGCCGAGGGGAGCGACTCTCCTCAGAACCTATTTGACCCCTCCAAATGAAAACCCGAAGCACACGGATTTGGTTGATCTGGGTTTGTGTTTCTTTACCGTTCTTCTCAATTTTTTGGTTTGTATGTCTTTTGTCTTTCGTATATGGTTTTCGTTTGTTTAATTTGGTGATACTCAGGCATATGATTCCTGGGTTTGGGTTTGGTTTGTTTCTCTGCAATTTTTCTATCCCCTCGGTAATTTGGCTCAAATTATTTGTTCTTTTTCTTGCAGAAATTGGTATTCGAGCATCCGCACTGCTCTCGCATCGATTTCCTGCTGCAGTAATGTTTCGTCCACCAGATTTCACTGCGGCCTCATCTTTTTTCCCCTCCGTTTCTTCAGATAGTCTCGCTCTTTGTTCAATCTTCTTTTCCTCTCTCTTTGTTTCATATTTGTTCTCTACGCTTTTTCGTCCTCCATCTGTGTTCTGTGAATTTCCTGTTGGGTTCTTCAATTTGTACATTTTTTCTCATTATTTCGCTTCCTTTATTAACTACATGTTTTACTTGTTCTTTGCAGATCCGCCTTTGTTGTGTGTTTCTTGCTCTGCTTTGATTTAAGGTCCACTGTTGTGTTTGTTATTTCGATGACTATTCCGCTGCTCTGTAAGTTTCCTTCCATAAAATTCATGTTTTCAATTCTATAAGAGAATTTTTCTACGCATGTTGTGTAAGTTTGTATGCATATTTATCCTTTTTGTAGAACTTCTTTTGGTTGCTAGGAAATTGGAATTGTTAGGTTGAATTCAAGCTGTTACATTCTCGTGTTTAGGGCACGTCTGATTAGATCCCAAATGTACCATCAGTTTACCTAGAAAAAGCTAAAATAACATGGCTTTTGAAGGTCTGTGTGTATAGTTGTTTTGGTTGTTCAATTTATGAGCATAATGTATTTGATAAGGGTTGCTTGCTATTTAGTTTTATATGACAGAGGAGTGTAAGCTTCTCATTCGAATTTTTCATTTTTTTACTATCCTTGTCCATCATAGCTCAATAGAACATGTAAGAAAATTCCAATTGTTTTAGCAACCATGATATTCTATACTATTTCCAAAGTAATTAGAATGGGTGGAGATGCAAAGAGAAATCTACAGACAATGTTTGGGTTTTAGACCCAATAGATGGGGCAAAAAGTTTTATCACTGGTAGTTATCTTTCTAGAAAGCTCATTGTAATGAAATAAGTGGTTTTCATATTCAATTTTACTGAACATGACTTTTTTCATAAGGAAAACCTGTGTTCGGTACTCTCATTGCTCTATTACATCAGGGTAAACCAGTAAAAATCACTTGCTATTTTTGTAATTATTGTTATGTTAATGTGGATATGGAACTGAGGTTTATGTGTCTGGAGGAAAGCATCCCTTTATTTCCTCTGCTTTCAACTTCTCAGAACTGAAGATCGCTTTCTTAATGATAAAGAAAACTAAATGGTTTACTGTAAGAAAGGGAAAGATAATGAGTTGCATCATCACTTCAGAACTTGTCAATTGCCAGTTCAAACTAATATGTTTGAGTTTTGGCATGCAATAGATACTGTCTTGGAGTACCCATGCTCATTTGTGCACACTAGGAAATTTATTTCTTGTTCCCAGTTTCTTGACTGTATTATCTCATGGTGGGTTTGGCTAGTTGCATGATGTAATTCAAAGATAAAGATTGTATGTACTTTCTTCTTGCAATGATATTGGTGTTTTCCTTCAGATTCTTGGCATAATTGATCAGCCTATTTTAAAAGAAAGATGGGTTGGGTTGAGTGGAAGGAAAACTACATTGAACGGACAAGTTGCTTCCACACGAACTTGTGCAATTCTATCACAGGCTTATTTGTAGGTCTTATTTCTTTTTGCCTTTTCAATATCTTATTTATAGCAGAATAGACTGTTGTTTAGAATGTAAAACAAGAATCTAGACCTTAATGATGAGAAAGAAATCTGTTGGGATCCAAATCCTTTGGACCATGAATGTAATCCTTTTTTCTTTTTTGTTTTAGGTATTTGCTTATTACTTAATTTTTATCAATGCTAATAGTAGGTACACAAGAAGCCCACATCTATTTAGTGCAAATGCAGAAGAGGCATTTATTCATGTTAGAGATAAGGTATGTTTTCCCTTCATATTGGTAGAATTCTAGCAGTAGGTTCCATGAGGAGGTATTTGAATTTGGACCTATTGGTGGGATGAATTCAAAGAATAAACCAGACTCAACCAATAAGGATTTATCTAAATAAAAAAAAGGGAAAGCATCATTGTTTTGTGCTTGGCTATGTTCATAGTTTTATTTTCTGTGGTATTGGCATGTTGTAGGGGTAATGTGAGCCAACTCATGTTCTCACTCAGATGCCAAAGTTCATTAACTTGATTAGAATTAATGCAATTTAGATCTGAAAATTGACGCCTAAATGCAATATAGGAGATGTTTTCATCTTATGTATGGTACCTGTGTTCTTATAGAAAAAAGAAAAAATTCCTTTTATTTATCTCGTATTTGGTCTACAGGTGAAAGTTCCATTGTATGGCTGCGACTGCTACGCTTATGCTCTTCTGGCTTCTGGTTATATGCATCTTGTAGTTGAGTCTGGCCTCAAGGTAAGCTGAACTCTTCCTTCTTGCTAAATTAGTTGCAGAACTAGTTTATTGAGCGAACGCTCTTCTTGTATGAAGTCTGGCCATGAAAATGGCTCTTTTCCCATTGGGGTGCAGACAAACCAAACAGGGGATGCCTCGTGCATAAAATATGTGGTAGTTATTCTGATAAATCTAGGTGAATTAGAGAGAATTTATAGAACAGAAGGGGCATACTATTTCCTGATGAAGTAGCATCTAGGATGTGCACAACTTCCATCTGCATTTTAACACTTTTTGGTTACATTTTATGATTGGCTATCCTTGTCACAAAAACATTGTAAAGAATGTAACAAGCTCAATTAGTCACTAAGTTTATATTTCTAGATTTTTAGGATATTGAAGAAGCTTGGAAGGTTGAAGATTGAAGATGCATTCATATAACACATTCATTTGCATAGTCTTTTTGTGTCAAAAATCTTGTCCTTTCTTTATTTAGTCAAAAGGTTTTAAACTCTTTAAAAGCTTTGGACTTGTTTTCACAAGAATAAGGAATTTAGGATTTTCGTGCTGGTCATCTATTTCATGCACGTGAAGGTTGACTACTTTTCTGACAGATTGATTAAACAGCCCATGCTTTTATCCGCTGGTCAGTCAACTGCGCCCCACTCACTCGGATCTGCCGAGGTTGTTTTTAAAAGAGAGTTTAAGGTTTAATCTTGGCCGTTTATCTCTTATCCCTTTGTGTCTATATAAACACAACTTCATCCTCAATATCAGCTAGGGTTTTCAAGCTAAACATTTCATCATTTTTCTGAAAAACTCTCTTTGACTAGCTGCATTTTTCCTCTCCGGTTCTTGCTTGCCTTCTTGAGTGCCTAGTTCACTTATATAGAAGCTTTATAAGAAAGTGAGGATAGCTAGTATTTGAATCTTGTTTTCAAAGTTGTTTTCCATAGAAATCACATTAAGCTAACTTTGAAAGAAGGTTCATCTTTTCTAGTTCGGCTTGTTTTAAAGTTTCCATACTTTGAGTCGAGTTAGGAGTGTGCAACACTTGTCTCCCATGTTCATACATGTTTGTAGACTTTGTTGAGTATTATAGGTCTTTGACCTTAGTAGGTTTGCTGCTCAGTTTGTAGCTGCAAGCATCAAACACAGCCACCGTTTTATTTCCTGCAAGTTTACTACTTTCTGGAAATAAATCTGTGACTGGTCATAAATCATCACAGCATACATTTTCGGTGCCACGTTAGAGGAATACTTGTGTATGTCCTTGTAGCGTGTTGACCAAGCGAGGATCTGCTGGAAGTGAAGTGTTTGAGAAGAAGCCGCACGAGGGACTGCTGCATCTAAGTTAGGTAACTAGATATTGAGCTTGGTTTGAACCTTATACTGGGCATCTTTTGCCATTTCATAGTGGAAGGCCGGTCTTCTGATAGACCCCCGGTTTTTTATCCCTTTGTGGATTTTTCCGGGTACCAAAACTCTGTGTCCATCTTTGTGTATTGTTAAACATTCGACTTAACTTAAAATTGGATTTAATTTTGCACAAATTCACTTAACATGCAAACTGGATAATTCTGCTTGACTGGTCATCTTAACTGCTGCATTAGAAACGCTGGTTTGATATAGTTGTAGTTGTGGATAGCTCACGAATATCAAACTCACTGATTTCGTTGAGGACCTAAGTTGGCATTGCATCTGAGTGTTGTTGATCTAATCACAAGCATCCACAAGTAATATCTGTCAAGTACTTAATCTGTTAAAGTTCATCACACTGTGACTGGTCATCTGTGTGATCCTTGTTTGTGCTGTTTGTTAATTAAGAGGGAAATAATTTAAAATACCCCCCTCATTGCCAACCTGCATTTCTAAACTCATAATTGAAAGAAACCTTGAAGAAGTTCTCATCTTCACTGTTTCAACCTCCGATTTCTAGACTCATATAGTTAGAAGTTGAAACAATAGTGTGCAATCTTGTCCTCCATATTCACGCATTTTTCAAGACAAGAATGAGTTATAGGAGAAGAAGCCGCTGACCAAAAATACGTGTGTATTGACTGGAAAGTGATTGACCAGTCATTGGAACCACTGGACGTGAAGTGAAGGAGAAGAAGCCGCACGAGGGACTGCTGCATCTAAGTTAGGTACATAGATATTGAGCTTGTCTGAACGTTGTATTGGGCATCTTTTGCCATTTCATAGTGGAAGGCTGGTCTTTTGATAGACCCCCAGTTTTTTACCCTTTTGGGGTTTTTTCGGGTACCAAAATACTGTGTCCGTTTATGTGAATTGTTAACAAGTTGACTAATCTTAATATCAGATTTAATTATGCACCAACTTAACCTGAAATGCAATATGGACAAAACTGCGTGACTGGTCATCCTATAACAGCTGCATTAGAACCGCTGGATTTGAATCGGTTGTAGTTGTGGCTATCTCACAATTTTCAATCTCACTGAATTTATTGAATACCTAAGTTGGCATAGCATGCGAATGTGTTTGAACAATTCACAAGCATATACAAACTGTCAAGTATAAAGATCTGGTCACATAACTTCGATTAAGGTTAAATCCAAGTATAAACAAATTGTCAGGTTCATCATAACAGGTGACTGGTCATCTGTGTGATTTGTTTGTGAGAATTGTTTGTGTTTGCTGTGACTTATTTGAAAATGTCCCCTTCATTGCCAACCTGCAGACGGTGTATTCTATACTGCGCTCTGAAAACATCATATGGGTAAATTGGAGCTGGGATAAAGTAATCCTCTTGGAGATTTGCACCTCGAGCATGCCTTCTTCTATCAAGATTCGGAGCATGACCTGCTCTTGAACCACCACTCGATTGGCCTTCTTGCTCTATCAATGTCGCTACTGCAACAAGTTCGATTTCTTCTTCTTCCATTTCCTCATCTTCTAAGGCATCATTGA